>CM053589.1:20818788-20846558 GCA_028646515.1 Pseudochirops corinnae | reverse complement strand
TCTAAAGTTGGATTGCTGTTCTTACTTTGCTTCCTTTGCCTGCTCATGTTGCCAGTCAATTACTTGACTTCTTAGCTCTGTGAAACTTTGCTTCCAGAGGGGAAAGCTCTGTCCCAAATCGCTGGGGTTTTCGCAGCTGCCAGAGGTATTAGGAGGCTGCTGTAGCCCCCACCAGCTTTGGCTCACTGAACATATACCCCAGGACAACCAACCAAGACTGGGATCCTGATCCAGGCAGCTTAAGATTAGAGCACTTAGCCTCTGAATGCTTGCTTGGCCCCCCTGCAATCTGCAACCTGGGAGCTTTTAAAGCAGCCATGTGGAAGTGGCTGCAGTGCTGCCACTTCTGCTGCTTCCTTGCACTGGGGGAAGTTCGGCTGGACCCTCTCCCCCAAATTTAACTGAGTTCCACTAACCTTTCACTTAGTCCTTATTTCTTATGGCTTGATAATTCTGGAAATCACCACAGCTGCCACTGATCTGCTCTCCTTTAGGCTCCTGCTGCAGCTTGTCCTGGCAGCCCCAGGGCCAAGTCATGCTTTCAGGCCAGGCTGGTTTTGGCTCCCAGCATGCTGTGATGAGCCCTCCCTGTCCCACCTGCCAAGCTGCCTTCAGTGGGAGATGTGTTTTTCTGTACTTTTGTGAGTTCTGGAGCCCTAAAATTTGTTTAGAGTCATATTTCATGGGTATATGAGATAGTTATGTGGGAGCTGCAGAGTTTTCCTGCTTCTACACCACCATCTTAAACATTAAATTAAAAAAAAAAATCAACTCAAGTACTCTCTTATTTATGAAGCCTTTCCTGAACCCTTCCTTAGCTGTTAATGACTTTCTCCCACTACTGCCGCCCCTGCCCTCACTACATATCTCCCCTCAATTGCCCTTTATTTGCTTTGTATATATAACCACCAGGGAGAGTATATGAGTAAGTTTAGGGTTTTTGAGCCTCAAGAGATACACTGAAAGGATCCTGGTCATGACAGAATCACTTTGATAACCATTGCATGTGCAGTTTAAGTCATCTAGCTAGACCCCAGAACAGGCATGAAGCCCTCATATTCTTCTTCTCTAGGGATAGGTTTTTGAAGTATAGTATGTAGAAAAGTCCAAAGCCTCTCAAAGTGATGCAGTAGCTTTTCCTCAAATTACTTTCAGGTTCAAGTGTATGCAGAAAGCGAATAAATCTAGAGATGTCTGTGAAAGGCTTGTGGGGGGAGAAAAAAAAAACCACGTAATTCTTTTTCTTTTTCTCTGACTCTCTTTCTTGAGCTCTTCTCCTAGCCTAACCTTGCTGAATAATGCTGCCTCTCATCTCCCAAAGGGTAAATTCTTCTTTATCAAATGATTCAAATAATAATCAAGTGGAAATAAGTATAAATAGTCACTAAGATTTATGTAAGTATAGGGTGTGTGTGTGTGTGTGTGTGTGTGTGTGTGTGTGTGTGTTGCTTGTGTAGGTTTTGTGTATTTCCACATGAGTTTGTCTTAATATAGCTCACAGGGAGAGGCATGGATAAATATTCTGGAATCTTGCCTACCCCTCTGCAAGACACAATTGATTCCTTCCTAGGGGGAGCAAGAGATTGGGGGTATATGGTTGACCACTCTGATTTCCTCAGAGAGTGGGTACCAAGCTAGAATTACATCTCTTTGCCTCTCCCCTCCAAAAGAAAATTGCTTCTAGGGGAAGTTATTTTTAGGTTCAGTCCACTTTCCTGCGTATTATCCCTAAAGGGGAAAAAGTACCCCAAACTTATATCTGAAAGCTTAACTCTTTTCCCATCAAATGGTAGTTACACAAAATACCATCACAAACAGTGAAAACAAACACTCTTATGTAAACAAATCAAAGAAGTTATACAGATTAAAATATATCACACAATACAGAGAGTGAATGAGCTCTTTCACTGGGAACAAGATACTTTAGCTCAAATGAGAGTCCCTGATGTCATCCAAGAAGAAATTTTCTGAAGTCTCTAGGAAGACAAACTAAAAATCAGGAATGTATTGAGCCACCAGTATGTTTGCCACTACACAAAGTCTTTTTTCTCTCTCCTGGGTCTGCTTTCTAAAGAACAATATGTGTCTCTTCTTAAGGGTGGAAACAAAAGGAAATATCTCTTCTTCTGAGTTCTTACCATCTCCATGCCTCGTGTAGGTAAATACTATTGAGTAACCATTCTATTCCTCTCATGATGACAGTCTTATGTAAATGTACCAGGCTTGAACCTGAGTAACATAAATACATTAGATAACACAGATAAATGAAAGCAAAACTCTTCATCTGACTGTCTTTGGCTTGTCCAACTCTTAAGATGAAAAGAGGCAAAATCAGAAGTTAAGCATTCTTTCCTCACAGAGGGAGAATCGATGGTAGGTAGAAAAGGAGCAGGGAGGAATTGTTAGCTGGGCTGAGGTTGCTCAGCATTTGTAGCTGGAGTGTTAACCACTCATCCTCTAGGTTTGTGTTTGGTCAGCCAGGTAGGTTCAGTCCACCTCATACCTCATGAGTTTAGTACAGGGCTGTTAACCATGTACAACATGCTTGGTTGCTATAGTGTATGTTGAGCATGAACATGTATTTTGTAACTGGTTCTCATCTAGTCAGTCAATTAATAAACATTTATTAAACACCTAGTAGGTTACAGGCACTGTGCTAAGGGCTGGGCATAGGAAGAAAGGCTAAAAGACAGTACCTGCCTTTAAGGATCTCACAATCTAACGGAGCAAAAAAGCAAATAAGCGCGTGCAAGCAAACTATATATAGGATAAATAGGAAACAATTAAGAGAGAGAAAGCATTAGAATTAAGACAGGTTGGGTAAGGATTCCAGTAGAAGGGGAGATTTTAGGTGGGACTTACAGGAAACCAGAAAAGCAAGAGATGAGGAGGGAAAGCATTCAAAGTATGAGGAACAGTTGGAAAAAATAACAAGGGGGTCAATGTCACTAGAAAGAAGTGTGCTTAGAGGAGGGAGGATGGAAAATATAAAAAAGACTGGAAAGATGTGGACCGAAACTAGGTTAATAAGAGCTTTGAACCCCAAACCAGATTTTTTTATTTGGCCCTCAGGTGATAGGGAACCATTGGAGTTTATTGAATATGGAGGTGATATAGGCAGATGGGTACTTTAGAAAAATCATTTTGGAGGCTTAATGGAGGATGGACCAGAGTAGGGAGAAACTTGGGGCAGGCAGAACAACTAGCAGAGGACTGCAATATTCCAGGTGTGAGGTGATGAGGGCCTACATTAAGGGGATAGCAGTGTCAAGTGAGAGAAGGTAGCCCATCTAAGGAATGGTGCAAAGGTGAAAATGGACAGTCCTTGGTAAATAGGTTGAATATGGGGGTTGAGAGAGAGTGAAAAGTAGAAGATGACACCTGGGTTGTGAACTGGGGGCCTGGGAGATGGTAGTAGTACCCTTGACAGTAATGGGAAGGTTTAGTAGGGGGGAAGGAAGACAAAATAGTTCAGTTTTGGATATGTTGAATTTAAGGTATCTACTGGACATCTAGTAGATGATTAAAACAATAAACAAATTTGTGTCTAAAAGGCAGCTGGAGATGTGATATTAGAGGGCAGCAGAGGAGTTGGGTCAGGATAGATGGATTTGAGAATCTCCCTCATAGAAATGGTATTAATTATCTTTTTTATCCTTATTTAAATGTCATCGGGAGTTAATGAGATCAACATATGAAAGAATATAAAGGGGGAAGAGAAAAGCGTCCGGGATAAAGTCCTGTGGGAAACCCAAGTTCAAAAGGCATGGTCTGGAAGAGGATGCAGCAAAAGAGATAAGAAGATGCTGTCAGACAGGTAGCAAGAGAACCAGGAGAGAGTGACTTCCTGAAAACCTAGAGAAGAGAGTACCAAGGAGGAGAGAGAGTGACCAACAGTGTCAAAGGCTGAAGAGAAGTCAGGGAGAATGTGAATGGAAGAATCCATAGGGTGAAGGAAGGTTAAGGATAAGAAATCCTTTTATTTGTGCTGAAAAGGAGCCTTTTTTGCTTGGCTGTGGAGTCAGGATCATGATACATTTAAAAGATGCTAACCAGCCAAAATGAAGCTCCAGTATGGCTATTTTCCAGCCTTGCTGCCATTCTAGAAGGAAAACAAGCTGCTTAGGAGCTCCAGTTGAGGGAGGGGCCTCTGGACTTCTCTCCTTCAGAGCCAGCCTGAAGTCAGTCTTAACACAGCTTCTGTATCTGTGGTATCCATTGATTTCTGCTTTCAGATAAAGGAGATTAGAGATCTCTACCACTTTGTGAGCTTCCCAAGGTCATGTAGACAAACCACCAGAAGTCTGAAGGATGGAGTTGATTCCACATTTTGCCAGACAAGCAGGTGTGATGTACTAAGTGACCCTGGCTTGATAGTGCTAAGCTTTGGATTCACCCAGTGGTTATGCATATTTAGAAGTGAACAATGATAAAATATATAGAGAACTAAGTCAAATTTCCAAGAATACAAGTCATTCCCCAATTGATAAATCATCAAAGGATATGAACAGGCAGGTTTCAGAGGAAGAAATTAAAGCTATCTATAGTCATATGAAAAAAATGCTCTAAATCACTATTGATTAGAGAAATGCAAATCAACTCTGAGGCACCACATCACACCTATCAGATTGGCAAAGATGACAAAATGGAAAATTATAAATGCTGGAGAAGGTGTGGGAATATTGGAACATTAATGCACTATTGGTAGAGCTGTGAACTCACCCAACCATCCTGGAGAGTAGTTTGAAACGCAAAGGGTTATAAAAATGTGCATACCTTTTGACCCAGCAATACCACTTCTAGGACTGTATCTCAAAGAAATCATGAAAATAGGAAAAGGACCCACATGCACAAATATATTTATAGCAGCTCTTTTTCAAGAACTGGAAATTGAAGGAGTATCCATCAGTTGGGGAATGGCTGAACAAGTTGTGGTATATGAATGTAATGGAATACTATTGTACTATAAGAAATGATGTGCAGGCAGATCTCAGAAAGTCCAGGAAAGACTTATATTAAATGATGCTGAGTGAAGTGAGTAGAACCAGAAGAACATTGTATACAGTAACAGCCACATTAAGTGATGACTGATTTTGATAGATTTTGCTCTTTTCAGTAATGCAAGGACCTAAAACAACTCCAAAGGACTCAGAATGGAAAATGCCATCCATGTCCAGAAGAAAGAACTATGGAGTCTGAATGCAGACGGAAGTATACTATTTACCTCCTTTTGTTTTGTTTTCCTTTGTTTCTTTCTCATTGTTTCTCCCATTTTTTCTAATTCTTCTAATACAACATTCTTAATGTGAAAATATGTTTAATAAGAATGTATATGTAGAGCCTACATCAGATTGCATGCCATCTTGGGGAGGGGTGAGTGAAGGGAGGTGGAAAAAATTGAAACTTATGGAAGTGAATGTTGAAAACTAAAAATAAATTGATTAATAAAAATTTAAAAATAAAATTAGAAAAAAAGCAGTGAACAATAAGCCCCTACTCTCCATAGACCTAAGTGGCATGGATAGAGAATGCTCTGGATGTGAGAGTGGATGTTTATACTTCTGTAATGTCTCTATCTTCCCATAAATATCCCTTTGTCAAACCTAATAGATATTAATTAGTTAAAGTGGAATTTGAATGCTAATTACTGGTAGGGGAACATACCAGAATGGGTCCTTGAATCAATAGCATTTGAGAAAGACTTCCCTTACCCCTCAGGGATACCACCAGAAACCCAAGTGGGAGTTATTATCTATATTTGCCCCAGAAATTCAAACTGTTAGTATGAGTGTGAGTTGAAAGAGTAAATCCAGAGTATCATAATGCTGGGAATACCTCTATCATCCTCTGCTCCTGCACATTGCTCTGATATTAACTTTCCATCTGCTCCATTAGACTGTAAGCTCCTTGAGGGCAGGAAAGTCTTTTGCCTTTTTTTTCTTTTGCCTCTTTTTATCCCTAGTGCTTAGCATAGTAGATGCTAAATAAATATTTACTGATTGGTGGTTTCTCCTCAGCTACCTGAAATAGCTCTACCATAGCCATACCACCATAGGTCTCCTGATTATTCTTCCCAGAACCACATTCCAGGTCCAGGACAGGATCATATTACTGGAACCGGGGTAGTGATGGGTAAGCCCTGACCAACTGGTGAGTCCTCTCTCCTGAGGTTTGTGTAATCATATCCCTGTGAGCAGGGCCAAAAGGCTGGTAACATTTATATTTTGTATATACTTATATGTTTATGTTCTCTTCCCTCCCAAAAAAAAGTCATTTTCTTGAAGGCAGAGATTGGTTTTCATCTTAGTATTCAGTCAGTCAGTCAAAAAACATTTATTAAACACCTACTAGTGTCAGGTTCTGTGCTAATTGCTGGAGACAGGCAGAAAGGTTGAAGATGATCCTTGCTCTTGAGGGGCTCACAATCAAATTCTGTTCCCAGAATCTAGTATAATAGGTGATTAACAAATGATTGCTTTCTTGCTTGTCTTATTGATTGAAGAAGGCTTATCTATTTCTAGTCCTGAAGGAGTGTAAACTTTGAAGGGGTTTGTCTACTGTCAATTCACATGTTGCCTATTAATTTATAAGCTGCCACAGCTACAACTCTCTCTTATCCTTAACACAATCTCTTTTTCACTTTCCGGTGATGCATTCATTTCTTAGTTCACATTTTCATACTGGATAAGATTAAGGAATACACACTGTATCTCTGGTACCTGAGGAGATGCACTCTATCAAGATTAAGTTTTCCTATATAAAAAGTCTGCATTGCTAAGCTGCATGCATCTGTGTGTGTTCATTTAAACTGTTAAATAGTTGGGTTCCCTTTACCTGTTCATCTGGCATTGTAAAAGTCACTTCAATTTTCTGGGCCTCAGTTTCCTTAGCTGTAAAATTAGAAGACCAGACTAGGATCACTTTGGGGACCTCTTTGTGGTTCATGTACTCCACCTAGGGGAACCTTGCATACTTCAGTGGCCATCCTCTCCCTAATTTGGTTGGACTACTCTCACCAAATCAGCACCTGAAAACACCAATGCATGGGACTTCCCACACCAAAGAGCACTTTCATTGCCTATGCAAGTGCTCAGGTTAATATCATATAAAACTTTTTCTTTAAACACAGTAATAGGGATAGAAAAGACTTATATTTGAGTCATGGACACCAAAAACCAAAACAATAACAAAAATCTCCTCCCCTTTCCAGTGAAACTTTGCCTCCCTACAGGTTCAGTGCTCTACAGACTTGGGGGCAGTGAATAGAGTATCAAGTCTGACATCTGATTTCAAATACAACTTCAGACATAAGCTAGCTGTGCAACCCTGGGCAAGTCACTGAACCCTGTTTTCCTCATTTTCCTCATCTGTAAAATGACCTGAAGAAGGAAATGGAAAACCACTCCAGGAAAACTCCAAATGGGGTCATGAAGAGCAGGACACAACTGGAATTACTCAACAACAACAGGAAGTGCAGACTTATCTTGAGGGAATTCATTTTTTCTTGAATAGTCCATTCTGGCCATCACCTACCCCTCTCACCATGGAGAAAAACCTAGAATTTACTAGCTATTAACCAAACAAGAAGCATTTATGAAGTACCTACTGTGTGCCAGGAACTGTTAGTTCTGAGGGCAAAAAGTCAAAAGTGAAATAGCCCCTCCTTCAAGAAGCTTATGTAACATAAGGGGAGACAACATGTGTGTGTCTACACACACACACACACACACACACACATATGTGTATGCACACATACACAAAATATATAAATGACAAATACAAGATAATGGCATTGCAGGGCGGCAAACTGTCCCTGGACCTGCCACTTCTGTGGCACCCCCTCTTGAATCCTCTATTAATCCCCGCTGGGGAAAGGGTCAGATTCACAGGATATGAACTTCTCCCTTTCCTGGTATGACTCTGACCATGGTTGAACTGTATTTAAATGCTTGTTGACTTGATTAGTCTCCACTATCACTCCCTGCTTTTCCCACTGCATTTGACACAGGTAAAAACATTTCTAAATGTGACTCTGAGGGCAGGAGAATGGGAGCCATGTGGAGGAGGGGTTGAAAGGGGAAGGGATTTTAGTCAGAGCTACAATTAGGAACCTATTGCAATAGTTCAGGTGGGAGGTGAAGGGGGCCAGAAATACTAACAGCAAATGCCCTTTCAAGACCTGCATAACCCTGTGACTCACAGAACTGCTTTGTATGAAGGTACTGAGCAAAGAATGTGGAAGTAAGACCCTGGGCAAGGGTGGGGGACTTGAAGCCTTGAGGCCACATGTGATCCTCTGGGTCCTCAAGGGTGGTCCTTTCACATTGTGGAGATTGGATTCAGTTAAAGGGCTGCTCTTGAGGACTTAGAGGGTCACACATGGCCTTGAGGCCACAGGTTCCCCACCCCTGACTCTGGGCTTGTATTAGTGCTGTTTCTAGAGACAATGATGTCCCTGCAAAGTCTTTCAGGTACACTAGGTATTGCTAACAGGAAGAAACTATAAAAAAGTGTTCCCAGACCATCCCTAAAAAGAACAATGGAAAAGCACCTGATTTACTGGCAATGCTTCTTCCTAGCATTGTGAACAATCACAACTAGGTCACTGTGTCCTGCTAACCATATCTACATAAATCTCCTATCTTTGTACTTCTCTCCCAGCATTGTACTCCCTCCCATCCCCCATTCATCCTTCAATTCTGCACAATTCCCAATTCATTCCTTATCTTCTCAGTGCCATTGCAATACTATCAATTGACCAGCCAGGGAAGCATAGTTGTGAGACCTGCATGGTCTTATTCTCCCTTTGTATATACAAGTAACAACAATTTTTTAAAATGTCTTGGCTAAGTCAGGAAAATGTAAAAGAATAAATTAATTATTCAGTAGGAGCAAAGTCTAGGCTATGTCTCTTACCATTCCTTAACCTGCTCTTTTTCTGGTTTTTGTTCACATAGTTTCTTTCCCTCTCTCTCTATTTCTGTCTCTCTCTGGGTCTCTGGCTATGTTTCTATGTCTCTGTCTCTCTATGTCTCTATCTCCATCCATCCATCTATCTGTCTCTCTACCTATCTCTCTATCTTTGTCTCTGTCTTTTCAATGCAAAGTGGCTTTATCTCACTTTACTAGATGGGCTATGGATCAGTTTGATTCTTCTCTTCTGGTTTCCTGCCATGTTGGTCTCTCTCTCCCTTCTGAATTCCATTGCCCTGTTGCCACTGCCTCTGTCCCTTCCATACACTCCAGGAAAGCATCACCTTCCTTCTAAATGTCCTTCAGCTCTTGCTCACAGATGATCACCACCAAGGCCACATTCTTTCTGTGTGATGCCTGTTTCCCTATTTGCCTGCTATCTTCTCTCTTCTTCAGGAAAGTGTCATGGCTCTTTAAAGATAAAGCTATACAGGTCACCATCCCTCTACAAAATTTGATAGATTTTTAGGTCTTTCAAAAAAATCCAGAGTCAAAATGTCACTAAATCAGAGGTTTTCACACTTTTGTGTCATGGCCATCCAGTAAAGTGTACTGATAGTCAGCTTAATAGACAGAGTTCCAAGCCTGGAGTCAAGAAGATGTGAGTTCAAATTTTGCTTCAGACACTTCCTAACTGTGTCATTCTAGGCAAGTTACTTAACCTCTGCCTTAGAGGTTAAAATGGAGATAACAACAGCAGCTACCTTCCAAGGTTGTTGTGAGGATCAAATGAGTTAATATATGTGTCAAGCACTCAATACAGTACCTGGTGCATATTAGGAGCTTAATAAATGTTTCTTTCCCTCGCATAATAAAGTTTTTAAATGAATGAGATAAAATGCACAGAATTATAAAACAGTCTGATTATATTGGGATACAGCTGTCAAAACAGAAATTAAAAAAATTTACAGACCCCCCCCCCAGTTAAAGAACCCCTCCATTGAACTATGGACCCATTCTTTCTGTTCTCAACACAAAGGATCATTCAGCTCTGTTCTCAATACAAAGGATCTCATTAGGTGGCTGTGGGGACTGCTCCATTAACTCTACACCAACCCTAAATCTCCCAGAGGAGACAAGGCAGTTTGGTCCCCTTCATCTCTTCACTACCCCAATGCCCAGGCACCATGCCCCTCTACTGAGTCAGTACCTCATATTCAATCTATTGGCAATTGGGAAAAATACTTGTCTTTTTTTCTGTTTACCCTCCCAGTTTCTGTCATCCTCCATGCTAGTTGGGGATAGGACATACAGATTATCTCGCAGCACTGAGAAATACACAGAAATCCCAGCAAGGAAAGAGGCAAACCTGGTATCTACTATTTGAGTAAGCCTTTGTGATGCTTACAAAGATTCACAGCAGCAGCTGCTGTGGGCTGTTTCACCCTCCCAGCCAGATAGAATACAGCACTGGTGTCAACAAGACCTGGGATTGAAACATACCACAAACACTTGCTTACTGTGTGACCTTGGGCAAGTCACCTATCCTCTCTCAGGCTTAGTTTCAGCATCTATACTATGGGGATAATCATAGCACCTACTTCACAGTTGTGAGAATCAAATGAGAAAACATGTAAAGCACTTAGTAAACCTTATAATGTTATATCTTAAAATTATATATATATATATAGGTTATATATATATGAGAAATATATATGTGTGTATATATACATACATACACAGAGAGAGAGAGATTTGTTGGATACTAGATATTACTACACCAGGGACCAATCAGAGGAGGGGTCAATCCATTCAACTCTGTACACTGAACTATGTCTTCATCTTTAGCCTGGCGATTTTCTACACTGTTGTTATAAACTCTTTATAACCGCCTGGCTTCCCACCTCTTGTTGCAAGAACTGATTTCAAATCCATGCTACTATTGCCTCTTGAAAGTTCATGGACTACCTTATTGTTCATCATTTGGGGGTGCCTTCCCTGGCTGCTAGATCCTCTGTGTGTGGTTTCTCCCTTTCAAATGTAAACTCCTATGGACAGAGGCTGTCTCATTCCTGTTTCTGTATCCCCCACACAGTATTTAGCACATATTAGACATTAACAGACTATTTTCATCCATTTCTTCTTTAGAAAGTATTGACAATACTCTTGTATTCCTTCTTACTCAGGGATGCCAGAGGGTTCTATCAGTTAAAAAGAAATGGTAAGCCACCCTCCTCCTTGCCATACCCGTGGTGGGAAAGCACCTTTTATAGTTTCTTTTCCTGTTTCCACTGAAGTACCCAGGATCTGAGTACCCACCTGAGATAAACCCTTCTTCTCCAAGGGCTTTATAGACATTTAATCTCCCTAATCTTTACCATTTTACCATGATGAGAAAGAAGCTGACAAGTATTTTCAACTGTTTTAACGAACAGAATACTCACTCCCTCTGCCTCAGTGGGGATGCACAAAGCCACATTTGGTGGTTATTAATTTGGCAGTAAGCCAGGGATAAAACCCAGGAGTCCTTGCCCCCCAGGTGTTCTTCTCAAACCACTTTCCAGCTCGAATGTGCCTCCTGTGAGAGCCAATCCTGGCGTTTTCAAGTCTTGCTTTCTCCATCCCTGCAAAGAAAAATTTAAATGCCTTAAATCTCTGTCTTGAAACCTCCATTCATTAAAACTGTTACATTTTAATCTTTTTTTATGTTACTGTGTTTCTTAATTTGCCATGACTCTTCCCAAATGGGAGCCTAGTGACTTTCAATTATCATTCTGTAAGTTGTGATGTGTTTATGTTTATGGCAAGGGACTTTGTTACAGTTATTATTTGTGCTGTGTTTTTCATACTCTCAGAATTTCTTTACCTACATAACACAACTTAAAGTCTGCTGCGCAGTCTTTACACCCTGAGCCTCATTTGCTTTCAGACTAGAGGGTCTTAATATCCACGTGTCACCTGGCTGATGGATGTATTATTCATAGATGCACCTGTTCCCAAGCAAGAAAACCAAATAGAGATTAATGCATTTTTTAAAAACGGAAAATCCACAGTTCCCATTTGTAAGCCTGCTGCCCCTTCCACTCTTAGCTACATCTGAAACCTCCATCAGAAGCTAATTGAATTGGATTGCATTGCTTTTCTGAATTGATTGGACAGCAGGGTTACTTTGTTCTCAGGCACTTCTGTCACAGAGAACAGACTCTTCCTTTAAGGTGCTGCCTTGGTGACCTCTTCCTCCGTGACCTCCTCCTGATGACACAGCTAACGGACTTCAAATTACTGTGAGCTGGTCGTTTTCCTTTTGTGTGACAGGCAAGGTACAGAGGTAGGGGATTGCTGGGGTTGTTGAATGCGCTTAATGTTGATGTAAGAAATTTCCAATTTGTTGTTGGGAAAAAACAAAATGTTTCCTGTGGGCATCTTGGCAATGCCCTTAGTATTGACAACGTTTGGCCTTAAAAGCAATTGGTTTTGTACCTGAAATCCATCTCCTTCACTTGGGCTATCTTCACAAGGCCTTTTAGCTGAAGATTAATCTTAAACTCTTAGCTATTGCTTAAGCTTGAACTCACCTTGGAGTATATCAGCTGTGTCTGCGATTGAATACCAGGTCAGTATGCAAGAGAATTTTTTTTTCAGATAGTATATCTTGGCAGCTTTCCCAGAATGAATGGACTGCAATTTTTAGAAGGCCTCAAAATTCTCTAGACTAAGGAGAGTCAGAACCATAATTTGTATAGAGAAAACAGAATTTTGCACTAGGCATCAACATCCAAGGAGACCCACTCTCTTCTTCCTGGACACTTACTTTGCAGTCCTGTCCTTACGTGTATTCCTGTGTGGCATAACGACCCCTGGGCCTGCCATCCCCATATCCCTCCACTCTTGAAACTCATTTTCCTTCCCAGTCTCTGTCAAGGGAAGGACTAGTCTCCTTGGAGGATGAGTTGACACCCCTCCTGGCATGACTATACCAAGGATCAGACTATGCTTGGTATATAAGAAGTGCAAATAAAAACTTGTTGACTTGATTTACATGCACTATGACCTCCTGCCTTTCCCATCAAATTTGACCCAAGTGAAAATATGCTATTAGTATAGGAGAATGTCAGTATTAATAAAAAACAATCAAATGATCAAATAATCCAGTATATAATTATATGTAAGTAATATATATACTATATATAATGTCATAGAACTATGTATAACATAACTATATATGCATATAATGTAACATAATATATATACTATATAATATAACATAATATAAATACTATAAATATTTTAAATAATATAAACACTTCTTTGCACAGCAAAGAAGGCTTTGAAAGGAAAACTCTGCCATGTGCACCCGACCTCCCCCCAACACAATAAAAACTTCCTTAAATAAAAAATAACAAGGGAAAGCAGACCTTTTGGACCTTCCTGATTAGGTTCCCAGGATTAAAATGACCCACTAGGGACACATTCTTGGACTTGGTCAGAGCTACACTAGAAGTACAATATGGAATTTCTCGAAGCCACAAGTAAGGGTATTTGCCTTTGGGATGGGCGTTGGACATTTCTAGAAGACAGGTTTTTTATTAAATGTTACCGTTTTGTTTTGGATAGAGAGCACGTAGCGATTCCGAATCTATTCTTTGAGTGAAGAGAGCTTTTCTAGAGCTGAAGTGAAAACAAAACAAAAATGTGGTTTCACAGCTTTAGTACTATATTACATAATTATAAAAATCATGATGGCCTCCAGAGAAAAACCTCTTTTAGCTTTATGCAGACAAATTCACTTCAAAGTAAGCATTTGACTAGGCTCGATAGTATATAGCAAGCATTTCCTCCAGCAGGGGCCAGTGGTACATTCTGATCCTTATAGGTCATGGAAAGATGTTCTGAAAATATTAAGGACCTGGGGGTGAGGCTAAAGTGACATTTTTGGTGAGGAGACCAAAAACCAGAACACACAATCTGTTTCCTTAATAAGCCCAAGCGTAGAAAAGGAAGGACCAAGGGGAAAAAGTTGTGTTGGACTAGTGGATGAGCTATGATTTAATGCTAGGAGAAAAAAGATCAAAGTTTTCTGGGATCACAGAGGATTTCCTCTTAGGAAAGATACCGTCAGTCCTTGTGTAAGTCTGAGGTTAGTAGCTGGCTCAGCACAATTGAGATGAAAGCTTAAGGTTTTTTTCTGAGAAAATGTTGCTTACTGGACAGAGAGATGTGTGATCTCGAATCTTTCCTTTTGGTTTCATCAATAATTAAGGCTTTGCTTTTGAAAAGGAGAAAAATCTGAGGCGGGTGGTTGCTTGCAGCCACAATGGAGACATAGCTGACTCTGGAGGAAAAATAAAGGGGAAAAAAAAAACCTAAACATAAAATCATAAAATGCCAGAATTTTCAAAACAAAAAAAACCAAAAACTTGAGATCATGCATTCAAATGATCTCCAAGTGGAAATAATCTACCCCTAGAAGGCCACTAAATGATCCAAAAGGTCATGTTATGACTGAAAGGATGTCTTGTCAAAAAAGTGGAATGTAGGAATATGACATATCCCTTTAAAATGTCTATCTTAGTGTAAGTTGTATAGCATACTTAATGATTAGTATAATAGAAATGTATATAATTTATAAATAAGTAAATATATAAACACTGGGGATAAGTAGTCAAAAAGCTTTTATTAATAGGGGTGCATAATCAAAAAAGTTGGATATATTGGTGAAGAGAGAAAATTATTGACTGTGTATATTTGAATTTCATATTTATTGAAATTTTGCTACTGAAATATACACTTACGTTCTGGAGCCATGGTCTTCAGAGTTACAATAGAAGATTATTTATAAGTATAATCTACGGTTTTGGTAACTTTCTACATCTATCCTTTACTGAAAAGAGCCCATTTTTGTTCTAAATTACATCTAGCAAGTGGTGACTAGAGTTTTGCTCTCAGAATATCCACATTTGGAGGAATGTACTTCCTTTCCATAGCAACAATTATCCTTATTCCTCACCTTGTAGTCCTCCATCAACTTGTATCACCTTGAGATTCAACCACCTCCAGAGCTCCACCTGTCTTATCACCATAGCAACCTTCCTTGAAATCTACAAGAAGTGTTGGTCCAGATAACCTGGAGGACAAGTCACCCACTTTCATAGGGTAACTGTGCATCATTTCTGCGATATTCCATTACTTCTACTCCTCCCCCACTAATTTGACATAGGAATAGTAATTCTTAGTTATGGCTCTACCTCTATGTCCATATATTATGTAATATAACAGGGAGGTGGGGTGAGATAGGTAGAGTAAGGAATGATAGGCTTAGAACCAGAAGAGATATTAGATGTTATATAGTCCAACTCTCTCATTTTACAGATGGGTAAAGTGAGGCCCCGCAATATTAAGTAACCATATATCTAAGGTCGTATAAGTAGTAAGTATCAAAGACAGGACACAAATCTGTCTTCTGACTGTAAATCCAGAGCTCTTCTGTACTCAATGCTTCTGGGTTTATTTCCTCATCAGCAAGGGAGCTGAACTAGATCAGTGGTCTCCAAAGTTTTTTGATTACCAATAGTTGGCAGTAAAAAATTTTGAGTACCCCTTAATGTGCTTATATTTACTTACAAAATATGTTAATTTTTATTTATAAAATCATAGTTGTGTCACACTATACTAATAATTCTTTATGTTACAAAACACTAAAAATGGGAATTTTAAAAGGGTGATATAAAGAATCAATAGGAAGGCACTAATGGTTTATTGAGTAGGGGAATAATATGGTCAGACCCATACTTTAAGAAAATCACCATGAATGCTATACTGGAGAGGGGAAAGAGTCCAAAAAAGGTAAACCTCGGCAGAGCCAAGATGGCAGAGTAAAAGACAAACTTGATGTGGGCTCCAGCTTCAACCATCTCCAATACCTGTAAAAAAAAAAATGACTCTAAACAAATTTTAAAGCTACAGAACCCACAAAGAGACAGAGAGAAACAAATCTTCTGCTGAAGGCAGCCTGGCAGGCCAACAGGAAGAGTCTAGCACAGTGTGTTGGGAGCCAAGAGCAGTCCCCAGTGAGCCACGGTTCCAGCCCCTGGGCAGCCCTGACCAGTGCCCAGACCATCTAGAGCAGACTTCAGGAGAGTGAATCACCAGCAGCTGTAGTGGTTTCCAGATTCCTCAATCCATAAATGCCAAAGAGAAAATAAAAGGTCGGTTGGGAACTCTGTTGTAAGGGTGAAGGAACAATGCTGTCCGGCTATTGTCCCCAAGGTGAGAAGTGGCAGGAGGCTGGCAGTGCCACACAGCTGCTTTCAGAGCTCCTGGCCTGCAGATTGTAGGGGGACCAAGCAACAATTCAGAGAGTAATCACTCTTGCTTTGACCTGCCTGGATCTGGATCATGGTCTTGGGTGGTGGTCCTAGGGTGTGGCCAGGGAGCCAGAGTTTGTGGGGGCTGTAGAGAGGGCACCCAATTAATAGCTCCTGCAGCTGCAAAAAACCCAGCAATTTGGGACAAAGCTCTCTCCATTCTGTAAGCAGAGTTCTACCATGGCAAAGACCTCAGAAGTCAAGTAATTGGCAAGATAAGGAAGCACAATCAGACCATACAATTCTGTTTTGGGGGACAAAAAGGATCAAAGCATGGAACTGGAGGGGGACAATGAAGTCAGAACTCCTGCATCAAAAGCTTCCAAGAAAAATATGAATTGGTCATGGGCCATGGAGGAGCTAAAGAAGGATTTTGAAAATCAAGTAAGAAAATTGGAGGAAAAACTGAGAAAAGAAATGAGAATGATGCAGAAAATCATGAAGAATGAGACAACAGCTTGCTAAAAAAGACCCAAAAAAATTCTGAAGAAAATAACAACTTAAAAAGTAGACTAACTCAAATGGCAAAAGAGATCCAAAAAGCCAATGAGGAGAATGCCTTAAAAAGCCAAATTTGCCAGATGGAAAAGGAATTTCAAAAACCCACTGAAGAGAGTAATTCCTTCAGTATTAGGTTGGAGCAATTGGAAACTAATAACTTAATGAGAAATCAAGATACTATAAAATTGATCCAAACAATTGAAAAAATGGAAGGTGATGTGAAATATTGCATTGGAAAAACCAGTGACCTGGAAAATAGATCCAGGAGAGATAATTTAAAAATGATTGGACTACCTGAAAGCCATGATCAAAAAAAGAACCTAGAAATCATCCTTCAAGAAATTCTGGAATTTCTAGAACCACAGGGCAAAAGAGAAATTGAAATAATTCACCTATCACCTCTTGAAAAAGATCCCCCCCAAAAAAACTCCTAGGAATATCGTAGCCAAATTCCAGAGTTCCCAGGTCAAGGAGAAAATATTACAAGCAGCCATGAAGGAGCAATTTTACTATTGTGGAAACAAAATCGGGATAACACAAGATCTAGCAGCTTCTACACTAAGGGATGAAAGGGCTTGAAATATGATATTCCAGAGGTCAAGGGAGCTAGGATTAAAACCAAGGATTACCTACCCAGCAAAACTGAGTATAATGTTTCAGGGGAAAATATGGTCATTCAATGAAATAGAAGATTTTCAGGTATTCTTGATGAAAAAACCAGAGCTCAACAGAAAATTTGACTTTCAATTACAAGAAGCAAGAGAAGCATGAAAAGGTAAACAGGAAAAAGAAATAATAAGAAACTTATTAAAGTTGAACTATTTACACTCCTACATGGAAAAATGATAATTATAACTCATGACACTTTTCTCAATATGAGGATAGTTGAATGGATGTATATATATGTATGTATGCATACATACATACATACATGTATGTATGTATATATGTATGTATAGGAGAGTTATGTGTGTATAAATATATGTGTGTGTGCATATGTGTGTACATGTATACATAGAGGTCACAGGATGGGTTGAATATGAAAGGACGATATCTTAAAAATAAAATTAAGAGGTGAGAGAAGAATATATTGGGAGAAGGAGAAAGGGAGAGATGGATTAGGGTAAATTATCTCATATAAAAGAGTCAAGAAAAAACTGTTACAATGGAGAGAAGATCAGGAAGGTGAAAGGGAATGGGTCAACCTGACTCGCATTGAATTTGGCTTAAGGAGGGAATAACATACACATTCAATTGGGTATCTTTTCCTACAGGAAAGCAGGGGGGAAGGGTATAAGGGGGGGTTAATAGAAGGGAGGGCAGATTGGGGGAGAGGGTAGTTAGAGGCAAACACTTGAAAAGGGACAAGGTCAAAGTAGAAAATAGAATAAGTGGGGGGTGGGATAGAATGGAGGGAAATATAGTCAGTCTTTCACAATATAACTACTACGGAAATGTTTTGCATAACTACACATGTACAGCCTATGTTGAAATGCTTGTCTTCCCAGCAGGGGTGGATGAGGAGGGAAGAAGGGAAAGACTGGAATCAAAGTTTCAAAAAACAAATGTTAATCCATGTTACACGCAACTGGGAAATAAGATATACAGGTAGTAGGGTATTGAAATCCATCTTTCCCTACTAAAAAGTTAGGGGGCGATGGGGGAGGATATAAGAAAGAACATATTGGGGGAAGGGGTATTCAGTAGGCTCGCTATTCTGTGGTTGGGGGTAGGGGAGAGATGGGGAGAAAATTTTGTAACTCAAAATCTTGTGGAAATGAATGTTGAAAACTAAAAATAAATAAATAAATTGGAAAAACAAAAAAAAGAATCTAATAAGGAGGCTATTTCAATAATCCAAATGATTAGATACTGTACTAGAACAGTAGTTGGGTGAATGGAAAGAAGAGACATATATAAGAGTTGCCAAGGTAGAAATGACAAGGTTTGGAAGTTCATTGGAACACAACTCAAATGCGGGGTGAGAGAGAATGGGAAATCAAGGATAACACCCACATTGTAAACCTGAGTGATAGAATGAATAGTGATGTCCTTGACAGTAATAAGGAAGTTCAGAACCAAAGTAGGTTTGGGGATAAATAAAAGGCAATTAGATCTGTGAAGTAGGTTGAAACCTATCCCTGCATACTGATCTCCTGAACTTTAGTCTAATCCACCAAAAGTAGAGGGGAGAGGCAACTCTTTATCAACAGTCCCTGTTTCTCTACCCTCTAAGGCAATCCCATGGCTTTTGGCACCTGAAGAAGCCATCAGTTGAGCTGGTGAGTGGGGTTGGGATGTGGGGGAAGTGTGACAGTTTTGCCCATGTTATTTTTGGTAGCTGAGTTGCAGATAGGTTATGACTACCCTGAGGGCCTTAAATACAGTCCTGGAAGGATATAGAATACTGAGTGCTAATGGATGAAGGGATCAGTATAATGTTGGATACAAGCCCATGATTAGCTGTTAGGAGGACAGAATATGAGTCATCTTCCCACATTCCAACTGAGCTAGGAGTCATTGCATATATAGAAAATGTATATACTTTTTGTATAGTACTAACTCAAACATTCTGTTAGGGTCAGTGTTGGGCAAAATGGGAAGCAAAAAAGGTTTACAATGCCCTAACATAGCAATGATATGCAACAACACTACAGTGACACAACTTCTCTGGACACAGCCCCCTTCATCTCCACATGGAAATATATCTAGTCAGCAGGGCAGGTTATGTTGAGTTGACTGTTCTTCAGAAAGCCAAGTCAGAGGTCTGGTGTCCACATCGTTAGAACTTTCATGCCCTTTCAGTGACTTGGAAGCTTCAAGAAAGACAGGGCCATTCGAGTCTCAGGGACAGCTTTATTACCTTTGAGCAGTTAGGTGGCACAATGGATAGAATACTGGGCATGGAATCAGGAAGACCTGAGTTCAAATGCAGCCTCAGGCACTTACTAGCTGTGTGACCCTGGGCAAGTTACTTAACCTCTGTTTGTCTTAGTCCACTAGAGAAGGAAATGGCAAACCACTCCAGTGTCCTTTCCAAAAACCCAATATGAAGAGTCGGGTATGACTAAACAACTGAAGAACAACAAAAATATGCATTGTGTATGTGTATATATATGTATACACACACACACATATCTTTGCAAACTTTAAGGTGCTATATAGATGCCAGCTATTTTTATTCTCATTGTCTTAGGATGATAACTTGCTTTTATTCCTCTTCACCGAATGTGAATCAGGGTGAAAGGAGGTCATTTCCCTTGGAAGATGTAGTTGTGGTATGGCCTGAGGCAGGAAACTAGACCAGAAGACCTTTTGAAGGTTGGTTCTTCCATTTCAATGATTCTTTCACTGAAAGAATAACTATATTTCCTTTTCTTTCTATGCAGTATTTCTTTACTTCATCTCCTTTCCATCTCTGGAGTTACCCTTTCTATCTTCAAGTATGTCTATAGGAAGACATATGAACATACATGTACATACATATGCATGTACTGATTCACATACTTGCTTATTCTTGGGTTAGATGTTCTGTGCCCCCTCTAAGCTGTTTTACCAACTATAATCAAGTACTTAAAAGACAGTTGGTCTCCTGGAACTTCATTCCTCCCACTAATTATTGGCAATGCAAATTCAGGATTAAATTACAAGCAAGAGAAACTTTGTTTAGAAGCTTAATTAAAAAAAAAAATCCCTAGGGTAATAAAATCAGTAGGGGAGGCAGAGCACATAAGGTCTGCATCCTAGTTCCTTCAGTGTAAAGTTCCAAATGCCAAGATTTTCAATATTGCTGACAAAAGTGATAAAAATGAAGCTGAAACTTGGCCTTGGTGTGATTATCACTGACTTTAAAAATAAGAAACTTTAAAAAAATGAAACTTGGAATTACCTATACTATAGCATATAGTAAAAGAAAGGTAGTGTGAGGAATGATTAATGCTAGATTTGGAGTCAAGAAGACCTGAGTTCAAATTGTACCATTTATATCTACTTTTGTGGTTGTTTTTCAGTCATGTCTGACTCTTTGTGATCCCACTTGGGGTTTTCTTGGCAACGATACTGCAGTGGTTTGCCATTTTCTCTCCAGCTCCTTTTACAGTTGAGGAAACTGAGACAAACAGGGTTAGGTGACTTGCCTAGAATCACATAACTAGTAAGTAACTGAAGAAAGATTTGAATTCAGAAAGGTGAGTTCCTGACTTTAGACCCTATACTCTATTCACTGTGATAATGGACATGTCACTTTTTCTTGCTGAGTCTTAGTATCCTCATCTTAAAAATGGAGATAATAATACCTGTATTAACAGTTTTACATTATTATTTGTGAACCTCAAATGGGATAATTAATATATTCAGAGCACTTTGATGAGTTTAAATACTACATAAATATCAGTTATTATTCATGTGATATAGCAGTTTAGGGGTAGGAGAATGATGTCATGGGAATTTTTAAAATTTCTTTTTATTATTCAGGACTCAGGGTCATTCTCCCTGAAAATTTTGGTTAACCAAAAATCCGTCTTCTGTTAATAAATCTCACCTGGCCAAAACCTAGCCCACGGGATGTGGAAATTTACTTAAAGGTTTAAGTATTTCTTAGATTATTTAGCCAGACAAATCTCAACTGTTTCTGACTTTGTGGTAACAAACTTCTCTCTCAATATTTATTTGTGAACTCTCTAAATGTGGTTTAATCTGTAACCTGACTTAGTTTACCTATAGAGTTTGTCTGATGAGGCTTATTTCTTTAGGATGGATGATATTATGACTCTAGATTTGTTCAACTTCTTTGACATTGAAGGAAGTATGAGATTATGAATCTATCTTCTCTTTAATTTTATGGCCTTAGAAAAATGTACAAGATTGCAATATGTAAAAGGATAATTTTTCTTGTCACTCTGATGTAATTTTGCCTATAAGAGGTCTTGTGAGAATCCTAATAGGGGTTCAGGTTTTCTCTGAGGCTCAAACCTATGCCTGAGAATGATAATAAAACCTAGGTTTTTACCTCCACAATTTCTGCATTATTGTAAGTATATTTTGGCAGCAGTTACCTACCACATGAATTCAGCAAGGAAAAATTTCTCCCATAACAATGAGGATCATTCTGATTTTCATCTATATGTTTTGTTACAAGTTATTCTTGTCTCTTAGCTCTTGTTTCTATACTAGAGGTAAAACTTTCTTCTTGTCTCCCTCAGATTTATGGGCAATAGTTCATGAAAGTTCATGAAGAAATTATTAGCATCTCTAGTTTCCTTCAAGGCTCAGCTCATCTGCCATCTTTTAAATGCAACCTTTTCTGATCCCCTCAATTTTTAATCATCATACCTTCCACCTCAAATTTTCATGTTTATGCTCACCTATTTACATGTATTCTCCATCCTGCCTCCCCAAGAAATACTATCAAAGTAACTTGTACATAGCAGATGCTTTATTGGAGAAGAAAGAGAATATTTTCACTCTGTAAAAACAATCATTTCAAATGATCAAGCATTAATCCAACATTTATTAAGTATCTACAATGTGCCAGGCACTGTGCTAGGCATTAGGGATATAGACTCAAAAAAAGATAGTCCCTGCCCTCAAGGAGCTTACGATTTTATGGGAAAACAACATGCAAATGAATATATGTATGAAACAAGCCATATATGTAAGATAAATAGAAAAAAATAACAGAAGGAAGGCATTAGAATTAAAAGTGGGTTGGGGAAAATTCCAATAAAAATGTTATTACAGTTGGGACTTGATGGAACCAGGCAGGTTAATAGGCAGAGTAGACAGGGGAGAACATCCTAAACATGGGAGACAGCTAGAGAAGATATCTAGACTAGAAAGATTAAATGTCATGTCCTTGGAATAGCCAGGAGGTCACTAGTCTGGATCAAAGAATTGAGAACTAAGATGTAAGAAGACTGGAACAGTGGCAGGGGAGAGGGAGGGACTGAACATGACTCATTGGCCATCTTGAAAGGAAGCCTAATGGTAGTCAAACTTCCTCTTGGAAGTCCTTTCTAAGACAGATGAATTGTGTGAGGCCATTCCAATTTCACTTGACATGTACTCTGGTGCTCAGTGACTTCAATACAAAGGTGATAACAGTTGAGGATGACAAGAAATATCTTGGGAAATATGGGTAAGGAATAAAGAATGAGAGAAGTCAAAGGCTTATGGATTACACAGAAGCCCCAAGGTATATGTCATGAATACATTCTTTGAGGAAGGAATCAATAGGTGCTGGACATGGGGAGCACTGACATCATACACACACACACACACACACACACGAATTGTATTTTAACAGATGAGAGATGACTTTCCATTGATGTTGGAATAATTCCTAAATCAGCTGTCTGTGTAAAGTCAAACTGCTGACTTGTTATAAAGCAAGAAGAAGAATAAAAATGAGAAAAATGTATCATACAATTAAACCATAGGCTCTTTAGGGTTAGGGTTAGACTGAAAAAGGAAAGCCAAGAAAGCCTCATCTATCAAACTATATGCCTACTTTCCCATACATAAAATTTTTATGAGAATCATCTCTATACACCTATTGGACAGTCTTGATGAGAATATTGTTTCACAAGGGATGTTCCAAAGCAGGCCATATCTTTACCAACACACCATTTATTGAAAAAGTATAGAATACAAAATCCCATTGTGCTTTCTTTCTTTGTGGATATATATTACATATATACATAGAGAGAAAGAAAGAAAGAAAGAGAGAGAGAAAAAAAAAAAAACAAAGGAAGAAAGGGAGACGGAGGGAGGGAGAGAGAGAGATAGAGAGGGGGGCATGCTATATTATCTTTGGGAAAGTGCAAAGATCTTTTAATGACCCAAAACATTCCTGAGAAATGAAAGCCCATAAAATGCCAATATTCTGTTAGTGTTGTATGGCCACATGTCACGGAACACTACAAGTCACTGAAGAAATGAAAATGAATTTCTCAGAGAGTATTGGAGAAGGACTTGTGAATGTGAGCAGGCTGTGACACAGAACAAACAGGGAACTTTAAATACCCATCAGCGAAATGTATGATAGGAAAAGACTGGTCAAATAGCAAAAGCAAGAGATGACATGCAGACAGCCAGAGTATTCTGCTGAAAGCCTCGTGATGTCAGAAAAAATCAAGGAAAATCCAACACGTCGGGCAAACTCTCTCAGACAAACTTAGGAGAGCAAAAGTCACCCAGAATGGAAAGGTTGTGATTAGCTTTTGTTAGAAGGAATGCTTATTTAACAGCCCCTTCAGCAAGATTTGAACTTAACTCTCTTTAGGAGCCTTGGACCTAAATCTCCAAAGACTCTGAGAAAGGAAGACAACAGGACTTCAAGCTTGCAGGACAAAGTTTCCCATATGGTGGAAATATTAGAGGATCTCTCAAGAAGGGAAGGCCCCATTACCCAGGGAGAAAGCAAAACTTTTTCCCTTGGCACATGGAACTTTCCATGGATCACCCCTCCTTTTGGGCTCCTTATTCTGGTTGGGTGCAACTGGTACTTGTCCTTGATCGTGTTCTTTTACTCTGTTTTACTCTGCATATAACCTAATCTTATTTCTCATATATGCCTATAGTTGACTCCTTTCATTTTCTTGTGCCCCTTTGGTAGCAGCATGAGGGCACAGGAGAATTCCGAAACCCACACAGGATCCCAGTGCAGGGCTGGGATCCGACCCCAGCCCTCCGAAGCACGGTCAGAGTTTTCAACGTGTAATTGTGGGCATTATGAGAATTTAATGTTTCATAACTGCAATTCCAATGGCAGACTCGCTATGCCTTTAAGTCTACTCTATTAGATGACTCCTTCTAAGTCACCTGAGTTGCACTCCCTTGGGGTAAAAAAACAGATGGTGAACCTAGTTGTGATCCCTAGTGATTACACCTACACTGATAAAACTGCAGACCTATTTGAACACCCAAGTAAGTTTTTTCCTCCTCCCCTCCCTGCCCACCCCCATCCAAACAAAGTAGTATTGCATAGTTATTGTTTTAGGTACAAGTTTTTGGTAAATCAGAGAGCTTTTTTAGAGGTCTTCAGGTCTGAGGTCATTTGTCAGTATTTTGGTTAATATTAAGGGCTGGGAGTGGATTTGCTCGATCAGTTAGGCCTCCTCATCCATGGAGCCACTGTGATAGGACCAATGGTTTCCTTACGCAACTTCTATGACCCTGACACACCTTCCTTCCCACCATGCAACCTGACTGGCCCCAGCTTCCCAGATGCAGGATCCTACTCTGGGGATTAAAAGGTCCCAGGCTCCTGTGGTCTTAGCATCTGACTTTCTAAACCCCAATAACTGACTTACCAGATGCCTTTCCACCACTGTATCCTTCTTACATATTGTGGCTGTGTTAGACCAAAGAAGACACCTTCCTTTGTTCAGTGTTCAATAATTTGTAAGTATCTCATCTCTTCTTAACACTGAACCTGAACTAAGAAGGTGCTGGCTTTGGAGCAGTGCCTGCAACAGCCAACCATCGTCAGAAACTTCTTCATGGCTCTGGAAATCCTGTCATTGAAATTGCTAGACATTCCTTCTTATCCTATCTAATTCTACCAGCTTCTGGTTTGAGAAATAACGGTTTAGGGGACTCAGTACTAGCTGGTACAGGCCCATGCTCTATTCTTGGCTTCTTCCACAGGGCCCCACTGTGTGGTTTCAATCTTTTGCCTGTTTTTTTTTTTTTTTGTTCAGTGTGCCATTTTCTATCTCCTTTTGTGGAGATGCATGACATTTATCAAGCTCTTTGTGCCTGTCAGCCTTCCAAGTCACCTGAGTTGCACTCCCTTGGGGTAGAAAACCAGGGCTTGCTTACAATGGTAGTTTGTCTTCCTGATCTCTCTGGTGCCTACATGAACTAAGCTGTCTTTAGGAGTTAAAAAGATCACAAAACTGAGCCAGGCAGCAGCCAGTGACAATAGACTAGACTATGTGACTGTCCCCATGCAGTGGATAGGAACAGTTTCTATGAAAAAAAAACCCAAACCTTTACTTCTTACATAAAAAGAAAATAACTGTTAGGAAAAAAAGAAAACTTATTCTATTCTTTTTGGCCTCTCTTGCAATCTTCTCTCTTTTTCTTCAACTCTCTCTCTCACTGTCCTCTAGAGACAAGGCTTCCCCCTCACACTGCTTTCATATATCAAGAATTGGAGAAACTTGGAGAGAGATGCTGGGGACTTTTAAAAAAAAATTGAATTTGTACATTTCGCTTTAACATGCCATCATTTAGACTAGCAGTGGTCCCAAAGTGTATCTATTTTCCGGTGGTGGTGCCTGCTCTAGATACAGCTTTAGTCTATCATATGAAATTCTCTCTCTCTCTCTCTCTCTCTCTCTCTCTTTATACATATATATATGTATATATATATATATATATATATATATATATATATGTATCTCACTCTCTCTCTCTCTCTCTGTCTGAAGACTAAGCCAATCATACTCAAACCTTCCCATCAATCTTCAGATAAGGTTGAGGGGCTGAGCAGGGGAACACTTTCCCATCATGGGATCTAAGATCAATAACCTCATTGCCTTCTCTTCAAATCAGAAATGGAAAGTGCATTGCTAGTACCGAGTGAAAAAGGATGACAAGTCCCTAGCAATTCCTAAATAGCCTTTCAACTTCTTTTGCCTGTATATGTTATTTCCATCTTAAAGGTGCAGGACCCTCAGACACTACTTTTAAATCCATGTTCCTTGTGGTTGCATCTTAGATTGCCTCACCATGAGGCAAAACATTGACTTTTCTGGCCTTCATTTTGACTGCATTTACGCCATTACTTTCTTATTTTTAGAATAGCTAGCAATAATGATAATAATTTACCATCTGAACAGCGCTTTAAGGTTTGCCAAGTGCTTTTTTATACATTATCTCATTTGATTGTTATAACAACCTTGTGAGCTTCGTGTTATCATCCTTATTTTACAGATACAAAAACTAAAGATAGGGAGATTACATTAATTTTCCAACATCAGCCTTACAGGCATTTAAGGTAGAATTCAAACCTGGATGTACCCAATTCTAAGACCAACATTCTTTTTTTTTGTGGCAGATTGAAGCATATTTTAACTTTGCTTTTATTGCTTTATTTTGCTTGTATTTTCTTTTTTTTAAATCTATTTATTTACTTTTAGTTTACAACTTTGAGTTCCACAATCTCTTGAGTTCCAAATTTTCTCCCCCCCCTCTCCTCCTCCCTCTCCCCACCATGGCGGCATTCAGTCTGATATAGGTTCTCCAAATACCTTCACGTTAAACATTTGTCACGTGGTAAAGAATTATAACCAATGGAGTGCACAACAAGAAAGAAGAAACATAACAAAGCAAAACACAAAAGAGAGAGAGGAAATAGCTTGCTTCAGTCTGCATTGAGACTCACTAGTTCTTTCCCTGAATGTGGATGTCCCTTTCTATCAGGAGTCTTTCGAAGTTGTAAGACCAACATTCTTCGTTGTTGTTGACTTGTTTATTTACTTTTAATTTACAAGATTCGGTTCCACATTCACTTCAGTTTCAGATTTTCTCCCCTCCCTTCCCCCCCCCCATGGTGGCATGCGATCATGTATAGGATC
Organism: Pseudochirops corinnae; assembly: GCA_028646515.1. NCBI lineage: Eukaryota > Metazoa > Chordata > Mammalia > Diprotodontia > Pseudocheiridae > Pseudochirops > Pseudochirops corinnae. Next base: position 20,819,194 of record CM053589.1, on the reverse strand, counting down.
TGCAAATACTTTAACATTGTACAATAGTTTGGTCATATAAAAGGGTTGTAACCAATGAGTGATCACTGGGAAAAGAAAAGCAAAACCAGACATGAAAGAGAACGATAGCATGTTTTGCTTCAGTCTCCATTTAAACTATAGTCTTTCTATATCTTTCTCTGAGTTTTAGATATCTCCTTCCATCCTGAGGCTTGTAGAGTTGTCTTTAGCTGTGCGTTGTTGAGGATAGTCCAGTTTATCAAGGTTGGTCATCATATGTACAATGTGTCTGTGATTGTGTACAGGTTTTGCCTGGTTCTGCTCTTCTCACTTAGCATCAGTCCATATAAGCCTCTCCAGGTAATTATGAAGTCCATCTCCTTCCCATTTCTTATAGCATAATAGTATTCCATTGCATTCATATACT
>CM053589.1:20758827-20818288 GCA_028646515.1 Pseudochirops corinnae | reverse complement strand
GGGGCTGTTTACACTTATGCAAGAATATACTCTAGGTGGGGCTTTTACCTCTTGATTTTGTGTGTGTGTGTGTTAGGGAGGGGGATGTGAGCCCCTAGATTTCATTCCTCCATCCCAACTTCTGGAAGTCTGGGCATGTAGCTTCAAAAATCCAGGCCACGGGTTGCTGGCCCCAGAAAAAACCGCTGACCAAGACAAACATTCTTAATCAGTAGAGGACAAACCCAGGAATTCAGGTGTTACTTGGGTTAGAATATATGCACATATTGCAGCAAGTTTGCTTTTTCCTGTCTATGTGGAATTAATCAATTCCCAGCTCTCACACACATGCATGCATTTTCATTCAAATATATTTTTAGCACCTGTGATAGTGTTGGGCATCTTCTCTGGCCCCTTCTGGTGAGCCATGTAAGGACATCCAAGGATCGACCAGAAGCTTCTGATCACATATTTACTCTAATAAGGAGCCTGATTTTGTGACCTGCTAAAAGGAGCCAAGGTGTGTGCTCAGTCCATTACCCCATTAATGGAACTTTTAAAAAATAATTTTTATTTTTTAAAATAATTCTTTTTGTGGTGCTATGATGATTACTGTACAGTGCAAATCCTCCACAATTTCATCCCCATCTCTATCTTCTATCATCTGTCTCACAGTCTATACACTGTCCCCAGAATATGCCTTGTGCATGTTAAATCTTATTCATCATATTCTTTGCACCTAGAATGGCCTCTCCCTCCATATCTCCCTATCTGAATCTTATCTACAAGTCCAAGCACAAGTCCCATATCCTTTTTGGAGTCTTTTCCACCATCCCAGCCATTAAGGTTTATTCCATTTTAGGATATCTATGGCATTTATAGGTTTAACTGTTTTTGCCATTGACTAAAGGATGGGAAAGATAGGAAGACCAGTCAGGCTTCTCTTAAGCATACTTTGAAGAAGTGTGCCCTGGAGGAGACAAAATTATGAAGTCATTTAAGAATCATATCTCAAGATATGTGAAAGAAGGGAGTATACCAAAAACTTGGAAAAATCATGGAGTCTGGTGTTTTTATTCCCAAAAGGAGACACAGAAGAATAATTATCTACATGTATACCTTTTTTCTTAATTTTTCAAATCTTCATAAGAATAACTTAGATATGTATGAAGGGTATCCTTGATGTAAGTATGAGAAAGGAGAAAGCAGGCATTTGAAAAATGATATTGAACAGAAGATCACATCTTTACAATCATGCTACTGACAGAAAGGTATAGACATTACAAGATCCTGCTCTGCTTATTTGTGGACTATTAAAAAATATACACAATTTCTACTGCAAAGTTTTGCTCTCCTCCAACAAGGTACCTCTCATGCATAATTCAAAACCATATGAAATTCCTTTAAAAATATAACAGAGATAAATTTTCTCAGCAATTTTTTGATTATCAATATCAAGTGAGACATAAAACAAGTGTTTGCTACTGTCGTGGAAGATGTCTAGCAGAGGCCAAATTTAAGATTGATTCCTTATTCAGGGGTTCTTTATCTGGGTGTGGGTAGATTTCAAGGGGATCCATGAACTTAGATAAGAAAACATTGCATCTCTGTTTTTACTCACCTCTACCTAAATGTTATCATTTTCTTCAATTATGAATTTAAAGAAATTATTCTGAGAAGAGATCCATAGACTTCAATAGAGTGCCAAAGGGGTCCATCACATAAAAAAATGGTTAAGAATACTTAAGATGATAAAGTCCTCCAGACACCTCTGTTTTTGTATAGCATTATGTTGATTATATCTATCCCTAGCGCAGTGCAGAGCTACCAAAATAAAATCCATTACTTTTTAAATTACCTTATCTGTTTTATTATCTTCATAGAAAAAACCAAGTAGATGAATAAAACTTATTTTCTAGACCAGGGTTTGCAAACTATTACTGGAGGGCCAAATCCAGCCCTACACATTTTTGTATAGACCATGAACTAAGAATGATTTTTACATTTTTTAATAAAGTAAAACTTTATAATAAAATGCAAAAATGATTCATAGCTGGAGGAAGTACCAATGAGGAAGGGACGTACAAAATAAGGCCAGCTTAGTTTACCAACTCCTAGTCCAGACTATTAGTCTATAATGTGCAATGGGGTGAAAAATCCAGAGAACTGATCCATGGTCAAAAAGACAATGAAGGGGTCCAGAATTGAACAGAAGGAAGTAAGTGATCTGGGATTGCCTTTGAGAAATTGTACAGTGATTTTAATGTCTCCAAGCCTCTCCCCAAACTGAAAGCCTTTCTACCATCAATAATCTTTTGTATAAATATGTGTGATGGAATACTGCAGTAACCAAAGATTTTAAGTTATAGGGCACCTGAAGGACCATGGCAAGGTATATGGAGGGCGTATGTAGGCTGCCATATATTACCAATCAAGAAATTACACAGGAGATGCAGCATCAAAGTTACTATCAAGGAGACAGATATCAAGGTGGGAAACTTAGGCAGGCCAGTCATATAGTAAAAGTGAGGGATAAATCACGTGCTCTCTTAGTATCCAGAAAATTTCAAAAGGTCTATAGGAAGACCCCTAGAAAGCTGAATCCCTATGGGTGATTTTAGGGGGGGACATAGATAAGAACCTTACAGGATGAAAAGGTATGGATAGGTTACGATCTGTATTCTAATCAGTAAATTCACAAATCCATCCATGTATCTCTCTTTCTCTCTCTCTCTCTCTCTCTCTCTCTTTCTTTTTCTCCTTGTATATATATATATATATATATATATATATGTATATATACACACATACATATATATATTAATGTTATATATTACTTTCTATTTTTTAGCCACCTTTAAAAACAGTATAGTCTTGCTTATTTAACTGGATAAAAATATCCTTAAGGGCAGAGGATCTGCCCAGGACAATGTCATGTCCATAATATATACTCAATAAATAGTTGTTGCTTGACTGGATAGACTGAATGTGCCTTTTTAATTTTTGTAAATAAAAGGAAACTACATGGAGGAAAGGTGATTGTTGACAGCATTCATCTCAGGTAATGATTAGATCACAAGAGTAGCTCATGACTTTAAACATCTACACATAAATGCCCAAAGTTTAAAAAATAAACAAAAGGAACCAGAGGTCCTAAAGAAATGAGGTAAATGTGACCTCATGGATATTGTCAACCAGACAGAGCTGACCTTAAATTGTGAATGGCCAGAGCCAAACAGAGCAGGCTAGAGACAAGAGAGTCAGAAATCAAATAGAAGTTTAATTTCAAACTGAGGGAAACAGCTTGCAAGCAAGGACACGTGATGTGCCAGAGGGCCCCCCCCCCCCATGGGGGGGGGGGGCACTTTCGTAGGGGGAGATCTCAATACTTATAGCAATGTCTACGCAGTGAACTGGAGCCTTGACAATGAGGGGTAAAGGCAGCAATGTGACAAGTTTGATTCATAGCAGGGCTTCAGGATCAGAAACAATTCTGGGCTTTTGCTGTGACTGAGATCATCCAGAAGGTGAGTACAAGGGATTGTTGCTCAGGGCACCCCTTGCTTGCTGGGCCTTTGTTCTGGAAAACAGGATGTGTCCTAATATCTTGACATTTACCCGTTTTGACCAAAGCAGCCTGGGTGAGAGGGTGTGAGAATCTGAAAGAACCCCTACCCTTCTGGCCAACAGAGAGGCACGTATGCCTCAGGATGCCGCAAGAGGCCAGTTGGGCCTGAAGGAGATGCTGCCTAGGTGGTCAGTTCCTTTAGGGGACTTATTGGAGAATTGTGCTCAAGGTGTCCTTGCTAGCCATTGTTTGCTTGCAAGCAGAAAAGAGAGGAAGGCCAAGAATGTAGAAGGAGAAAATGCTAACACACGCTTGAATCACTATCTTGCCGGTTGGGTATATGACAAAAGGGAAGAGAACAGTATACTCAACCCTTGTCCAGAATCTTGGGACAGCTGACACCTCTGGATGTCGGCTACTTCTGGGTGTGTCCTAAAAGAACCTTGAGGTCCCTGGAGGGTTCTGATGTCCAGTCAGGGGCAAGAACTTTCTTCAGATGATCCAGGAGTCTACACCCACAAGTTTGGCAGCCTGTAGGAGTAGTCAGAGGGACTGGTAGGTGCCCTTAAAGGGCGTAAGGGTTGACAACTGTGAGAAAACTCCTTGTATCAGTCTTTGGATCTGAGTCTCTGGTCAGCATGACATAGGTCCTTGATTAAGCATCTCTAAACCAGCACATAGAGATCCGGTTTCCCAGCTATGTAGGGCTAGGTTCAAACCACACAAAAAGGTTTTTTCTCACAATTCTCATAATTGCATAATTACATTAAAACAGGTACAGATCAAACTACTTAGAGGTCTCACAATGGCCTAGTTCTGAGAAGCTATATTTACATGTCACCAGGGTAACCAAGAAAAAGAACAGAAATATCTTGAAACAAAAGGCCAAAGCAATACAATAGTTATCACCAATATTAACTAACATCAAGTGACCCATTCTCAGTGTCCATTTAATAGACATGTCTTGAATCCAGGTGCCTCATCTAGTTATCTGGCCCCTAGATATCTTTTCTTGGACAATATGCATATTCTCAGGACAGCTCTAAAAGAGACTCTGCTTCTCTGATTTCAAATCTAGAGTTTCTCAGATAATTCTGACTTAATATAATTTAATATAATTTTGAAACTTCAGAGAATTTCAGTTTATCTACCATTTGCTATTTCTGTCCTCACCTAAATCCTGTACCTGATATAAGAATCTTTTAAAAATTTATGAGGGTCCAACTAAAATGAACTTTTCTGCCTTTTTAAAAGGATCAGACAGATAACTTTAAAATAATTCCATTTTCTTTACCACTATCAATACAATTTATGTGTATATAGTTCTTAGAGAAAACAGTCTAATCCTGTTACTTTCACAAAATTTTTAATTCCATTTATCTAAAAGACTTTTTACATTACATCATTGTCTTGTTACTTTGTCTAATCATTTCCCCCTTAGGAGAATATCATCCCTATTTTATGATTTGGTCATAAATATAGGTTAAAATTGTAAGATGTTCATACTTGTATCTATTATAGTAAGTCAGAGAGATCTTCCAGTATCAATCTATTATTTAATAGATTTAGTATTGTACTTACAAAACTTCTTGATTGTAGAAATTTACTATAAAAGGAAAAAGAGTGTATCATACACAGTTACGACAATGTCACATACATACATACATCAACTATCCCTTAGTTCTGTTTGATTCCAGCCACCAGTTGTATCTGACAGCCAATCATGTAGTAACAAAGTATTCACAGCAAGGCTCAGGATTAACCAGGTGGAAATTTTCCTTTTCAGAAAGGAAATAGCACAATGGGGAAATAGATTCAGTAGGATCTTATCTTGGCTATATCATGGTCACCTCTACAACTTTTTCCAGATACAGACATCCATCCAAATTGCAACACATACCTTTTCTACTATTGACTTCATGACAGTTAAGACAAGTATGCCTGTAATAAAAGCTCAGAACAATAGTAAATTACAGTCCTTGGAATTTTTACCTTTAATAGCACAATTATTTCACCAACCACAACTTGGGACTTGAATATCTTTCCTGATGTTTCCCTAGCAGTTGACATTCCATGTATCCTTTACTTATAAATTAAAACTACCCATATCCTGGGACTTCAGACATAGAGCAAATACCTGATAATTGACTCATCATTAATATGTTGAAACTACATCTTTAAACTGCCCTATACACTTTCATAATAGTCAAGAATTTCAAATGAAAACTTGCTATTATATATTATTATTATCTGTTTTGTAAGAAAATATACCTCATTAAATAATTAAGTTTTCAAACATCTTTTTTTTTATCTCATCCTTTTAAAAACCCAATTCATGTGTAACAGCATCCAAATGAAGAAGTTGTTTTATCTGATAGCATTTCTGTTACACTCTCAAATTTCCCCATATAAAAGAATTTATAAATACAATAATAACATAAACAATATTATGTATTTAAAACATGAAACAAAACTTTAGATGATAGCAATTACCTTTCCATATTATTCCATATAAAAGTCATTAATCTTATTCCCTTTGGCATGTTAAAACCACTTTGGAGGCATGGAACAATCACACTCAAGTGAAAAATAACATAGTGCTTGCATATGCCAGTCACTGTGTTAAGCACCTCACCAATATTATTTTGGTCTTCACAACAACTGGGGGAGATGGTTACTCTTATTACTTTCCCTTTACAGACCAGGAAACTGGGATGAGCAGAGATAAGATAACTTTCCTAAGATTACACAGTAAATTTCTGCAAGTGGAATAGAGAAGGATGGGCTTGCCAAGGAAAGAAGCTGACTGCTCCTCCCACCTCATACTGTCATGCTAGGCACTGCCGGGGGTACCGGGACCTTCCTAGGCAGCAGCTTGGCATGAGGTCTGGGTCTGCCCTAGAGATATTGACTAGGTTTTGGGGTATGTGGCAGAGGATACTGGCTACAGAATGGGAATTCTAAGGGATAGGATGGCTGGTACCAGGACCATCCCACTGGTGGTAGTTTCTGGTGCTAGGGCAAAGTGGATACTGGCTGTGGGGACTAATGCCCCCTCTCCAACATAGGTCTTTTGGGGTCAGGAGCTGCTGGGGCTCAGGCCACTTGCAACTGCTGGGGCAGGGTGAGTGGGATGTACTGCACCTGGGTGATGCCCCCAGGCTTGTCTGGAGGGGCGGGTTGTAGGATGTCCTGGGGTACTGCCAGTGGTGGGTTCTGCTGCAGTTGCAGCTCCCCTCCACCAGGTGGACCCTGTGCAATGAACAGCATGACTGTAGGGGCAGACCATAATTCAAGTTTCCCTACATTTTTCCAGCATTTTTTAAAACTCCTGTATTTGGAAATCTGATCTGATTTGAAAAGAGTTAACAGGAAAAGAGTTTCTGCCCTGAGGGAGTCACAGGAGTCTCTTTGGTTTAAGCAATCATTCAAGAAAGGGTTAACAAGAGGTTACTATAAAGTGCAAACCATAAACCTATTATTTGTCTTCCTTCACTCTGGGATTACTTCCAAACTAGGTGCCTTTCTTCTTTGCCCTAGAACAATGAGGCTATTAATCTTGCCGCTTACTTTTAACTTTTATAAAATTTAATCCTTATTTTTCCTTAAAACAAATTCTACAGAGTAATACCCCAAAATTTACCAAGCTTTTTCAGAAGTTCCTGTATTTTACTCCATAGTCTCAGGAGTTCTCTCATGCGTTATTTTTTTTTTTTTTGTAATTGGGAAATGTTTAATGAAATAAGCAAAAATATATTACAACATAATGTTAACAAGTTGATAGGCATCCATTTCTATTTCAGTTTAACACCACTAGTCTAGATAACCAAGAAAACAATAAATTAATCCCATATGTGTTTGTATCCTTTGCTAATTTCATGAGCCCCTTTGAGCTGGTTTTAGCACATTGCTGTATACATACACACATACTACATAAAGGTGGTGACCATTCTGCTGTCTGCTGGCCCCCATCAGACTATGTAGCATTATTCAGACATGACACTGAACTGTGATTCAGTTCTAGCTGCCGTATTTAAGGAGGACAGTTTTAACTGAAGGACACCCAGAAGTGGGTGACCAGGATGGGGAAAAGCCCTCAGGATCATGTCAGGTTTTTTTGTTTTTAAATTTATTTATTTTTAGTTTACAACATTCAGTTCCTCAAGTTTTTGAATTCCAAATTTTCTCCCACTGCCTCTCCTCCTTTTCCCTGCCTAAAGTGGCATGCAATCCAATATAGGTTTTACGTATACCTTCACATTAAATAGTAGTCAAGTTGTAAAGAAAAATCATAACCAATGGAATGAAGAACAAGAAAGAAGAAATAAAAGAGGGAAAACAAGTAATTTGCTTCAATCTGCATTCAGATGGATTCCTTCTCTGGATGTGGATAGCTTTTTCCATCATGAATCCTTTGGAGTTGTCTTATAGCCTTGCATTACTGAGAAGAGCCCAGTCTATCAAAGTTAGTTATCACAGATATAATGCGTCTGTAATTGTGTACAATGTTCTCTTCATTCTGCTCCCCTCACTTAGTATCAGCTTATATAAATTCCCATGCAATTTTAAGATGATTAATCTTCAAACTCCTTAATCTGCTAAGATGTTTTTAGTAGTTACACAAACTTTGATTATCTGACTTTATTTCTGTAATTCCAATATATTCAAAGCTGAAATGACAGGGAAAAAGTGTCTTACAGGTTTTTTTTTTCTCTTTTCTTATAGCCTAATCTCCTGCAGAAACCTAAAGTGGGAGTTAGTTCTTCTTACTGGAACAATTGCTTCAACTATGAAAGATCTTTAATCTTTCCCAGTTTTCTAAATTCTATGGCTATATCCCTTAGAATATTTTCCTACTGGCTGCCTTTTAAATCTTTCAAAGTAACAGAATCTTACAGGCATTTTACATTTTACAAAGACACAGACATAGAAAAAACAATGAGACAGATACAAACAGACACACACAATTCTAACAAAGCATACAATTTCAACCTTTTTTAAAATTTTTTCCCACTTGATAGTATATTTTTTCACTTACATCTAAAGATAGTTTTCAATATTAACTTTTATAAGATTTTGAGTTCTAAATTTTTCTCCCTCCCTCCCTTCTCACTCCCTTCCCCAAGACAGCAAACAATTTGATATAGGTATATTTCTACATTACTCATGTTGTGAAAGAAGAATCAGAATAAAGGGGAAAAGCCACAAGAAACAAAAAATAAATTGAAAATAATATGCTTTGATCTGCAGCCAGACTCCATAGTTCTTTCTCTGGATGTGGATAGCATTTTCCATCATGAGTATTTTAGAATTGTCTTGGATCATTGTTTTGCTGAGAAGAGCTAAGTTGATCATTGCACAACATTGCTGTTACTATGTACAATGTTCTCCTGGTTCTGTTCACTTCACTCAGCATCAGTTCATGTAAGTCTTTTCAGGTTGTTCTGAAATCTTCCTATTCATCGTTTCTTATAGCACAATAATAGCCCGTTACATTCATATACCGCAACTTGTGATATGTGTATATATATATATATATATATATATATATATATATATATATATATATATATGTACATATACATACTATTCCCCAATTGACAAACATTCTCTCAGTTTCCATTGCTTAGCCACCATAAAAAGAGCTGCTATAAATATTTTTGTACATGTGAGTCCTTTTCCCTTTTTTAATTTTAGACTCATAAGAACACAAATATGTCATAAACTTGAATATTAAAACAAATACAAAGTAAGAAAAGAAAAAAGTATGTCACATGCATAGGAGAACATAAGAGGATTCAAAATATGTAGTGACAATTTTTTTTCAATAAAGCCTGTATGATAAATACTATATATTGTGTTCAAAATTGTCCATCTTTTCTTTACTTCCTTGTAAGTTTTCTTTTGTTCTCTGCTATACACTTTTTACTTTTATGCCCTTCTTCCCTCTCCTCCAAGAAGGTTACAATTAAGTATGAATATATATATATATATATATATATATATATATATATATATATACATACACATATACAAAAATACATACACATGTACATATATAGACATACACTTTCCCTAACAAATTCTACTCCTGATCTTTGTTTTTATGTTTGTGTATGTCCCTTATTTCCTATCCCTCCTGACTCCTTTACTTTACTTCTTCCTGTTAACTTGCCCTCCTATTGCTTGGCCTACCTGCACCCCTTGAAGGATCTTTTCCCTATCCCCCCATTCCCGTAAATCTAAACACCCTTCTATAATGCCCTGTTCCCTCATCCTTACCTCTAGAGATCCCTCCCTAATCCTCTCCCCCATTTCTATCCCCTTACCATTTTCTTTTTCTGAATTTAGAAGACATATATATATAGTTTTCTCTTAAACCCATTCCCAATGAAAGTAGGTTGCCAGAACTACCAGCCCTCCTCCCCCATTTACTTCCTCTGTGTCCATTCTTGCACCTCATTTTATAAAATAATTACTCTTTTTAGCTGTTCCTAAATGGTTTTACTTTTTAAAGTCATATCACACTCAGGTCTACCCCAATCTTTCTTAAGAACTACCCAATTACTAATAACAATCTTAGACATATGTTTTACATTTTGCAATTATAAATAATAAAAGGTCTGTCCTTATTGAATCTCTTGTGATCAGTCTTTGGTATGTGCCTTATGTTTCTCTTGTCTCTTTTATGTTAGTTCTATTATGTTCAGCTTTCTTTTTTTAAACAAAATCCTAAAAGTCTGACAGTTGATCAAATGTTCATTTTTTTCCCATTCAGGATTTTGTTTAACTTCGCTGAATATGATACTTTAGGCCAAATCCCCAGTTCTTTTGCTCTTCAATATATAGTGTTACAAGATCAGCAGTCCTTTAATGTCTCTGCTGCTAGATCTTGCGTGATTCTAATGGTGGCACTGTCAAATTTAAACTTTTTTTTCTTGTTGATCTTAAAATTTCATCCTTGTGCTAGGGTTTCATAATTTAACTCTGTTATTCCTATGAGTTTTCCCCATAGCTTCTCTTTTAAGTGGTGATCAATGGATTTTTTTTTCTATTTCTATTTTCCCCCCTTGTTCTAAGGCTTCAGGACAATTTTCTTTAATTATTTCTTGTATTGATGTATCAGGATTTTTTTTAATTATAATTTTCAGGTAATCCAATTATCCTTCAGTTTTCTGTTCTCCAGATCAGTTGTTTTTCTTATGTTTCACTTTCTGTTCTATTTTTCCATTCTTTATATTTTATTTGATTATTTCTTGATCTCTTATAACTTCGCTGACTTTGTCTTGCCCAATTCTAATTTTCAAGGTGTCATTTTCCTCCCTAAGATTCTGGATCTTCAGGGCAGGCCAAGATGGTGGAGCAAAAATGATACTTGCTTGAACTCTCCCCCAAACCCCTCCAAATACCTGTAAAAATTACTTTAAACAAATTCTAGAGCTACAGAACTCAAAATGACAGATTGAAACAGATTTACAGCCCAAGACAACCTAGAAGATTGACAGGAAGGGTCTGTTGCACTAGACTGGGAGAGGAAAACAGTCCAGTATGGGCCATGCTGGCACAGACATGGCTGGAGCAGGCCTCCAGGGACTGAATCACTGACAGTTGTGACAGTTTCCAGACTTTTCAAACCAAAATGCCAAAGACAACTTCAAAGATCAGTAAGAAAGCTCTCTGGGACCTTGGTGAGAGAAGAGCAAGGTCAGGTCCCAGTCCCAGCCCCAGGGTGGTGGTGGCAGTGATCACAGTGGAGGCAGCAGCAGCAGTAGCAGCTGCTTCTGGAATTCTTGGTCCATAGACGGTGGGGGGATAGAACAGCTGATCAGAGTGGAATTGAAGGGATCTCTTTGCTGGTGCTGAGGCAGGATTTTCTTGCTTTGCCTTTGCTTAGATCTGGGCCACAGTCCTGAGTGGCAGTCCTGGAGTGAGGAGGAGCACTGTGTGGTGGAGCTTGTGGCTGTGTTGGAGAGGGAATCCTGTTCACAGTTCCAAGGCAGAAAAGAGTGTTTGTGGTCACTCACAGACCAGATCACAGGAAAAAAAAAAGGACTAAACATCTCTCCTTTGATCATACCACATTGGAGGAACTGGAAATTTATAAGCCCCTAGGGGTATCTCTGAAAACAGCAGCACAAAACCCCTAAAGCTTGAGGTAATATATCCTATATTAGAAGGTGAGTCCTACCTTAAAGAGTTAAAAAGTAAAATATTTGGCTGGGAAATGAGTAAACAGTGGAAAAAAACTCAGACTATAGAATCTTACTTTGGTGACAAAGAAGATCAAAACATACAACCAGAAGAGGACAACAAAGTCAAAACTACTACATCAAAAACCTGCATGAAAAATATGAATTGGTCTCAGGTCATGGAAGAGCTCATAAAGATTTTGAAAATCAAGTAAAAGAAGTAGAGGAAAAATTGAGAAGAGAAATGAGAGTGATGCAAGAAAATCATGAAAAACAAGTCTATAGCTTGCTAAAGGAGAACCAAAAAAATACTTAAGAAAATAATACCTTAAAAAATAGACTAACCCAAATGGCAAAGGAGGTCCAAAACTTCACTGAAGAAAATGATTTCTTCAAAATTAGAATGGAGCAAATGGAAACTAGAGAAATCAAGAAAATACAAAACAGAATCAAAAGAATGAAAAAATAGAAGAGAGTGTGAAATATATCATTGGAAAAACAACTGACTTGGAAAATAGATACAGGAGAGACAATTTAAAAATTGTTGGACTACTTGGAAGCCATGATCAAAAAAAGAGCCTAGACGTTATCTTTCAAGAAATTATCAAGGAAAACTGCCCTGATATTCTAGAGCCAGAGGGTAAAATAATAATTGAAAGAATACACCGATCACCTCCTTGAAAGGGATCCCAAAAGGAAAACTCCCAGAAATATTGTAGTCAAATTACAGCATTCCCAGGTCAAGGAGAAAATATTGCAAGCAGTCAGAAAGAAACAATTCAAATATTGTGGACACACAATCAGAATAACACAAGATACTGCAGCTTCTACATTATGGGATCGAAGGGCTTGGAATATGATATTCTGGAGGGCAAGGGAATTAGAATTACAACCAAGAATAATCTACCCAGCAAAACTGAGTCTAATCCTTCAGGGGAAAAAATGGATATTCAATGAAATGAAACACTTCCAAGCATTCCTGATGAAAAGACCAGAGCTGAATAGAAAATTTGACTTTCAAATACAAGAATCAAGAGAAGCATGAAAAAGTAAACAGGAAAGAGAAATCATAAGGGACTTATTAAAGTTGAACTATTTACATTCCTACATGAAAAGATGATATTTGTAACTCATGAGACCTTACTCTGTATTAGGGTAGTTGGAGGGAATACACACACACACACACACACACACACACACACACACACATGCATGTACGCATGCACGCACACACGCACATACGTACTAGGGTGATTTGAATACGAAGAGATACATAAAAATAAAATTAAGGAGTGAGAGAGGAATGTACTGGGAGAAAGAGGACAGGAGAGGTAGAATGGGATAAATTATCTCACATAAAAGAAGCAAGAAAAAGCTTTTACATTGGAGGGAAAGAGGCAGGGGATTGAGAGTGAGTGAATGAACCTTACGCTCATTGGATTTGATTTAAGGAAGGAATAACTTACACACTTAATTGGGTATGTAAATTTATCTTACTCTTCAGGAAAGTAGGGGGTAAGGGGATAAGGCTGAGGGAGATGACAGAAGGGAGAGTAGATTGGTGGAAGGGGGAATCAGAAACAAACACTTTTGAAAAGGGGCAGGGTCAAAGGAGAGAGCAGAATATATGGGAGGTGGAATAGGATGGATGGAAATATAGCTAGTTTCTCACAACATGGCTATTATGAAGTGTTTTGCATAACTACATATGCATAACCTATATCAGATTGCTTGCCTTCTCAATGAGAGTGGGTGGGGAGGGAAGAAGGGAGTGAATTTGAAACTCAGTTTTAAAAACGAATGTTAAAATTGTTTTTACATGCAGCTGGGAGATAAGATATACAGGAAATGGGGTATAGAAATCTATCTTGCCCTACAAGAAAATAGGAGGGGAAGGGGATAAGAGAGGGGAGTTAGTGATAGAAGGGAATACAGACTAGGAGAAGTGATCATCAAAATGCATGCCATCTTAGGGATGGGGGGAGGGAAGAGATGGGGAGACAATTTGGAACTCAAAGTCTTGTGGAAATGAATGTTGAAAACTAAAAATAATTTTTAAAAAATTCTGGATCTCCTTTTCTAATTGGTTGATTTTCTTTTCTTTCATGATTTTCTTGAATTGTTCTCATTTTTTTTTTAGTTTTAGCTCAGTCTCTCTCATTTTATTTTTAAAGTCTTTTTAATGTTCTTCCATAAATTATTTTTGGGCAAGTGACAATCTGACATTACTCTAGGGTAGAAGAGGGTTTCTTTGCTTCAATATTCTCTTCTGAAGATGAACCCCAGTCTTCTCATTATTCCCATAATAACTTTCTATGGTTGGGTTCTTTCTCCTTTGCCTTTGTATTATTTTTTTTTTGCAGCGGTAGCTTAATTTTTGTAATCATCTCTAGTCCTGGGGTGTGGGGAATGGTGCCTCTTGCCCCAGATCTTCAGTTCTCTCCTCTAGCCTATAAATGAAGCCAGACCTCCAGCGCACAGAGAGGGGCATTCTGTCCCATTCACTGCTTTGGCACTCACCAGGGATATGCTGGTTCCTTCTTGCTCCTACCACTGTGCTTCACAGCTGGGTCTGGCATTCCTTGTCACCAAAGGTTACTTCAATTTTCCCTGGCTCAGATGCCCAACTCTCCTCACTGTCCCCAGGATAAAAGTTTCAAGGCAGCTTCCCAAACCAGCTAAACCCAGGGCTTGCTGCTTGTTGCTTAATAGGAAGTTGAACTTGCTGTTTGTTGTTAATGTGGACCTAGCCTGGAGGTGTTTACTCTTCATAGAGACCAAACCCCATCCTGGGATTTTTCTTCAAGTCTCAGATTATTCCAGGGGGACACCTGTTGTGACCCTATTCTTATTTATTTTAACTCCTCCCCCCACTTTGTTCACCCTGAAGTGCTATTTTATCTCTTTTGTGTGTGGGGGGGAATCTTGAGTGCTTGGAATTTTCTGACCTGTTCTACCATCTTCCCAAAATCCTCTCCTCCTTTTCTCTTTTTTAATGATCTTTTTGGGATACAGACCTAGTAGTAGTATTGCTAGATCAAAGAGTATGCACAATTTCATTGCCCTTTGGGCATAGTTCCAAATGAGCAATTACAGTTCTAGTTTTAACTGGTTGAGTTGAGGCACACAGTACCAAGGTGTGCATACAATTGCAAATTTGACAGGGCCATACAGTAAAGGAGCAGAGACGTACAGAGTGGCCTGTTAAGAAAGGATATCCAGATATCCTCAACAAGTGAGCAGAGGTAATTGATCACTTTGGAGTGGTGGCAATAATATTCAGACATTCCATAAACTTCTGAATTGAACCTAAGCTCACTTGGAATCTGGACTAACATAGGAATACATAGATACCATTGAGAACGATGTGACCAGGTAGTTTGGTTCTTGTATTTCAGACCAGTGTTATACCAAGAAATTGGCGAGTGAGACTGTTTAGAATTTTAAGTGGCATTTAATAAGCTGGTGACTGCAAGGGGTATGCACAACCCAAATCAAGCAGCCCTGAGATGCATATGCTCAGAGCTTATATAGACAAAAGCCACAACATAACTGTTACCAAGGGGAGACCACAACTTGACAGTTATTAGGAGCAAGCAGGAAAAATACAGAAGCCAAAAGATAGCAATCAGTTTGTTGCCTGATGACCTATTTGTTGCCCAACTGAACTGAAAAATCCTCTAGTCTATTCTGGGGTGGGATGGGGTTGTAGGTTAACTAGTGGGATGAGGTGTTCTGCTTGGCAGGCTTCTCTGGCAAGTTTGGACAAATCAGACTTGGTGGGCTTTTTCTGGTGGATTAAGGCAGGTTTGTCTCATTGCAGAGTCTCCTAGGAGACCAGGAGGCAGGTGTTGGGTTGGTTTCCTAGGCAAAGTTACCCAAGGTGGGGGGGGGCGATGGTGGATGCTCCCAAAATGGAGGTTATAACACTAGCAGGTGGCCTAAAGGCCATTTTGAATGTAGAAACTGTATTGGGACTACATCTTTGTAAATTTGGACATTTTTATTCTTTTATTGCTCTATTAATTTGAAGTTTATGTTTACATTCTTAGAATTGAGCATACGTAATTTTTTTCACTGAAATTTGATGTTCATTTGAGTGCCTTTCTCCCTATTCTCCTACACCACCGCTACTATTTTCCTTCCTTCCAGAGGCAATACTGTATACTATAGAAAGGTTATTTTTGCTCCAAAATAGAGGATGAAAACTTCACCCCCATGATTAATTCCCCCTTTTAAAAGACACCTGTTTATCAGTTTGTTCAAAAGTAAATGTTCCTTTATGCTTTTGTAATAAATTCATTTTGAAATAGAAAGAAGGAAGGAAGGAAGGAAGGAAGGAAGGAAGGAAGGAAGGAAGGAAGGAAGGAAGGAAGGAAGGAAGGAAAGAAGGAAGGAAGGAAGGAAGGAAGGAAGGATCTCCTTACCAGAATGATCTGGGACAAACTGGGTCAAGGGGAGGAACCCTGGAGTTTTCCTCACAAAGAATAGTGAGCTCAGTCAAGACAGGAACTGAGAGACTGGAGCAGGAACAAAGACAGAGGACTCACCAGAAGGGAGGGAGGTCGCACTCTGGAGAAATAATGCTCCACTGGCACCTAGTCCATTCCCACTGGTACCAGAGTGTCCACTGACCCAGTTCTGTGTCCAATCCCATTTGTCAGCTGGATGGAGTTAGCTTCTAATTTGTGGGTGACCAGAGCCAAACAGAGAAGGCTAAGAGACAGGAGAGTGAGGAATAAAACAGAAGTTTTATTTCAAAGTGAGGGAAATTACTTGCAAGCAAAGACACATGTTCTAGAGCTGTGAACCTAGTTGGGGAGGACCCACTTTAATGTGGATAGACCTCAACACTTATACCAATGGCTATGCAGTGGTCTGCAGTCCTGACAATAACGGGTAGCAGCAACAAAATGACAAATTTGATTCATAGCAGGGCCTCAGGACCAGAAATGATTCTGAAATTTTGATGTGGCTGAGATCATCCAGAGAGGGAGTGCAAAGGATTGTTGTTATGCCAAGCTCAGGTCACAGCCTCTTTGCTGGGCCTTAGCTTTGTAAAATAGGGTCTCTCCTAATATCTTGACAATATCATAGAGACTAAATGGAATGAATCTCATGACTATGCTCTAGAACTAGAGCATAGTTCTGGAGGGGTATACATTATTCACAAGAAACAAAGTAGATTAAAGGTAATAGAGGATAGCATTGTATTAATTAAGATATTATATTCATGTGAGAAAATCCAGAACCAGATGAAATCCAGAAGAAGCTTGATGGAAAGTATTTTGATGAAAGATAAAGGAGAGAAAAATAGAAGTGATTTTGTCTTTGGACTATAATATAGAACACCTAGATAGAAAGAAGGGGAGAGATTTTGGAAATAGTTTATAAGTTTATATGATTGATACAGAGACATGATGTGGTAGTGATGGAGGATTTTACTTATCCAGATATCTCCTGTATTCCTCTCCTTGTCAAAAATAGAACAGCTAAAAACTGACTTATCTTAACAATAATTTTATCCTTCATAGGTGTAAATAAGGAAGATTTTGTTATCCTTTTAGATTTTAGTTTCTGAGGATCCATGACCATGGCAATGTTTAGTTTCCAGGTGTTAGATAATAACTCCTAGAATAGTCTCAAGGATCCTAGATAGTAATTCCTACAATCATAATGATAGGCAGTCCTACTGAGGCTATACCATGAGATATGGGGGTGACATAATTGATGTCACTTGTACAGAATGAAAATATCGCTAAAGTTAACCTGGGAGCTATTCCCAGAAAAAATAAGGAGATATTCAAGAATTGAGATATTCAATGTTCTTGAATATCTGTTTTCTAAAAAAGCTATTTTTAAATTTCTGATGTAATTATTAACCCCTCTGAAGCTGGCTGCCTGTCTGACTAGATCAAGAGTGAACCTCTTAGAGACCGGAGACAGAAACCTCCAGTGGCTCTTGTGTATTATCTGTGAAACAATTGGCATCATGAACAGGATGAGACCTATGCTGATTAAAGAAGAGTATAGGGTTTAGTGCAGTGGTTCTCAACCTTTCTAATGCCGTAACCCTTTAATACAGTTCCTCATGTTGTGGTGACCCCCAACCAAAATATTATTTTCGTTGCTACTTCATAAATGTAATTTTGCTACTGTTATGAATCGTAATGTAAATATCTGATATGCAGGATGTATTTTCATTGTTACAAATTGAACATAACCCACAGGTTGAGAACCGCTGGTAGTGGAACTGGGACAGTTTCCCAGTTATTGTGGGGTTTTTTGTAGCTATGGTTCTATGGAGCCCTCCCCAGGGATGGGAGGATGGAGTATGGATTCCTTCACAAGAGTGGGAGGAAGTGTTTCCTAGAGACTTCAAGAAAGTTTTGCTGAAAATTGTGGGTGCCCTTCATAAGAAAGGAGTCAGAAGGCTGCAGGAGTTGTTTAAATTCTGTGGGAAACCCAGACTAACTTAGTCCTGGAGGTGTGGGAGAGTCAGTGTTCATTGACAGACACAGCAGCATCCTGGACCAGCTCAGAGAGACCTCAACCTAGCAGCAGAAGCTGTGACAGCAGAGCAGGCAGCTGCAGCCTGAGAGAAACCAAGCAAGAAGCAACAGCAGCAGCGGGAGCAGTTTCCCTGGTGCCCAGAGCAGGGACCCTGGGATATAACCTCTCCATCCCCTTCCCTGCCCCACTAGTACTCCCTGCCCCACATAGGCTGGAGCAATGGCCACAGGAGTAAAAGATGACCTTGGGGACTGAGGGAGAAGAAAGCCTGAGGAATGTTAGAGACTGAGACCCAAATTCTTAGGGTTGGATGTTTCTTATTCCCTCTGCTCAAGAGACAGAGTTATCTGATGAGCTGGAGATGGTTTGGATGTACTGTAGTGAAGGGAAAAGGCGCATAGAAGTCCTTCTTAAACTTCCCAGAATTGTAAGAGACTGTCTTAGAGGCAGAGTCCTTTGAGAAGTGGAACCATAAGTTCCTTTTGAATTTCCCTACACTAAAGGAGAAACCCAGAGTACAGGAAATAGTTAATGCTCCTATAGAGATAAAAAAGGAGCCAGAGGATACGTTTCTTTTGAACTTCTCAGAGCTAAGGCCATGGCTAGAGCCAAGGCAGTGTGAAGAAGGCTCTGCAAGAGAAAATGTAGGTCAGAGTACCCTCTCCCCAGACCATGCCAGAGGGGTGGAGGCCCTAAGAAGTGTTCCGTGCTCAGAACCCGGACCAGAGTGGCCCCCTCCCCATGTGAGGCTGAGGGAGGATGAGCTACCCCAGAGTTGGGGTGATGTGGGCCAGAGATAGAAGCAAGGAGCAGGGGCCTCTGGACCCTGATGTACCTGGACACAGAAAGGAGCAGGGAAAGCTTGGAATGGAGATTAAAGTCTGTGAAGTGAGACATGCAGCAGGACGAGAGAGCTGCATTGGGACCCTGGCAAGAACAGGGAGATGTCCTCACCCAAACTTGCAGGGGGAGGAGGTGGAGCTGCTGTGCTCAGGACTCAGCCCTGTGTCAAAATGAAAACTTTGCAGCAAGGCAGGAGCAATGAGGGTGCTTTCCTGCCATGTCACCCTGGGATGGGTTGGGGCCTGGGGCTGGAGATGTCGATGGTGGTATGAGCAAAGTACCATAGCCCCTAGGGAGTCTATCCTGTTGACTTTGTCACCCACCTGTCTCTTAGACCTTGTGGTGGGGACTTGAGTGATACTAGGACTTGAACTTTTTGACTCATTTGAGCATGTGTGCACCTGAGAGTGCCATGTGGTAGCCCCCAAAAGAAACATGCAAGCTTAAGAGAAGATACCTCCCCCCAACCCTCCCACCAAGAGGACTTTCAGAAAGAGGAATTGGACTCTGCTTTGACTAAGGGGATTGTAACCTATTGTGGTTCAGGGATGAACTGTGACCTAGGAGTGTAGTGTATTGTGTTCTTTGCTGACCTTGGGCATATGCTGCGTTAGGGAAGATCCTTATCCAGGACCCCATTATGTATAAGCAGTACTATGGACAGTACTTTGGACAGTACCTGAAGTGGGGAGGGGCTGGCTGCTCACTCCCCAAAGATGTGGGTCCCTGAAGAATGTGCAAGGTGGGTATGCTATGTTACATACTGTGTGTTATGTTAAATACTGAATGATATGTCTTGTTTTAGACCTTGTGGCCATGTTTCTTGGGGAAAAGGGTCAGTTACTTTTATGTCTATTTGAGACCATGTGGCCACTCTGGTAATATGCTATGTTTCTATACCTGATGCCCAACACAATGTATATGTATATTGTTGTAGTTTATATTGTTGTTAAGTTCTTATGGATTATGAATGTTATACTTTAGTTTCTTGGCTCAAGGACCCGGAAAGGTGTCACTTGTTGATTGTAAGGTCCAAGTGTTACCTGTTTGAATTGTAAAAGCCAGGATCCTGGAGGGGTGGAGTATAAGTAAGATTTTGTTATCCTTTTAGAGTTTGGTTTCTCAGGATCCATGGCCATGGTAATGTCTAGTTCCTAGGTAGGTGTTAGATAATAACTTCTAGAATAGCCCCAAGGATCCTAGATAGGAATTCTTAGAATCATAGTGATAGGCAGTCCTACTGAGGCTGCACCATGAGAAATGGGGGTGACATAATTGATATTTACTACACTTGCACAGAATGATGATATTGCTAAAGTTAACCTGTGAGCATAATGTTGCTAAGATGCCTTCTTTGTCTGTTGCCTTATAAAGCAAGTTGACACTGGTCAGTGAGTAGGGAAAAAACACAGGGAACCCATAGGGGAATCTGTGTGTGCCTCAATCAGCCACCATTGAGGCTTGAGGGGATTTAGGAAAGTGTACAAGCTGTACCTGTCTCAACTGACTCCATCGAGATGTAGAGGTAGTTGCCCCGCCTTCTCACCAGCCCCTGTGAGAAGTGTGATTAGAGATTGTTCTAGGAGCTGGTTCTCCCATTATCAGCAACCTTTATGAGAAAACTAGACTAGAATAAAGCTGATTATTAACCCCTCCAAAACTGTCTGCCTGTCTGACCAGATCAAGAGTGAATCTGTTAGAGTTTGGAGACCAAAACCTCCAGTGCCTCCTGTGTTTATCTGTGAAACAATAGGGTGGAGAAACCAACAACTGGACATTCTTTTCTGGCTATGATTCTCAATAATAAGGAATGATTGGTTTCAGGGAGGAATATAATGAAAACTGGAGGAAATGGCCATTCTGTTCTGGAGTTTGTGGTTAAAAAAAAAAAAGGAAAGGAAATCCTGGCATAGAATAACATGCAACTTAGAATTTGGGAAAGAAGATTTCCAAGAGGTCAGAGGAAAGCTAGGTAGGATTCCACAGAATACAATGTTACATAGGAAATTGGCCTAACAGGGACAAGAGGTACTCAAGAACAAAATTATGAAGACAGAAAAGGAAATAATTATATAAAAGAAGAAAAGTGAGATTTGTCTCAAGAATCTGATGGATATTCATAGGGAGCTCACTAAGCAACTTGGATTTTAAAAAGAAATGTATAGAACAGTACAAGTAACAGATTGGGAACATAAGAATATGGCATGCTGGTATGAAGTAGGGTCAAAATTGCTAAAACTTAGAAGGAACTGAAGCTGATGAGAGAAGTTAAGGATCACAAAACATTTTGTGTGTTTTATGTGCTTTGTGTGTCCCAGCCCCGTTGGAAGAAAAAATAAAAGACTCAGGGAAGTGATTGATTGGATCTTTGCTTGGCCTAGAAGAAATGTTAACTGACAAGAGTTAAGGCAGAAAGTGGGAAAAGGACCCATATGTACAAAAATATTTATTGCAGCTCTCTTTGTGGTGGCAAAAAACTGGAAATATAGGGGATGCCCATCATTTGGGGAATGGCTGAACAAGTTGTGGTATGTGAATATAATGGAATATTATGTTGCTATAAGAAAAGGGAAGGAGATGGACTTCATATTCACCTGGAGAGGCTTATACAAATTGATGCTAAGTGAGAAGAGCAGAACCAGGAAAAATTTGTACACAATCACAGACACATCATATGTGTGACGACCAACCTTGATGAACTGGACTCTTCTCAGCAACGCACAGCTATAAGACAACTCCACAAGCCTCAGGATGGAAGGAGAGATCTACACTCAGATAAAGGTCTAGAAAGACCAGAGTTTAAATGGAGACTGAAGCAATGCATGCTATCTTTCTTTTTTATGTTTGGTTTTCTTTCTTTTTTCCCATTTTTCACTCCATTGGTTACAACCCTTCTATACAACCAGACTATTGTACAATGTAAAAGTATTTGCAGATCCTATATGTGATTACACGCCACCATAGGGGGTGGGGAAGGGAGGGGAGAAAATTTGAAACTCAAGGGATTGTGGAATTGAATCTTGTAAATTAAAAGTAAATAAACAAGTCAATGAAAAAAAAAAGAGTTAAGGCAGAAATGCTTAAGCAAATATCTAGATAGGGAAATGGTTACTACAAAGAGCCAGGATAACCTCACCAAGAACAGGTCATGCCATAAAAATCTCATTTCATTTTTTTTGGTAGGATTACTAAAGTTCAATAGTAGATGAGGCAAATGTTACAGGCACAATTTGCCTAGATTTAGCAGGATTTTTATAAATTATCCTATACTATTCTTAGGAAGAAGGAGGAGAGATAGAGATAAAGTCATCAAAGGAATTCAAAAGTGGTCAATTGAATGTCTAACAGTCATTATCAATGGTTCAATGCCATTATGGCAGTAGACCTCTAGTGGTGTATCCCTAGGGAATCTCTGCTTGGCCTTCTCTTTTTATCAATGACTTGGATAAAAACAAAATGGTATGCACATCCAACTCACAGGTGATAAGATGTTAGGAAGAATAGCTAATGCCCTTGATCACAAACTCAGGATTACAAAAGACTTTACCAAGTTGGAACATTTGTCTGAAGCTAATAAAGTAAGATTCAATAGAGATAAATGTAAAGTCATGCCTTGGGTATAAAAAATCAATTTCATGAAGTATACCTTGTGGAAAAGTAGTCTAGTTAGATAACAGTTGTTCTGATCTAGGATTTAGCAGACAATATGTATCAACAGTGTGATACAGTAGCCCAAAAAGCTAATGTGATCTTGGACTACATTAAAAGGATATAGCTTCCAGTTGTATGGAGGTGACAGTCTCATTGTACTCTGTCTTCATACAAACTCATCTGGAGTATTGTGTTCACTTCTGGCCATGTTGGTGCCTAGTTAGGTGGCACAGTGTGTAAGAACATTGTACATAGGAAGACCTGAGTTCAAATCCTGCCTCAGATATTTACTAGCTGTGTGATCTTGTACAAACCACTTAACTTATGTCAGCCTCAATTTCTTCATCTATAAAATGGCAATAAAATAGTAATTATTAGAGAGGATTGTGAGAATTAAATTAAGTAACATATACATAGTCTTTTGCAAACCTCCAGGTACTATTCAAAAATCTAACTTTCATTATTGTTGTTCTATAAAAATCATTTATAAACCTGGGGTTGCCTAGAGGAGGTAACAAGGATAGTGAACCTTGAACCCATGCCATATAATGATCAGCTGAAAGAACTGGTGGTGCCATTGATTGAGAAATAGCTGAACACGTTATGACATAAAAATATGATGGAACACTATTGTGCAGTAAGAAATGACGAAGGGGATGGTTTCAGAGAAATATAGGAAGTTTCATATGAATTGATGAAAAGTGAAGTGAGCAGAGCCAGGAGAACAGTTTATATAGTAACAGCAACATTTTGAGGACAAACAAGTTTGAAAGACTTTTCTGATCAATGCAATGACCAACTACAATTCAAAAGGAATTAAGAAACATTCTGTCCATGTCCAGATAGAGAGATAATAGACTCAGAGTATGTGGCTAATGTGGGGATTTGTTTTGTCTGAATACGCATATTTTAATGGGTTTTACTTTTCTTGCTTTCTTGATGAGTGGATTAGGGAGAGATGAAAAGAAGAGAATTCAGAAACAATAATAAAATAAAACTGAATTTAAAAAAAGAAATAACTAGAAATTTTAACCTGGAGAAGAGAAAACTCAGGGAGTACATTATGGCTGTCTTCAGGTATTTGAAAGATTATCATGAGGAAGAGGGATTTTACCTGGAGACCAAAGAGGCCAACATAGATTTGGGGGAAGGAAAAACTTTGCAATAGTTAGAACTGTCCAAGAGTAGAATGAGTTGTTTTAATAAGTGATGTATTTCCTTTACTTGAAGATCTTCCAGGAAAACCTAGACTACCAGTTTATAGTGGGGATTCTTTTCAGTTATGGTTTAGACTAGATGGCCCCTGTGATCTCTTTCAGCTCTGAAGTTCTATGACTCTTTGGTTCTGTATTTTATGGTATGATTTAAAATGGAGGAGGGGGATGATGACTCTTGATGACCATGGGACAGCCTTCTTTATCCGGATGAGAGAGAGTTTGAACAGGAATAATGTCTGAATGATAGTACAGTTTACTCTAACAGATAACCACTGTCTGCTTAGCAACACTTCCTGTCTCTGCTATAGCAGGTAAGATATCTTCACTGAAAGGAAACTGATCCAGAAGAGTAATATACAAAAAAGGAAAAAAGATCTGGTACAATTAACTAGAAATTGGAAAGAAGAAAATTGGAGATTTGTAGTCAAAATACATAATTGAAGATAGAGGACTTCTGGGAACCAAGATGGCCGAGTAAGAAGTCTCTTCCATTCTCCATTATTGACCTCTAAAAACCCAGAAAATATAACCCCAAGAAAAACTCTGGAACAGTGAGTTAGCAGAAAAACAAGGTGCAATGTCTTATATCTCAGGAAGCTCAGGGGATTAAAGAGAAAGGTCCCTCTTGCTCTGGTGTAAGGGGAGCAGTACAGATTTGGGAGCATCCCAGCAAGCCAGCAGCAAGCCCCACCTCAGCAAACAAGGGGGACATTCTGTGCCCTCTGTTGGAAAAGGAGCAGGCAAGTGCCAACACCAGGACCACTGCGCTGAGTGCCCTGGCACAGGCAGGGGAACTGGTAGACTCCAGCTTGGAAAATCACCACACTGGTGCCCAGACATCCTACAACAGTCAAACCTTCCAGTGCTCAAAACAACTCGAGTGAGCAGGCATTCTCCAGGGACCACACTTCCCACCTCACCCCTAGAACTTCAGTGTTGCTAACCCCAGCTCAGCACCAAGTAAGCTGCCAGGATCCTACAGCCTTCAGCTTCCAAAACCTGAGACCCCCAGCATAAAAAGCTTTGGTCAGTGACTCTGTGCTCTAGCAGGAGAGTTCAAATTTAAAAGTCAGGAAATACACAAATGCCATGAGCAAAAAGCAGAAGCAAACAATGACCACAGATTTATACTGTGGGGACAAGGAAAATGAAAAGATAATATTATCAATATGCCCACATCTAAAACTTCAAAGGGAAATATGCCATTTGTAAAAATGCCTTCTTAGAAGAGCTCAAGAAGGTTTTTAAAAGTCAAATAAGTGAGGTAGAAGAAAAAATGGGGGAAAATGACAGGTCTGCATAAGAGTCAATAACTTGGAAAAGGAGGGAAAAGAATTGACTATAGAAAACAACTTCTTAAAAAGTAGAATTGGCCAAATGGAAAAGGAGGCACAAAAATAAACTGAAGAAAACCCCTTAAAAAGCAAAATGGACCACATGGAAAAAGAAGTACAAAACCTAATAAAAGAAAACAATTTGTTAAATATTAGAACTGGGCAAGTGGAAACTGATGACTATATGAGACATCAAGAATCAGCCAAACAAAACCAAAAGAATGAAAAAAATTAAAGAAAATACAAAATACCTAGTTGGAAGAACAATTGACCTAGAAAATCGATCCAATAGAGAAAAATTTAAAACTCTTAGTTTACCTGAAAGCCATGATGAAAAAAAAAAAAGGAGCCTGGACAGTATCTTCCAAGAAATCATCAAAGAAAACCTCCCTCAAGTCCTAGAAACAGAGGGTAAACAGTCATCAAAAGAATAAACCAATTAACCTTCTGAAAGAGATCTTGAATTGAAAATGCCAAGGAATTTTTTTTATTTTTTCCTGTTTTTTAAATGTATTTTTAGTTTTCAACATTCATTTCTGCAAGATTTTGAATTACAAATTTTCTCCCTGTCCTTGCCCTACTCCCAACCCCAAGATAGCAATCCCATTGAGTACCCCTCCCCCTAATTTGCTCTCTCTTATATCTTCCCTCATACCCCCTCTAATTTTCTGTAGGGCAAGATGGATTTCTGTACCCCAGTGCCTGTATATCTTATTTCTCAGTTGCATGTAAAAAATAATTTTTTTAAACATTTGTTTTTAAAACTTTGATTTCCAGATTCTTTCCCTTCTTCCCTCCTCACCCTTCCCCACTGGGAAGATAAGAAATTCAATATAGGTTGTACATGTGTAGTTATGCAAAATGCTTCCATAGTAGTTATATTGTGAAAGACTGACTATGTTTCTCTCCATCCTATCTTGTGCCCCACTTACCCTATTTTCTACTTTGACCCTGTCCCTTTTCAAAAGTGTTTGCTTCTAATTACCCTCTCCCCCAATCTGACCTCCCTTTGATCATCCCCTCTCTTATCCCCTTCCCCGCTACTTTCCAGTAGAGTAAGATACCCAATTGAGTGTATATGTTATTCCCTCCTTAAGCCAAATTAAATGAGAGTCATGTTGATCCATTCCATTTCACCTTCTGGCTCTTCCCCTCCATTCTAACAGTTTTCTCTTGCCTCTTTCATATGAGATAATTTACCCTATTCTATCTTTCCTTTTCTCTTTCTCTCATTATATTTCTCTCTCGCCTCTTAATTTTATTTTTTAGAGAGCATCTTTTCCTATTCAGCTGATCCTGTGCCCTCTATGTATACACGTACACACATATACACACACTCACATATATGAGTGTATGCATACATATAGATGCATATACATATATATTTATATATACATTTATATTCCCTTCAACTATACTCATACTGAGAAAAGTCTCATGAGTTAAACTTATTGTCTTTCCACGTAGGAATGTAAATAGTTCAACTTTAATAAGTCCCTAATGATTTCTTTTTCCTGTTTACCTTCTCATGCTTCTCTTGCTTCTTGTATTTGAAAGTCAAGTTTTCTGTTCAGCTTTGGTTTTTCATCAAGAAACCTTGAAAGTCCTCTATTTCATTGAATGACCATATTTTCCCCTGAAACATTATATTCAGTTTTGCTGGGTAGGTGATTCTTGCTTTTAATCCTATGTCCTTTAACCTATGGAATATCATAGTCCAAGCCTTTCAGTCCCTTAGTGTAGAAGCTGCTAAATCTTATGTTATCCTGATTGTGTTTCCACAATACTCAAATTGTTTCTTCCTGGCAGCTTGTAATATTTTCTCCTTGATCTGGGAACTCCAGAACCTGGCTATAATATTCCTAGGAGTTTTCTTTTTGAGATCTTTTTCAAGTGATCAGTGAATTTTTTCAATTTCTATTTTGCCTTCTGGTTCTAGGATATCAGGGCAATTTTCCTTGAGAATTTCTTGAAGGATGATTTCTAGGCTCTTTCTTTTGATCATTGCTTTCAGGTAGCCCAATAATTTTTAAATTATCTCTCCTGGATCTATTTTCCAGGTCAGCGGTTTTTCCAATGAGATATTTCACATTGCCTTCTATTTTTTCATTTGTTTGGATCTGTTTTGTGGTATCTTGATTTCTCATAAAGTCATTAGCTTCCATTTGCTCCAATATAATTTTGAAGGAATTATTCTCTTCAGTGAGTTTCTGAAAGTTCTTTTCCATCTGAACAATTCAACTTTTTAAAGCATTCTTCTCCTCATTGGCTTTTTGGGTCTCTTTTGAATTTGAGTTAGTCTATTTTTAAGGTGTCATTTTCTTCAGTATTTTTTGGGTCTCCTTTAGCAGGATGTTGACTCACTTTTCACGATTTTCTTGCATTATTCTCATTTCTCTTCCCAATTTTTCCTCCATTCCTCTTACTTGATTTTCAAAATCCTTCTTGAGCTCCTCCATGGCCTGTAACCACTTTATATTTTTCTTGGAAGCTTTTGATGCAGGAGTTTTGACTCCATTGACTTCTTCTGGTTCCATGTTTTGATCCTTTTTGTCCCCAAAAAAGGATTCTGTGGGCTAATTGTGCTTCCTCTGCCTGCTCATATTGCCAGCCAATTACTTGACTTTTGAGCTCTTTGCCCTGGTAGAACTCCACTTCCAGAGTGGAGAGAGCTGTGTCCCAAATTACTGGGGTTTTCACAAATGTTATCACAGGTATGAGGATGGCACCCTCTCTACAGACACCCCAAGCTCTGGCACACTGCCACACACCCCAGGACCACCACCCAAGACCACAATCCAGATCCAAGCAGGTCAAAGCAAGAGTGATTACTCTCTGAATAGTCCCTTCCTACCCCTATTATCTGCAGGCCAGGAGCTCAGGGGACAGCCATGTGGCAGCAGCTGCTGTGCCTTCACCACCTCTCTCCCTGGGGGTAGGAGCTGGACCACCCTCTTCCATCATCCAGTTCCAACAAAGTTCCCCACTGACCTCTTTCTCTTTGGCATTTATGGGTTGAGAAGTCTGGAAACTGCCACAGCTGTTGGTGATTCACTCTCCTGAAGTCTGCTCTGGCCAGTCTGTGGCATGGGTTGGGGCTGCCCCCAGTCTGGTTGCAGGTGGTTCACTCAGGACTGCACTTGGCTTCCTGCTAGATGTGATAGATCCTTCCTGTTGGCCTGCCAGGTTGCTTTCAGTATATGATTTGTTTTTCTCTGTCACTTTGTGGGTTCTGTAGCTCTAAAATTTGTTTAGAGTCATGTTTTACAGGTATTGGAGGTGGTTGGAGTGGGAGCTGTGTAGAGTTCCTGTTTTTACTTTGCCATTTTGCATCTGCCCAATGCCAAAGAATACTATAGCCAAATTCTCAAATTACCAGGTCAAAGAGAAAATACTGCAAGCAGCCAAAAAAGAAACAATTCAGATGTCATGGAACCACAGTCAGGATTAAGTGAGACTTTGCAGCTTCTACATAAAAGGTCAGAGGGTTTGAAATATGATATCACATTAGGCAAAGGAGCTTGGATTACAACCAAAGATCAACTCCCCAACAAAATTGAGTATAATCTTTCAGGGGAGGAGATGTACATTCAGTGAAATAGGGGACTTCCAAACCTTCCTGATGAAAAGGCCAAAGCTCAACAGAAAATCTGATCTTCAAGTACAAGACTCCAGAAGCGAAAGAGAAAATTCTAACATGTTGTGCAGTAAGGGTAAACTGTTAACACCTCTGCAAGAGAAGATGATGCTCATAACTCTTGAGAACTCTATCATTATTATGCTATTTAAAAGGGTTATACATAGAGCACGTGGGGATGAACTGTGATCTCGGAGTGTAGTGTGTTGTGTTCTTTGCTGCCCCTGGGGATTTGCTGTGTTAGGGAAGGCCCTAAAGTGACTTTGATGTGATGATAAAAAAATCCAATTAAATAGTGGAAAGGAAAGGAAAGGAAGAGGGAGAAAAGGATAAGTTACATCATGTTAAAGGCACAAAGGCCTATCATAGGAAAGAAAGAGAAGGGCGGGAGATGAGCATTGTTTAAACCTTACTTTCATCAGATTTGGCTCAAAGAAGGAATAACCTAATCAGTTAGGGATAGAAATCCAACTTACTCTATAGGAAGTAGGAGGGGAAGGGGAAATAAAAAGGAAAGGGTGAGTAGAAGGGAGGGAAGATTGAGGGAGGTGATGGTAAAAAACAAAATTCCAGGGAGGA
This sequence comes from Pseudochirops corinnae, assembly GCA_028646515.1. Lineage (NCBI taxonomy): Eukaryota > Metazoa > Chordata > Mammalia > Diprotodontia > Pseudocheiridae > Pseudochirops > Pseudochirops corinnae. The sequence continues at coordinate 20,788,778 of CM053589.1, read as the reverse complement.
GGGAAAGGGAGAAAGGAGAGAGAAAAGCATAAACAGGAGAAAGCAGAATGGAGAGAAGGACACAGAGAGTAATCATAACTGTGAATGTGAATGGAATAGAAATTGTCAGGAATATTATAGCCAAATTTCAGAGTTTCCAGGTCAAGGGGAAAATATTTCAAGCAGCCAGAAAGAAACAATTCAAGTATTGTGGAACTACAATGAGAATAACACAAGATTTAGCAGCTTCTACCTTAAAGGATCTGAGGGCCTGGTATATGATATTTCGGAGGGCAATGGAGCTAGGATTACAACCAAGAATCATCTATCTGTAAAAACTGAGTATTATCATTCAAGGGAAAATGGATGTTCAATGAGATAGAGGACTTTCAAGCATTCTTGATGAAAAGATCAGAGCTGAATAGAAAATCTGACTTCCCAATACAAGGCTCAAGAGAAGCATAAGAAGATAAACAGGAAAGAGAAATCATGAGGGATTCAATAATTTTAAATTGTTTACATTCCTACAGAAGATGATATTTGTAACTCATAAGACCTTTCTAATTATTAGGGTAGTTAGAAGGAGTATATCGACAGAGGGCATAGATGTGAGTTGAATATGAAGGGATGGTGTCTAAAAATAAAATTAAGGAGTGATAAAGTAATGTACTGGGAAAAAGAGAAATGGAGAGGTAGAATGGGATAAATTATCTCATATAAAAGAGGCAAGAAAAAGCTTTCACAGTGGAGGGGAGGAGGGGAAGGGAGAGGGAATGAATGAACCTTACTCTCATCAGAATTAGCTCAAAGAGGGAATAACATGCACATTCAATTGGGTATAGAAATCTATTTCACTCTACAGGAAAGTAGGAAGGGAAGGGAATAAGAGAGAGGGTGTGTGTGATAGAAGGGAGGGCAGGTTGGGGGAGGGGATAATCAGAAGCAAAATGCTTTTGAGGAGGGACAGGGTGAAAGGAAAGAGAAGATAGAATAAAGAGGGGAATAAAATGAAGGTAAATACAGTTAGCAGTAGTAAATGTGAAAAAATTTTGAAGTAAGTTTCTCTGATAAAGGCCTCATTTCTCAAAAATATAGAGAACTAAGTGAAATTTATAAAAAATAAGACTAATTCCTCAATTGATAAATGATCAAAAAATATGATCAGTTTTCCAATGATCAAAGTTATGTATAGCTGTATGAAAAAAATACTGTAACTCACTATTCATTGGAGAAATGCAAATTAAAACAATTCTGAGGTACCACCTCATACGTATTTGATTGGCTAATAGGACAAAAAAGGGAAATGACAAATGTTGGAGGGGATGTGGAAAAAATGAGATTTTAATGCACTGTTGGTGGTATTATGAACTGATTCAACCATTCTGTAGAGCACTTTGGAAGTATGCCCAAAGGGCATGTCCTTTGACCTAGCAATACCACTACTAGGTCTGCATTCCAAAAGAGATTTTTTAAAAAGGAAAAGGACCTACATGTACAAAAACATTTGTAGAAGACCTTTTCTGGGGAAAGAATTAGAAGTAGAGGGGAAGCCTATCAATTGGGGAATGAATGAATAAGCTGTGGTATATGATTGTGATGGAATACTATTGTACTGTGAGAAATAATGAGCAGGATGCTCCTAGAAAAGCCTGGAAAGACTTGCATGGGCTGATGCAAAGTGAAAGATACTGTGTACAGAATAACAACAATATTGTAAGATGATCAGCTGTGAATGACTCAGCTATTCTCAGCAATACAATGATCCAAGATAACTCTAAAGGAGTTATGATGAAAAATACTATCCATCCCCAGAGAAACATACTTTTTTAAACTTCCTTAATTTTTCTTGAATTTTATTTTTATGTTTTCTTTCACTACATGACTATTATGGATATGTTTTGCATGACCACACCTGTACAACCTACATTGAATTGTTTGCCTTCTCAATGGAGGTGGGGGAGATGGAAGGGAGAGAATTTGGAACTCAAAGTTCTAAAACAAATGTTAAAAATTGTTTTTACATTTAACTGGGGAAAAATAAAGTATTAAATACTTTGATCTCAAAATCCTTTGAAGTTTTCCTAAGATTATTGTTCTTGGGACTGCCACAGTTATCCTCTATTTTCCCATAGCTCTAAAAAGAGCAGGCTTCTCCTTTCTCCTGAATTGATGCTTCATGATCACATGGCTGAAGTCCCCAATTGCATGGGCAATGGCTTTTTGGCAAAGGTTATTCACTGGAGGAAATTAGAGCTGAGGCAATGTTTCTCTTAGAATTTGAGGATGAGCTAGACTTTTATTTCTAGAAGCATGGTAAAGGCAAGAGCAGCTCAGGAAAAGAAACTGTAATTTCAGCACCATTTTATCCAAGTTTCAGGTTCCTTTAGGTGGATGAGGAAATAGCTTAGCATCCTGCCAGCCAACTCTTAATATGTTTCATTTATTGTTAATGCTATTTCCATTGGCTTAAATTTGCAAAAAGTCTAAATTAAACATTAGGGTTTAGGGGATAGGGAAGGGAAGCATTTCCTTCCCCCTCCCCCACATTTAAAGCTCTGATGCTATTTCTCCCTTTTCCCACTTTTTCATGTTGCTTTTCCCTCCATTACTCTGATTAACAATCTTAATCTAATTATATTGTCAGGAAACAGCCAAAATAGTGTTCCTGGGCTCTTGTTGGATCTGTGCAGATGGTAGCTCAAACACATCAATGATTTCTTCTTGAAAAATAATTTCCTTCTCTGAATGTAACTGTGATATTTTTGGCTGAATTGACTGGTATTCAGACCCCAGGCTTCCTTTACATCTTATAGGAGGGACAAGCTAAGGTTTAAAATGGAAATACACAAGTCATTTGGTCTTGTGAATGAGCTTGCCAAAAACATTCATACTATTGAGGACTTCAACCATGTAGTCTGAAGTTCAATTTAGAGGGAGGAGATAGGATCTTGCTCTCTCTATAAGCCATTTAAAATCTAGACATTAATGCAACAGGGCTGAGAGTATTAGTCCTAACTAGTTTACATAGGATTTTGAAATAAGATATGAGGTTCCATACTGTTGGAAGAGAAGGGGTAAGTTGGGTAAGACCTAAGTGTTCTTATCTCTATTATTTATGGCTGATAACTGATGCTCTGGGTTTATATGAACTGTGTTCCATTTAGGGAAATTTTTTCTTTTGGGGATCTTTTTCAAGAGGTGATCAGTGAATTCTTTCAATTTCTATTTTGCCCTCTGCTTCTAGAATATCAGGGCAATTTTCCTTGAGAATTTCTTGAAGGATGATTTCTAGACTCTTTTTTTTTGATCATGACTTTCAGGTAGTCCAATAATTTTTAAATGATCTCTCCTTGATCTATTTTCCAGGTCACTGGTTTTTCCAATGAGATATTTCACATTGCCTTCTATTTTTTCATTTGTTTAGATCTGTTTTATAGTATCTTGATTTCTCATAAAGTCATTATCTTCAATTTGCTCTAATCTGGTTTTGAAGGAATTATTCTTTTCAGTGAATTTTTGAAATTCATTTTGCATCTGAGCAATTCAACTTTTTTTAAGACATTCTTCTCCTCATTGGCCTTTTGGGCCTCCTTTGCCATCTAAATTAGTCTACTTTTTATGGTTTTATTTTCTTCAGTATTTTTTTGGGTCACCTTTAGCAGGATGTTGACTCACTTTTCATGATTTTCTTGCATCATTCTCATTTCTCTTCCCAATTTTTCCTCCACTCCTCTTACTTGATTTTCAAAATCCTTCTTGAGCTCCTCCATGGCCTGTAACCACTTTATATTTTTCTTGGAAGCTTTTGATGCAGGAGTTTTGACTCCATTGACTTCTTCTGGTTCCATGTTTTGATCCTTTTTATCCTCAAAAAAGGATTCTGTGGGCTGATTGTGCTTCCTCTGCATGCTCATATTGCCAGCCAATTACTTGACTTTTGAGCTCTTTGCCCTGGTGGAGTTCTACCAGGAGTTCACTTCTACTGGAGTTCACTTCCAGAGTGGAGAGAGCTGTGTCCCAAATTGCTGGGGTTTTCACAAATGTTGTCACAGGTATGAGGACAGCACCCTCTCTACAGACACCCCAAGCTCTGGCACACTGCCACACACCCCAAGACCACCACCCAAGACTGTGATCCAGATCAAACAGGTCAAAGCAAGAGTGTTTACCCTCTGAATGGTCCCTTGGTCACCCTATGATCTGCAGGCCAGGAACTCAGGAGGCAGCCATGTGGTAGCAGCTGCAGCTGCTGTGCTTTCACCAAGTCTCTCCCTGGGGGCAGATGCTGGACCACACTTTTCCATCACTCAGTTCCAACAGAGTTCCCCACTGACCTTTTACTTCCTCTTTGGCGTTTATGAGTTGAGAAGTCTGAAAACTGCCACAGCTGCTGGTGATTCACTCTCCTGAAGTTTGATCCTGCTGGTCTGGGCCACTTGTTGGGGTTACCCCGAGTCTGAGCCCAGGTGGCTCACTCAGGACTGTCCTTGGCTTCCAGCTAGGTGTGATAGACCCTTCCTGTTGGCCTGCCAGGTGCTTTCAGTGGGAGATTTGTTTTTCTCTGTCACTTTGTGGGTTCTCTAGCTCTAAAATTTGTTTAGAGTGTCATATTTTTCAGATATTGGAGATGGTTGTAGTGGGACCTCAGACAAGGTCCTACTTTTACTCTGCCATCTTGGCTCCACTCCCAAAACTTTTCAATATTCATACTCACTTTAGCTTATGCCTCTACCTGGAGTTTTCCCTGAGAAAATAATTTGGCTTATATCTAGGTCTGCACACAAAAGAAAAATGGCCCTTGGGTCCTATGCATGTACTCAGGCTAAATAAGAAATTGAATTTCAGTTTCATATAAGTCCAACAATAAAGCAACAGACTTTGCATCTAAGTCTATAAGCCAGGCCTACACAACATACAGCCCCCGATGATTTTGGGCAGCCTGCAAAAATGTAGGGTTGTCACTGAGCACTGTTATCCATTTGTCATGTGACCCATGGTAATGAACTGTCATCAGACTCTCTCTGGTCTAATTTATCAGCAACCCAAATAAGTTTAGCCTCCTTTAATTTTTGCTCCTGCCTACTGCCAAGTTGTGCAGGTCTGCTGTAAGGACTCAAGCTAATTCTCCTTCCCTCTCTGATGGTCTTCTACCTTCCAGGACCCTATTTATTCCTCTAATCTAGTGGTTTCCAAGGTTGGGACTGTGGCTGCTTAGGGTGGAAGGGGTCAAGGTGTGATTCATATTTACCTTTATCCCATTTTTTAAAATGTGTGTAACTTTTGGGATGCATATAATTATCAATACGGTAATTTTGTTGTTGTTCTGTCATTTGCAGTCATGTCTGACTCTTTGTGATCCCATTTGAGGTTTATCTTGCAAAGATATTGGAGTGATTTGCTATTTCCTTCTCCAGTTCATTTTACAGATGAGAAAACTGAGGCAAACATGGTTAAGTGACTTGCTCAGGATCACACAGCTAGTAAGTAATTAAGGCCAGATTTGAACTCAGAAAGATGAGTCTTCCTGTCTCCAGGCATGGCACTCTATCCACTATACCACCTAACTGCCCACAGAAATACATGTACATAATCTGTTTTTTAAAAAATAAATGTACATGTGTTGGGAGTATGTCAAATTTCTTTTAATGACATGAGTATGATTAAAAAAACACCCAGAAACTACTTCCTCATACTCTTACTCTGAAGTTGAAGACCTCTTTTAAAGGGGCTAAAGAACAACTCTCTTTCTCTGGACCTGCAAAATCCATATGACTGCAAAGTGTATACAATCCACTTCTAATCAATTGCTCCACTCCTTCCACACATTACAATAAAGCTCAGTATTTTTCATTGTTCCACTCCTCTGAAAGAATCAGTTGTACTTTCTCTAGTTGTAAACAGATTTTTTTTAAAGAGATAATGTACAAATTCATCTGAGAATTGCCATCATCACTTAAACCAGAGGTCAGAAAATTCGTGGGTAGAAAAGAATTAGCCTCTCTTATCATCCATCCAGAAAACTAATTGATCCTTTACTTCTTGTCTTTAGAAGCCAAAGAAAGGATTTTATTTTTTATCCTGGAGGGAATAGGGAGCCACTGGAATTGATTAAATAGGGAGGATGACACAGCTGGATCTGAAATTTAAGAAGATCAATTTGACAACTGAATGGATGATGGGCTGGAGTGGGAGAGGCTTGAGGCAAGGAGATCAACAAGATGGCACTTACAAGAATCCAGGCATGAGATGATCAAGGTCTTCAGAAGGATGGTGGCAAGGTCAAAGAAAAGAAGATATATAGAGGTGTTATAATGGTAGACACAGTCCAGCGTCAGATGAGGGAGAGTTTAGTTTGATGCTAATCATAGTGTCAGATTCTGACCTGGCTAGTTTCTACCTGTATGACCCTGGGTAAGCATTTCTACTCTCTGGGCTGCCGATTAAATTAGACATTCTCAAGATTCTTTTCAGTTCTAAATCTTATGCTCTTTTTTAAAAGTTGTTATTGGTTTTTTTATTTTTCCATTCCAATAATTTCTGAGTATACACCTTCCAATCACCTGCCAACATCCCCTTTTCTTGTGCTGCAGGCGATAAGGAGAATGCTTGTTTAATTTGATGAATATCCTAATCAATTTGCTGGAATTGCAGGATGTGAAACTTTTTCAAAAGGGGCCACCTCTCAGGGAACAAGATATACATGTTGGGCCTTGCTGGAATGATATAGGAAATCCCTTATTAATCTCTAGGGCTTGAGACTAGCTCAAAGACAGTGAGTAATTGGAGGAGATAGAGGGAATTGCCTCCCTCTGACAAAGGTTCTTGCCTCAAAACGCCATCATGGCGATTAGGGGATCAAATTGAACATCCTGCTAGACTTGTAAAAAAAAGTTAAACCAAATCAAACAAGACAGTAACCAGAGAAGACAAACATAGGCAACATCCCATAACTCCTATGACCTTTTCGCTACAGTAAAAATATAGACAATTAAAACAAGCCTGGTTTGCTTATGTAAAAACAATGGATTATTCCACTAATCAAATCTTATTTTTCATCTATAAATTTAAAAAGAATACCTAGCATTTATATTATTAAATATATTTAATTAATTAATATATTAAATGTATAAATGAGCTGGAAAAGAAAACGTCAGCCCACTCTCGTATCTTCACCAAGAAAACCCAAAATGAGGCCAGGAAGAAACAGACACAACTTAAAAGCCTGAACAAGTGTTTATATAGCACTTGGAGGTTTGCAGTGACTTTAGAAACGTTATCTCATTGGAATCTCACAACAACCCTGGGAGATGTGTTATTTTCCCCAGTTTAGCACCAAAGAACCTGAGGGAGTAGAGGTTAAGTGACTTGTCAAGGGTCACACATCTGGTTAGGTGTTTGAGGCTGCATTTGAACTCAGATCTTCCAGACTCCAGATCTACTGCTTTATCCACTATGCCACCTAGCTGCCACCTTATTCCAAGTATCAGTCCCTTAACATTTTTCTCTCACGGCTTCTGGCAATAGATGGGCACCAGAAAGAGCTGGCCAGTCTCAGGGAGCCTTTTTGTATATTTCTCTGTTCCAAAGCAAACAGTACCTAATTGGGCACCCAAAGAAGAAATAGGTAATGTATACATGATAACCAAGAGAATCTCCTCCTCCTCCTGCTATCATCCTCTCATCAAGAATGATTTCAGGGGAATTTGTATGCTTGGTGATAATTACACATCAGGCAGAGAACATGATGGTCTGCCTAAGTAATAATTCTGTCCTTTGTATGTAAAGCTATTATGACCTACTTTCAGCAATGATAATCGAACTTTACATAGCAATTTAAAGTGTGCAAACCATTTCACAAGCTTTATTTCATCTAAGCCTCACTGAAACCTTGTGAGATAAGTGCTAGAGATGTTATTATCCTAATTTTATAGATGAAGAAGCAGAAGCACAGAAGTGATGTGATCTGCTCATAGTCACAAAACTAAGTAATGTCAAAGTCGGTACTTGAGTACATGCCTTCTGGACTCCAAGGCCAGCACTTTATCCACTCTACCATACTGTGTTTCACAAAGAGGTGTTTGTTTGTTTGTTTGTTTGTTTGTTTGTTTGTTTGTTTGTTTTTTAAGTGGTGATAATGGCCCAAAACAATATGTGTTCACCAGACACTGCTGGAGCCAGGGGCGTGGTCTGCTTGTGCAGAACAGAGTGAAAGGTTCTGTCAAGGAACTCAAATCATGTCTTTGCCATCACAGTGATTTTCTCACAGAGCTAACCAGTCACAGTCTTGCAAAAACAAAAAAAATATATAGCACATTATCCAAAGATGGTGTGTGACAATCCGTTTCCAAAGTTGATTCTCCATCCTTAGGGCATTCATTCATTACTCCACAGAGCCAGGAATATGGCGAACTGATTCTCTTCTGACCAGGACTGACAGCTTATAAATTTTTTTTTCTAGTCCTCCTAGGAAAACAAAAACAATAGAAATTCATAAGTCAATAAACTGAGTGTATAGACCCCTGTCTTGTAAATAAGCTCAGAACACAAAATTCTAAAGCATCAGCCTAGAGAGTCATCTAAGATTCAATAGACGTTTTATTTAAACCCTGTTTATTAAAGGCATAGAGAGAGTGAGATAGTAAAACTACTTTAGCATCACAGGTCTAGCCTTCAAGAAGATGCAGAGATACTAAAACAGGGCAGTAAGCTCATATGTGCAGGCAGTGAATCTCTCAAAACACCCAGTCTCTTAATCTTTCCTTTTCAATACTGAGCCTCACTGCTGATTCTAGTGACAGGGGCTGAATGTTCAATGTATATGGAGGGAAGCCATGGAGAGTTGCACCCAAAAAGATTTTAGAAACCTTCTGTTTTGGACTCCTCGTTTTGTAGAAGAGGAAAGGGACAGGTAAATTATCTTAACCTGGGTTGTAAAGCTAATCATTGGTACAGGTAGGATGAAAACTGAGATCTCCAATATTCCTTTAACTGTTTACTTTTACAGGCCACTTGTATTAGAAAGGGGTTTTTAGGGCTAAGACAAATAAAGGCCCAAAGAAGTGAGGACAAAGGATTAAACTGAGGTTTACACTATGTGCCCTATAGAAAACCACAGTGCTTCTTCTTCAGAAGAACCACATGGTTGCATGGTTTTGTATGAATACTGTCTTCAAAAGATATTACACTATAAATATGGAAAGAGGGCAAGTAAACAGGGCATTTTAATCATCCAGCAAAAGAAATAAAAAAGATATTCTATGCCAAGAGTGCTACCATAAATGCTATAAGTAAAGTCAATACATTGCTTAGTCCATGCATTAATTAGTATTTAAATAACTAGAAATTACTGTCAATTACCAAGCATTACCGCCAATTACTTGCTGTGTGGACAGCTTCTTTTGCTGTTATGAATAATTCCAGCTACTGATTTTCTGTAATTGCAAACTGTGATTTTCCTTTGAATAAATGGCCTAGCAGGACCACAATACAAAATAGAGTTCCTATTCACACCAATAAAAGTTGTTTGACTTCCTCTTTCCCCTCCTGCTGATCCTTCAGAACTGATAATGATTTCTCTGACTCTCTTTCTTCCTTTTTCTGTCTCTCTCCTTTTCTCTCTTTGATTCTCTTTCTCTCTCTGTCTCTTCTTCCATCTATTGTCCTCTATTGTCCTCTTTTTTTCTCTGTCTCTTTCTGTGTCTCTCCTCTCTTTTCCTTTCTTTCTTTCTCTCGTTCTCTTTGTCTGTTTCTGGTTCTCTTTCTCTGATACTTAGCATTGAGAAAGCCTTTTAAAAGCATAACATTTTCCCAATATGGCAAGACCTCACCTATAATATTAAAAATAAACACACTGAAAAATTGCTAAGAGGGAAACTCTCAGCTCCTGGGTCAGTGGCTTCTTGGATCAAATTATGGGAGGGGAAAGGACATGCTTAGGAGAGAAAGGAAAGGAATGTGGATTATTAGGGAGCTTGGGACCAGGAACGAGGTCAGACTTCGTATCTTCCACTTGCTACCTGTTGGACCTTAGGGAATTCATTTTACTCCTCTCAGTCTCAGCTTTTTCAATGGAAAAATCAGGAAGTTGGGCTAAATTTTCTTAAAGGGCCCCTCCAGCTCTAAATCTATGATGCCATGACCTTCCTACTCTGCTAGAAACTCATGGCATAACTTAAGAAAAGCTACATAATTAATATGGATTTTATTTTCCCCACTAGCCACATGGCTTACTACTTATTTCATAGGTAAAGGGGTAAAAAAAATAATATGTTAAAGCCTGTGAAACATTTTGGAAGCCTCAAGTCCAAAGTATAGCTCGTGGAAAATAAGAATGGTACACATTTGTACATAATATCCCAAAAGTTTGGTGTAGTTTGAAGCTATTAAAACTTAAAGCTTTGCTAACATTTTTGGGACATCCTGTAGAGTGCTTTCCATTTTTCAAAGAACTTTCCTCACAACAACCCTTTGAAGCAGGTCATGCTAGTCAGAGAAGGAGCACAGGTGTGTATACCTTGTTGGTACTATAGAGGCATCTACTCCAAACCACCCTCATATAGCCACCCACCCATTTTATAGATGTGTGTGTATATGTGTGTGTGCGTATATCTTTTTTGATCCTTTAATAAGCCAGCCTTTCTTATATTTCCAGTCTTTTTACATCTTATTCCTTTCCACATACTCTATGATCCTTGAACAAGACATTCCATCTCCTGATTCACTGAATTTTCACTGGCTGTCTCCCATCCCTAGAGCTTTCTCGCTCCTCATCTCCATCTCAAATAACTTCAAATAGCTTTCCTAAGAAAATCCCATGGTCAGTATTGATGTGCTATGGTCCATAGAGTCACAAACAGTTGGATGTGTATCTTCCTTCAAGACTCAGCTATATCCCCACCTTCTACAAGAAGCTTTTCCTGATTCCTCTTCATATTAGTGCCATCTCTCTGTTGATTATCTCCAATTTATCCCGTCTATATCTTGTCTCCTTCAGTAGACTGTGAGAGCAAGGAACTGGAATGAGGGACTTTTTCTTTTTCTTTGTATGCTCAGTGCTTAGCATAGTATCTTATACATACCACGTATTTAATATATGCTTGCTGTTCTTAATGCCTTCTCCACCAATCTCCATTTTCTTCCCACAGGAAACAGAACACATGCTACCATTTCCTGAACAGTCATTTTAATAAATGCTACAAGATGCAAAAAAAAATGAATTTGTGAATTATCAGAGCAGCAATTTCTTGATTTCCAGGTAATCCAATCATTGGAACTTGTCGGTTCAAATTGGAGAGAGAAACAAACCCATCCCAGGCATTTCAAAACCTGAACAAGAGCCAAGGCAATAAATGTAGTCATTGTTTTAAGGTTTGAGCAAGCCCTTTAGTGGTTTTTTGGTGTTAACTTTGTGTCTTTCAACCCTGAACCATCTCAGGTTTTCATTACCTCTTCTTCAATCACTCCTCTTAGCCCTCTGTGGGTGGGTATTGATGTTTCAGCCAGCAGCCAAGCCTGCTGAATTCAGACTCTAAAGTTTGACTGAAAAGAACATGCTGTGTGCTGAGTGCCAGGTGCTTCTGCTGATCCAGACAGAATCAGTAAGACTGGATCTATCAGACACTTTCCACACTTTCACAGAGTTCACCTAGATCAATAAGAAAATGAGTCAGAGTCCAGTTTGACCAGATCAGACAGCTAGAAAGTAATTTATTAAGCATTAACTATGTGCTAAGTGTTAGTGATACAAAGAAAGACAAATACACTGTTCCCGACCTTAAGGAGCTCACAGTCTTCTGGAGAAGATAATATGCAAACAACTATGTACATATAAGATCTATACATTATATTTCGAGGGAAATCTCAGAGAAGGCCTAGCAGTAAGGGAGACTGGCACAGCTGTCTTGAAGAAGATAAGGCCTGAGCTGAATCTTAAAGGAAACCAAGGAATTTAGGAGACAGAGGTGAGGAGGGAGAGAATTCTGGGAGATGACAGAGAGTCAGCATAAAAAACAAAATGTCTTGTGGGGAAAAAATAAAAACAAACAAAATCAAAACGAGAAACGTAGAGTCATCTGGATTACAGAGTGCCCGGAGGGGAATAAAATATAAAGACTGGAAAAGGAGGAAGAGAGCATGATGTGAGGGACTCTAAAAGTCAAATAGATAATTTGGCCGCGGACTGTTTTGTAAGGCAAATACAGCAGAATCCAGCATTCAAATGGTTTCTCCCTTGTCGATGCAATATAAAACAATATGAGCCTCAATATCTGTAGGTAGCTCTTTCTCTTATCTCTTGGACACCAAAACATATTACAAGGCATGGCAACTCACCTACTAATCGACTTCTAGGCCCTCAGTTAGGTGTAAGGAGATTGACAATTTCTTCATGGCTCCAAATTTGACCTTTGAAAAGACTCTGTGTCTCATTTTCCACAGGGAAGTAAGGAAGTTTGATGACCGAACCTCACAGTAGAAAGGACATAACAGTATCACTTTATGGAGAAACAAGAGCATCTTTAGTATTCTGACACTAGTTTGAAAGATGAAAATACCATTTCATATACTTGTATGACTGGGGGAAAATCTCTCCACCTATAATGCTCCTCGTTTAAAAAAAATATTGTTTAATATTTAATTTTTCCAATTACATGTAAAAACAATTTTTACATTAATTTTTAAAAATTTTGATTTTCAAATTCTCTCCCTCCCTGATGCCCCTGTCCCTTCATTGAGAAGGTAAGAAAATTTACATGGGTTCTATATATGCAGTCATGCAAGACATACCTCCATAGTAATAATGGTGTGAAAGAAAATAGACCAAAGTTTAAAAAAATTATGAACTGATCTGCATTCAGACTCTATTGGTTCTTTCTCTGGAGGTGGATAGATAGCATTTTTAATAATAAGTCTTTCAGGGGTGGCTAGATGGTGCAGTGAATAGAGCTCCAGCCCTGGAATCAGGAGGACCTGAGTTCATATCTGGCCTCAGACGCTTAACATTTACTAGCCATGTGACCAAGTCACTTAACCCCAATTGCCCTGCCTTCCCCCCTCAAAAAAGCAAAAACATAAAAAAATAAAAACAAAAAATCAAAAAAATTGTCTTTAAAAAAAATAATAAGTCTTTCAGAATTATCCTAGATGTTTTGCTGAGAATAGCTTTTGCATTCACAGTTAATTGTCATGCAATATTGCTGTTACAGTGTACAATGTACTCTTGGTTTTGCTTACTTCACTTTGTATCAGTTCATGTAAGTCTTTCCAGTTTTCTTTTCAGAAAGCATCCTGTTCATCATTTTTTTATAACACAATAGTATTTCATAAAAATCATATACCATAACTTATTTACCCATTTTCCAGTCAATAGGTATCCCCTCAATTTCTAATTCTTTGTCTCCACAAAAAAGAACTGCTATAAGTAATTTTTTTGTACATTGAGGTCCTTTTCCTTTTAAAAAAAATGTCTTTGGGATACAGACATAAAATTGGTATTGCTGTGTCAAAGGGTATGCACAGTTTTATAGCCCTTTGAGCATAGTTCCAAATTGCTCTTCAAAATGGTTGGATCAGTATACAACTCTACCAAGAGTGCTTTAGTGTCTCAATTTTCCCACTTCCCCTCCAGCATCTCTCATTTTCCTTCTCTGTCATATTAGCCAATCTGATAAGTGTGAGGTAGTATGTAAAAATTGTTTCAATTTGCATTTCTCTCAATAATTATTTAGAGCATTCTTTCATATAACTATAAATAACTTCAATTTCTTCATCTGAAAATTTCCTGTTCATATCCCTTGATCATTAATCAGTTGGGAAATGACCTGTATTCTTATAAATTTGACTCAGTTCTCTATATATTTGAGAAATGTGCCCTTTATTAGAGAAACTTGCTTGTAGTTTTTTTCACAGTTACAATTACTATGTATTTCTATCCTCATTTCCTCCCTATTTATCTTTATCTCTCTCTCTCTTTTCACCCTCTTCCTCTTCAAAAGTATTTTGCTTCTGACTACTGTGTCCCCAAATCTTCCCTCCCTTCTATCAGCCATCCTTTCTTTTATACCTTTTCCCTCCTACTTCCCTGTAAGATGAGATAGATTTCTATACCCAACTGCATATGTATGTTATTACCTCTTTGAGCTACTTTCTGTGTCTGTACCCCTTTTATCATCCCCTCCACTGTAAAAACTCTTTTATGCCTCTTTTTTGTACCCCATCTACCCTTTATTTTTCTCCCAGTCCATCTCTTTTTCTCATACCTTAATTTTATTTTTTTGTTATCTTCCCACCTCTTTCTCACCTCTTAATTTTTCTTAGATATCATTCCTTCATTAGTCTATTCACACCCATACCCTCTGTCTATGTATACTCCTTCTATCTGCCCTGATACCGATAAAGCTCTTAGGAGTTACAAGTATCATCTTGCCATATAGGAATGTAGGCAATTTAACCTTATTGAATCCCTCATTATTTCTCTTTCCTGTTCACTTTTTTCTTGCTTCTCTTAAGTCTTGTTTTTGAAAGACAGATTTTCTATTCATCTCTGGTCATTTCATCAGGAATGCTTGAAAGTCTGCTATTTCATTAAATATCTATTTTATTTTTCTCTAAAGATTATACTGTTTTCCTGGGTAGCTGATTCATGGTTGTAGTCCTAACTCCTTTGCCCTCCAGAATATCATATTTCAATTCCTTTAATGCTTTAATGTGGAAGCTGCTAGATTTGTGTGTATGTGTGTCTACAATACTTGAATTGCTTTTTTCTGACTGCTTACAATTTTTCTCCTTGACCTGAGAGCTCTGAAATTTGGCTATAGTATTCCTGGGAGTTTTCATTTTAGCATCTCTTTTAGTAAGTGATCAGTGGATTCTTTCAGTTTCTGTTTTGCCCAATGGTTCTGGAGTATCAGGACAGTTTTTCTTGATAATTTCTTGACAGATGATGTCTAGACTCTTTTTTTGTCATGGCTTTCAGGTAATCCAATAATTCATAAATTATCTCTACTTAATCTACTTTGCAGGTCATTTAAAAAACTCTATATTTCACATTTTTTTTTCTTTTTAAATTTTGTTTTATTGTTTCTTGATGCCTCATGATATTATTAGCTTACATTTACCTGATTCTAATTTTTAAGGAATTATTTTTTTCACTATTTTTTGTATCTCTTTCATTTGGCTAATTCTATTTTTTAAGGAGTTCTTTTCTTCAATGAATTTTTGTACCACTTTTTCTACTTGGAAAATTCTGCTTTTAAAGGAGTTCTTCTCTTCAGTGTATTTTTGTGCCTCTTTTATCATTTGACCAATCCCTTTTTGAAGGTTTTTTTTTTTCAATACTTTTTGGGTGTCTCCTTTGCTGAGTTATTGACTCTTTTTTTTCATGATTTTCTTGTATCACTCCTGTTTCTTTTACCATTTTCCCTTATATCTCTCCTATTTGATTTTTAAGTACTTTTTAATCTTTTCTAGGAATTCTTTTGGGGGTGGGTGGAGCTGGTGCCAATTCACATGTTTCTTTGAGGCTTTGCACATAGCTGGGTTTTTTTTTACATTGTTATCTTCTTCTGAGTTTATGCTTTGACCTTCCTTGTCACCATATTGATGTTTTATAGTCAGTTTCTTTTTTATGTTGTTTGCTCATTTTTTTTTTCCAACCTATTTCTGGACTTTATGTTAAAGTTGGACTCTACTCCAAGGGGAGGACAAGGCATTGTCCCAAGCTTAATGTTCTTTATGCTAATGTTTTCAGAACTAGTTCTGGGTGTCTGTAAGTTTTTAGTTCTTTCCGGGGGTATGATATAAGGAGAGATGTGGTCACTGTTCTCCTGGCTTGTCCTCTAGTCTGTGAGGGACCACAAGCATTCTTTTCTACCCTGGAATTATGACTAGGCTCTCCACTCCTGCTTGTGCTGTTCCTCACCCTGAGATTACAACCCTAAACTATACAGACAATACAACAGAGTGCTTATCCAGTAGGCGTTCAGCAAAGGGTACCCTGTAATCTCCTTCTGATCCATCATCCAAATCCATTACTGTTTCTAGGTTGAGGACTCTGAAAGCTGACACCACTAATGCAGATTCAGTCACCTCAAGGCCTGATGCTGACTTGCCAGGATGTGGCTTGCAGTCCACTCTCACCCCCATGAGACAGACCTTTCTTGCTGAACTTTTTGGACTGGAAAATTATTTCACCCCATCCTTTTGCTGGTGCAATTGCTTCAGAATTCATTTTGATGTGGTGTTTTTAATGTTGTTTGGAGTGGAATTTGGGAGAGTTCAGAGGAGTCCCTACCTCTACTCCACCATCATGGCTCTGCCACTCATTCCTCCTTTTTAAATGAAGAAATTTGGGTAGAATTATAGCATTTTAAAGCTAGATGGGTCTTCAAGGATTATCTTGTTTAGCAATTCTCAAAATGTAGTTGTCCGACCCCGAGACCCTTCTAGGGGGTCTTCGAAGTCAAAATTATTCTCATAATAGTACTAAAATGTTGTTTGTCTATTAAAATACTGCTCTATTTTCCCACTATAAATTTGTATGAATATGAATTTCTTTTTACACTTCATCCAAAACAACATATCACAACAGATTGAATGCAAAAACAGATAGGAGCATCCAGCTGCCTTCTATTAAGCCAGACATTAAAGAGATTTGCAAAAACATGCAAAAACAATGCCACTCTATTCACTGATTATTTTGGGGGAAAATCATATTTTTGTAAAAATATGTTATGTTAACTTAAAGCAGGTTATTATTTTTAAAATAAATAAATACAATTTTAAAAAAATTTATTAGTTTTAATTTCTAATATGATAAATGACACAGATATAACCTACATTAACAAAAACTATTTGGGGGTCCTCAATAATTTTTAAAAGTGCAAAGGGATTCTTTATTGAGACCAGAATGTTTGGTCCAATTCCCAATATTCCAATTGATTGTGATTAATGACTGAAAAAAGTAGATTGTGGAGAACCAACACGAGCCTCTGGCAGAGAGAAAAAAAAGGAACAGAGAGGTAATATGATTTGTCCAAGGTCATCAAGTATTAAGTTGCAGAATTAGAATTTGAACCAAGGTCTTTTTGCTCCAGTTCCAGTGTTCTTCTCCTAAGGATCCTTCCAAATTAAAAAATTCTATGGTCTTCCAAAAGGTAATCAATTTACTATGAGTGCCTTAAGTCCAATTATTGGAAAAGTGTAACTATTACATCCATTCAATTTGTTACCAAAATTTTTCTAGGAAAAGGAGTCTTTGATAACAAAGCTGGAGTAGACCCCAGCAGACTGAATCTGTGGTAGCAGTGGTGATTCCCAGACCTCTCAACAGAGGAATAGGGGGGCCTGTCAGAACTGGGTAAGAGAGAATCATAGTCTTGTGCAGGGCCTGCAGCAGCAGCAACTCCTGGGAATATCAGCCCACAGACTGAATGTTTGAAAGTCACCTATTTAAACTTCAGAAGCCAAGACCAGGGGAATTAGCAGACACCAGAGTGGGGACCAATACAGGACAGGAGGTATCCCAGCAAGCCCCACCTCAGTGTACCATCAGGAGATCCTGAGCCGCAGGGTGCCAGAGCCAGCAAGTGCCAACACCAGGATCCCAGATGTGCACAGCCAGGGGAATTAGAAGACACCAGAGTGGTTGGTTTTTTTGTTTTGTTTTGTTTTGTTTGCCACCATTGACTGAGACTACCTGTGCTCTAGCACAGCCTTGCAGGAGGAGACCTCTAGTGGTCAGAATATTCCTCCTCTACATCTAATGCCGTGAGCTTCCATGTAACCCCAGAAAAATTCAGTAAGACCTCACCTGGTCTTGGCACACACCAACCAGCTCCAACTCAGCACCAGGTAAGCTACAGCATTATATAGCTTCCAGCTGCCAGAAGCAGAGGCCATAGCACACAAAGTCAGTAACCACACCCCTAGCCCCCAGTGTAAGAAGCATGGGACAGAGCCCTCTGGCCCTAGAAGCAGAGATGCACTTTAAAAAACAGGAAAAAGGCAACTACAAAGAGCAAAAAGAAAATTAGAAAAGTAGAGACAATAGATTCTTACTATGGGGACAGAGAAGATCAAAATACAATTCAGAAGAGGACACTATACCCACATTTGAAACCTCAGAAGGGAATACAAACTGGTCTCAAATGCAAAAAACATTCTTGGAAGAACTCTAGAAGAATTTTCCCTTGGAAAATCAAAATTAGAAAGGAAAGTTGAATTAGAGAGGTAGAAGAAAAATCGATCAATTCTTTTAAAAATACAATTGACAAAATGGAAAAAAATAAATCATTGGCATTTCTATGTATTCATAACAAATTTCAATAGCAAGGGATAGAAGGAAACATTCCATTTAAAGCTTTTGTAGATATTATAAAATATTTGGGAGTCTACCTGGCAAAACGAACCCAGTCACAAAGCACTTTTCACACAAATAAAGTCAGATCTAAATAATTGGAAAAACATCAGTTGCTTGTGGGTAGGTCAAACTAATTTAATAAAAATAACAATTTTATCTAAATTAATTTACTTATTTAGTGCCATAACAATCAAAATACCAAAAAAAACTTTTATAAAGCTAGAAAAACAATATTAAGATTCAACTGGAGGAAGAAAAGTTCTGGAATATTAAGGGAATTAATGAAAAGGAGTGCTGGGGAAGGTGATTTAACTGTATCAGAACTTAAATTGTATTATAAAGCAACAATTATCAAAACTGCTTGGTACTGGCTAAGTGTAATGGTAATGGTAATTTGAAGATCTTCCCTGCCCTTAATAAGACTAAGGGAATTTGAAGACCTTCCCTGTTTGAAGATATAAACTGCCACCCACTAGGCTGAATGTAATCACATGGAGCCTGTGGTGGGAGGAGTTTGCTGAAGGGCAGATCAGAGCCCACAAAAAGCTGGGAGTCAGAGTACCTAGAGACAGAGGGAGGAGTACCTAGAGACAGAGGGAGGAAGGGACATACTCTAGGGAGACGGTCAGGCTTGTGAGTAAGGAAGAAGGCTAAAGGATGGTATGGCTCTCTGTGGTGTTATGGCATATTAACTTCTTTGCTACTATGATGAATTAGGCTTTTGGTTTTGGGATTTGATTTTCTGGTGTCTGAATAAATGTTTTGCTTCTGTCTTCTATGTGGATAGTCTGTTATATTTTGCAATTGAGCATTATGCCGGCATATTTATAGTTGCTGTCAGTGCTCTGAATATTGTTTATGCATTACCATAAGAAACAGAGAGGTAGATCAGTGGACTAGCTTAGGTACACAAGACACAGTAGTCAATGATTATAGCAATCTATTGTTTGATAAACCCAAAAACCCCAGGTTCTGGGATAAGTACTCACTATTTGATAAAAACTTCTGGGAAAACTGGAAAATAGCATGGCAGAAACTGGGCATAGACCAATGTCTGACACCATATACCAAAATAAAGTCCAAATGGGTACATGATTTAGATATAAAGGTTGATACTATCAACAAATTAGGGGAGCAAGGAAAAATTTATCTGTCAGATTTATGGAGAATAGAGGAATTTATGACCAAACAAGAGATAAGCACTATGGAATGCAAAATGGATAATGTTGATTACCTTAAATTGAAAAGTTTTTGCACAAACAATGCCAATTTCATCAAGATTAGGAGGGAAGCAGAAAACTGGGGGAAAAAATTTACAACTAGTGTCTCTGATAAAGTCCTCATTTATAAAATATATTGAGAACTGAGTCAAATTTATAAGACTATAAGTCATTCTGCAATTGATAAGTGGTCAAAGGATACAAATAGGCAATTTTCAGAGGAAGAAATTAAAGCTATCTATAGACATATGAAAAAAACGCTTTAAATCACCATTGATTAGAGAGAAGCAAATCAAAACACCTCTGAGGTACCATATCCCACCTATCAGATTAGTGAACATGACAAAACAGGAAAATGATAAATGTTGGAGAAGATGTGGGAGTTTTGGAACACTAATTCATTGTTGAGGATTAGCTGTGAACTGATCCAATCATTCTGGAGAACAATTTGGAACCATGCACAAAGGGCTATAAAAATGTGCATACCCTTTGACCCAGCAATACCACTTCTAGGGCTGTGTCCCAAAGAGATCATAAAAATGGGGAAAGGACCCACATGTGCAAAAATCTTTATATCAGCTCTTTCTGTGGTGGCCACGAACTGGAAACTGAGGGGATGCCTATCAATTGGGGAATGTCTGAACAAGTTGTGGTATATGAATGTAATGGAATACTATTGTGCTATAAGAAATGATGAACAGGCAGACTTTAGAAAAACCTGGAAAGACTTATATGAACTGATGTAGAGTGAAGTGAGCAGAACCAGGAGAACATTGTGCACAGTAACAGCCACAGTGTGCAATGACTAATTCTGATAGACTTAGACCTTCTCAGCAATCCAAGAACCTAAAATAATTCCAAAGGACTCATGATGTAAAATGCCATTTATATCCAGAGAAAGAACTATGGAGCTGGAATGCAAAGTGAAACACACTTCTTTCTTTTGTTTTGTGTTTCTTTCTCATAATTTCTCCCATTCATTATAATTCTTCTATGCAACATGACTAATGTGAAAAAGTATTCAATAGTAATGTATTGTAGAGTCTATATCCTATGATTGCATGCCATCTTGGGTAGGTAGGGGAGCAAAAGGGGGGAATATTTAAAACTTATGGAAGTGAATGCTGAAAACTAAAAATAAATTAACTAATAAGAAAACAATTCAAAAAAGAAAAGGGTTCTTCAGGACATGTCACTCCTTGTGACAGGGGCAAACAGAGGATCAGTGATGCATGATCCAAAGAGATATGATCTCTAGTTTAAGATGAGAAAAGCTGTCCAGTTTCTGTTGATTTTCAAGGGTATATGCTGACTTAATTTAGCTCCAATAGTGTCCTGGAAGTGGGCCAAGTTCAAACCTAGATATGGAGTTATTCTGGAGGAATGAGTCATGGTTTAGAGATAGGGAAGTTCAAGTTTGAGAAGGCCTGGTATAGGTAACTTTTACCATAAAATACTTTGTAGTAGAGAGGTGGCTAAAAGATAGAGATGTGAGAGAAATGGAGAGAAAGAGTAACTTCTGAAGGGACCAGAATGTGGAACTTCACCCTTCCCCCCGCAACACACACATATAAATGTGTAAACCTCTCCAAATGAAGAGGGAGGTGAAATCAACTGGAAAGACCTGTCCAGATTTGGGGGGCAGTAATTATAGGGTGAAAGATGAATAAGTGGATTTTAGAAAAGAGATGCTTTTTCAGGGCCTAGAATCATACCCTAGAAGGTAGCCCAGGTAGGGCAATGAACTTCTCATTGGGTGTTTGGGTGAGTAGGTGTAAAGCCAAGCATGAGCTTCTCTCCTGAGGATTGCTACTGTGAACAACTTTAAGATTCTGATCACATAGTATAGTGAACTCTATTTATTCAGCAGTAAGCTAAGGCAAAACATTCACAGAAACCAAAGTATAGCATTCACAATGATATGACATAGAGCAACTTATCATTAAAGTGGCCACATAGTTTTAAACAAAAGATGTCATTCAGTAAGTCCTTAACTCAATCATCCTTAAGGAGCCATCCTTCTTAAGGGACACAAAGTACAAAGGTCTCCCACCCCTAGTTCACATTCTCTTAATCTCTCAATCAGAAAGTCTTCCTTCTTCTTGATTGGAGACTAGCTTCCAATCATCCTTAACTCAATCATCCTTAAGGGGTACAAAGTATAAGGTACAAAGTTCTCCACCCTTAGATCATGGTAAATCATGATCTTGTCAGCCAATACTAAGTACCCAAGGGAAGATCTTTTCATCTTGACTGGGGGTTGGTTCCCAAACTTCATGGTTCCTTTTCCATGATCCCATATCTTGCCTGAATTCACCCAACTGTCACCTGGATTCACAGGCAGGCAGCTCTCAGCTATTCATCCAGCTTCTTGTCCAATTCCTCATCCAGTTCCTATTCCATATTGAAGCTCACAGTGTCCAGTCCACCTCTAGTCCTTCCTAGTTTCTGTTTCTGGGAAGACAAAGCTTAATAGAATCAAAACAACATTCATGCACATTGCCAGCACTATCATCAATTCACTATCTGCCTGTGAAATCAACACAGACCCACAAACAAGGTCTGAGAACTCAACACAAATCATCAGTATAGTCCCAGTATCTCTGAATCCCTCCTCCAGGACTTCTGTAAACAGACAACAAGAAAATCCTTTCAGGGCTTCCAGTAAGGTCCCAGGGCTTCTCTACAAAGTATCACAAACACAAACAGACAATCAGAATGCCAACCACCACAAGTTTTCTCCTTTTCAGCTCTGCTCTGTCCCAACTGTGCTTGAGCTTTTTATCTGTCATTAACTCCTCCCTGTTCCACCCACCTCTTACATCCTTCCTGTTCCTGTCTTTGGTAAGTCCCTCCCACTGTGGGATTCACAGGTTCTGTTTCTTAACAAAGACTTGATATAATTACAGACAAGGCTCAAAGACACTTGAAGGAAACAAGGTGCTAAATAGTTAAATAACTGAAACAAGGTGCTAAGTATCATCTCCTTGCCATTACAATGGGAGACACTTTTTTCCAGGGCTCAAGTGAAGACTTCTGAGAATGACCGAATTAGGGAGGAGGTGGGAACAGATTTCTGTGGGTAGAAAGGACTTGCCAAGCACCAGACTCTCATATCTTATAATGAATTACTAAAAAAAATTAGATTGTAGAAAACTGAAAGATATCACTAAGCCCTGACATCTCAGAGCAGAGCTAAATTCTCATTATTTGAATTGTCTACAAAGCTTCTGCCCTAACACAGATTGTGGGTGGTGGGGGTAAGGGTGGAAAAAATGGCAGGTCCCTGGACATACTCAGGGTCACTGATGGTAGAGGGCATGGGAAGTTAGCACTTAGGTCCAAGAATAAGATTTGATCATTAAGCCCTAGCATGGAAAGGGAAGGTAGGAACAAAATCAGGCTTTAGTAGCATTTCTTCCCCAGTAAAGAAGGGCAGTGGCCACACTCAGGTCTTGGCACAAAGGGGTATTGGCATGCACAGATACAGGAGGAAAATAGTTGGTTCTTGTAGCATCATGTTGAAGTGATGCCCTCCAAAAATAGTGACGGTGGGCAGTATCAGCAGGCAATAGCACAGACCTCTGTAGCAGTGTCAGAGAGCAGCAGAATGGATCTCAGCTGTTTGTGAGCACAGTTCCTGTAGAAGCAGGTCACAGTATGGGTAGTAGTGCAGGCTTTGAGGCAATGGCAGTAGGTAACAATGCAGGCTCCAGCAACAGCAGCAGTCAGAGACAAAGGCCCTCATAGAGAGGGCCCTGGCAGGGCCAGTATAACCCTTTGCCACTGTAATTGATTAGCCCCTCAATATTGCTGCCAGTAAGCAATGGTAAGCAAAGAAGTACTTAGCACCTTGTTTCAGCTACTTAAGTATTTAGCACCTTGTTTGAGTTCAAGTTTCTTTGAGCTTTACCCTGATTATATCAAGTCTTTGTTAAGAAAAAGAACTTGTGAACCCCACAGTGGGAGAAACTTGCTGATGCAACAGGAAGGATCAGAACATGGAGGAGCTAATAACCATGTATAAGGAGAAGCCCAAGCTAGGAAAGAGAAGAATTGAGAAAGGGAACTTTGTGGTGGCCAGGCACTCTGCTTGTCTGTTCTGTTTGTGTTGATTTTTGTTTGTGATACTTTGTACAGAAGCCCTGGGACCTTACTGGAAGCCCCAAAAGAGGATTTTCTTGTTGTCTGTTTACAGAAGTCCTGGAGGAGGGTTTCAGAGGTCCTGGGACTGAACTGATAATTTGTGTTGAGTTCTCAGACCTTGTGTGTGAGTCTGTGCTAATTTCACGAGCAGATAGGGAATTGATGATGGTGCTAGCAATGTACATGAATGTTGTTTTGGCTCTGTTAAGCTTTGTCTTCCCAGAAACAGAAGCTGTGAAGGACTGGAGATGGACTGGACACTCTGAGTTCAATATGGAATGAGAACTGGACAAGTAACTGAATGAGGAACTGGATGAGGACCTGGACAAGGAGCTGAGAGCTGCCTACCTTTGGATCCAGGTGACAGTTGGGTAGAATCAGGCAGGAGCTGGGACCATGGAAGAGGAACCATGGAATCTGAGACCAGCCCCTAGTCAAGATGAAAAGAATTTTCTTTCAGTACTTAATGCTGACTGAGAAGATCATGATTTACTGTGACCTAGGGGTGGAGAACTTTGACCTTTATACTTTGTGTCCCTTAAGGAGGCTTGCCCCTTAAGGATGATTGAGTTAAGGACTTACTTAATGATATCTTTTAAACTTTAAAACTATGTGGCCACTTCAGTGAAAACTATATGGCCACTTTAGTCATAATTTGTTATGTTATAACATTGTGAATGCTGTATTTTGGTTTCTGTGAATGTTTTGCTTTAATTTACTGCTGAATAAATAGAGTTCACTATACTGTGTTATCAGAACCTTAAAGCTGTTCACAGCAGCAGTCCTGGAAAGTTGCTCATGCTTGGTTTTATACAGTACCACATCCAGTAGTCATTGGACAGCTCCTTCCCAGGGAGGGTTTAGAGGACCAAGGAGAGGCTGGTGGTGGCCTGCTGGTGACAAATGAGAGGTAAAACTATCTGCCCAGTTCCCTCAGAATCAATCCCTAGTGGCAACAGGAAAGGCAGAGACACAGACCAAGCAGAGTAATTGCTGGCTTGGATAGTGGTAAAGACTGGCCTTTTTAATTGTATTCTGGAACTTATGTAGCTATTCCACATTTCTATCAGTGACGGTACTTAGCAACTATGGCAATTCTTCTTCAGGGAGGTCTTGGGGACCAAGGAGTATTGCTACTGGAAGGTGGTATGATTTCTGGAAACTGGGAAGGGAGAGGAGGAGAAGATGCTCTACTTAGCCCTCGTGGAAAGATTAGAACAGTTTCTAGGAAAATATGTAAAGATTTTATTCACCCCCCCTCCCCACTATACTCACTTTCCTGACATGGAGTTCCTAGGGGGCAGAGATCCTAGCCAGGGGTCCAGAGAACACTAAAGAGGTAGTAGTACAAAGCCATTCTTAGAAAATGAACCCAGCACTGATACAGGCTGCATATAAAAGGTCAATAAGCCACCTGATTACAAATGGTCCTGATTCATCATGAGACTTGGTGACTGTATAAGAAGTTTCATCATTTGAGTTATATCACTGATGTTTCTGGAGCAATTCTTGCTCATGGTCACCCCCTTCACCCTGGGAAATCAACTGTGATTTGTGAATTGCCAATTTGTGAATTGCAAAGATCTGGAACCTCATTGTTAAGATGTAGGATGTGGCCCTTTAGAAGTGGGTAGGGAAAAGACTGGTATTACTGATTTTTTTGTTATTTCATATTCGGTAACTGCTTCAGGAGACAGTTATACTACTTGTTGTCTTTTGTTTTGCTTTGTTTTCTATTCTGGATTTTCTTTTCCTTCAGTACCGCCTATATCAGACTTCTAATCTCCCCAAGGTCAGGTTTGGCCAGTAACAGTTCTAAAGCCATTTCAGTGAGGGAAGGTCCTCAAAAAGACCTATAAAATCTTCTCACCAAGGTGCATGGTACAGTGAAAACAATGCCCTAAGGTTCTCTCTCACACTAGCTTTTCATTATTGGTATTGAAACTGTCTTCAAAATGCAATTGGTTAAAGGGACTAAAACCCCAAACATTGATGTAACTTCCTGGTAGCATGAGAACAAAAGCATCCAGGACACAAGAAACAGTTCTTCCCTCAGCTTTAAACCAAAGATCAGTAGTATGATTAAGTGTGGCACAGGAAAGTTATGTTCACCTAAATCAATTGTATCTCCAATAAAGATCCCTTCCTTGCTCTGAATGTCCTTCCCCCATTTTATCTAAGTATACTTTTTTTTTACTAACTGTTTCGTTAACAGTTTTTTTCATTAGCTGTTAAATGGGCTTCAAGTTCAATTCAATTAAACAAATATTTATCAAGCATCTACTAAGTGCTAGACACTGTGTTAAGTGCTGGGGGTCCAAAAATAAAAAGAAAGACAGTCTCCATCCACAAGGAGCTTATAACCTAATGAGGGAAGACAATACAAAAGCCAGAAAGTCAGGGGTGGGGAATAGAAGGTGAAATCTTGTTCCATGGAGTTCAAACCAAGCAGAGCTACAAATGGAAACATTGTATTTTGTTCCAATTCTGAACCTGAAGAATCTTACTAGACTGATGGAACCTGGACTGGACTGGTCAATACTCACCTATAACATAAAAATTTATAATCTAATCAAGATGGGTAGACTCTGTTGGTGAAGGTCACCACCCATTCACACCTTTTCAACCCATACAACTCTTTTTGTGACTTCCCATTTATTCCTACAAGGGGCTATCTGAACATACTAGGGGTCTTCCCCTTGGTCTTAAAGTTAGATGGGTTCCAGTGAAGTTCTATCCATCCCACATCCCCATTTTTTGACTGAATCACTTTCCTTTTTGTTTTGGTTATCTTTTTCAAGAGGTGATCAGTGAATTCTTTCAATTTCTATTTTACCCTCTGGTTCTAAAATATCAGAGCAATTTTCCTTGAGAATTTCTTGAAGGATGATTTCTAGACTCCTTTTTTGATCATGGCTTTCAGGTAGTCCAATAATTTGAAAATTATATCTCCTGGATCTATTTTCCAGGTCAGTGGTTTTTCCAATTTCCACATTGCCTTTTATTTTTTCATTTGTTTGGATCTGTTTAATAGTATCTTGATTTCTCATAAAGTCATTAGATTCCATTTGCACCAATCTAATTCTGAAGGATTTATTCTCTTCGGTGAGTTTTTGAAATTTCTTTTCCATCTAAACAATTCAGCTTTTTAAGGCATTCTTCTCCTCACTGGCTTTTTTGGTCTCTTTTGCCATTTGAGTTAGCCTAATTTTTAAGGTGTTATTTTCTTCAGTCAGGTTGTTGAATCTCTTTTCATGATTTTTTTGCATCATTCTCATTTCTCTTCCTAATTTTTCCTCTACTTCTCTTAATTGATTTTCAAAATTTTTCTTGAGCTCCTGTATGGTCTGTAATCAGTTCATATTTTTCTTGGAAGCTTTTCGTGCAGGAGTTCTGACTTCATTGTCTTCCTCCGATTCTGTGCTTTGATCCTTTTTGTCCCCAAAAAAGGAATCTAAGGTTTGATTGCTGTGCTTGCTTTGCTTCCTTTGCTTGCTCATGTTGCCACTCAGTTACTTGACTTTTGAGCTCTTTGCCCCAGTAGAACTCTGCTTCCAGAGAGGAGAGCTTTGTCCCAAATCACTGGGGTTTTCACAGCTTCTGGAACCATTAGTTGGGTGCCCTCTGTAATGGTAATTAATTTAGCAGGTACTTAGCCCTTAGTTACTAAGAGCTAACTACCTCTGTGAAAGAAACAGAAGGTGTGAACTCTGTCTCCTGTTGCTGACATAACAGGAAGGGGGTTGCTGAGACAGGAAGCCAATGTGTGTGTATGTGTATGTAAGAAGAACCCAAGAGAGAGGCCGTCAGAATCAAGAATTTTTACTCCTGATAGAGGAAGCAGAATCTTCCCAGCATCTGGGAGCTAGACTGTTACTAGACTGAGAACTGAGAGAGGATTTCCTTGAGACCAGAATCTGGTGAAGGCTAAAGTTGCTGTTGAGAAAGCTGTCTGGAAGGCTGAGAAGGCCTCTTGGAAGGCAGAGATTTCTTCTGGGTCCTAGGGCCAGCCAAACTGCTGGAGGACTGAAGAAGCATGACTGGGATAAGACTTTGTTTGTTTGTGGCTTGGTTGATCCTTGAGTTCCCGGCAACAGAAATTGTGAAGGTTTTGAGATATGCTGGACCCTATGAACTTCAGTGTATAACAAGAACTGCCCAGAGGACTGAACAGGAACCTGGGAGCTGTCTGCCTCCGAATCTAGGTGACAGTTTGGTGGATTCAGGTAGTAGCTTGGGACCATGGAAAGGGATCCAGGGAATCTGAGAACCACCCCAAGTCAAAAAGAAAAGGCTTCTCCTTGGGTATTGAATGTGTGATGAAATTAAAAGTTTACTAGACACCAAGGGTTGGAGAGTTTGTGTAATTTTCTAATGATTGTATTTAGTGATTAATGATACTTAGTGACTGATTGCTAGATAAGTGACTGATTAAGTTAACTTATGATTGCCCCATGAGTGGAAGACGGACTTGTATAGTTAAATGATTGAATGATTAAGTAAGGAGGCAAGTCTCCTTATGGATACCAGATAATTATTCTTTTCTTCTTTGTTCAAAATACTGTGATCACTTTGGTGAAAACTATGTGGCCATTTCAATGTTAAGCTGTTGTGAACACTATATTGTGATCTTCTGTGATAAGATGTAATGTTGTGAATATTATATTGTGATTTGTTGTAAATATTTGCCTTGATTTGTAATGGAATAAATGGAGTGTTCAGTATACTGTGTAATCAGAACCTTAAAAGCTGTTCACAGTAGCATTCTTTTGGGAAGCTGCTTGTGCATGGCATTACACTCTCTCTACAGCCCCCACAAGCTCTGGCTCACTGGTCACCCCAGGACCTCCACCTAAGACAATGATCCAGATCCAAGCAGGTTAAAGCAAGAGCAATAACCCTCTGATTGGTCGGTTGGTCCCCCTAAAATCTGCAGGCCAGGAGGTGGCTGGCTGGTGGTGGAGGTAACTGCATGGCCACAGTGCCTCCACTGTTTCTTGCCTTCTCACCCTGGGGGCAGTGATCAGACTGCACTCTCAGCCCCTCTGTTCCCACAAAGCCCACACTGATCTTTTACTTTGTCTTTGGCATTTATGTGTTGATAATTCCAGAAATGGCCACAGCTGCTGATGATCCACTCCTGAAGTCCGCTCCAGCCACTGCTGGTTGGGGCTGCCCTGAGGCTAAAACTGCAGGCTTACGTTGAGCTGGGCTTGGCTCTCAACATAGCAGTCTATGGACCCTTCTTGTAGGCCTGCCAGGCTGCCTTCAGTAGGAGATTTGTTTCTCTCTGTCACTTCGTAGGTTCTGTAGCTCTAAAATTTGCTTAGAGTCATATTTTATAGGTATTTGAGGTGGTTATAGGGGAAGCTCATGGAGTTTTCCTGCTTCTATGCTGCCATCTTGAGTCCACCCCCAGGTGTCTCCAGATCACTTACCTTTCCTGATAATATGATAGTATATCTTATGCCACATCTCCTGGGTTGTTGTTCATTGCTAATATTCTGCTTCCTACTCATGTCCACTATTCATCTCTGCATAGTCTTCTGTATAACCTTTATTTTAATTTTTGGAGTCTGATATATATCATTCAGATTTGTAAAAATTTAAAAGATTCCCCCTTTATTTTAGGGAAAAAGTTAGGGTCAATTGCCAAAGGTAATACAGATAGCACTCCTCTGCCTATTAGATTCTGGGCACAATTCATTGTTCAGCTAGCATCTGTCCAAATACATACTATCCAACATATATGAGCACACTAGAAAGCAATGTCAATTAGACTTCATTTATTCTTGTCAGTAATGACTAATGGTATTTGCACTTCCAGGGACTTCAGCAATTTGGTGCTGTCCATGGTTCTTCATTAAGGCAGTGAAATTGCATCTGCTTGAAATAGTCATATGCCTCTTTCCTTCAGCTGCATGAGTAATTAGCCACAGTCACCATCACACCTTTCCAACAAGTCTCACACAGTTGTCAATGAAGATGCTAAAGAGAATGAGTGCACTGATATTTATTTGTATTGAACACTCTTCCAAAGTCCCTACGAGAATTTTCTTAGAGTATGAAAATGGCAACATTTTCTCCCCTAAAGAATTGTGTAGGGGGCGGAGCAAAGATGGCTGCGTAGCAGCAGCAATATATCGCAGCTCTCACATAGCCACCCCAAAATACCCATGGAATAGGACTCTGGACCAACCTAGAACTTCAAATCGCACACAAAGATATTTCCCACTAAAGTCAGCTCGGCT
>CM053589.1:20733269-20758327 GCA_028646515.1 Pseudochirops corinnae | reverse complement strand
AGTTCCATAATCAAATGTTATGAATATGTATCTATCTTTCTATCTATATACGCAATTATTATTATTATTATTGACTACACCCAACTGGAACTTGAGATACACAGGCACTGTGGTTGGGAGATCCATCCTGCCCTACCGAGAAGTGACATAGGAGAGAAGAGACTGGGGGAGGGGGGACACACTGGGATGGCTGTTTTGGGTCGGTGGGTGGGGAAAGAGGGGAGAAAATATGTAAATCAAAATCTTGTGGAAATGAACGGTGCAAACTATAATAAAATTAAAAAAAAAATACAATTGAACATAAAAAAAAAAAAAAAGAATTGTGTATCTAGGAAAGCTTAGCCCCACTCTCTCTGGTAACTGGAATGTTTCCTTCCTTGTGTGTAAGCCCTTTCAACCTACTCTTTACAAGGGACTGCATGTTCCCTTAGGGTGGGGTGGGAGGTATGCTGACTGTATTTCCTTAGTGAATTTTCTTGTCTAGGTCTTTCTTTTTAAGCCCTTAGAATGATTTGCTTTTAACTATTCACCACAGCAACAAAAAAAGAAAAAAGGAAGGAAATGAGTGTAACTCTAAATAACCTATGATCTAGTTCTATTTATGTGACCTTCAGCAAGTCATATAACCTCCCAAGTTTTCACTTTCCACCTCTACAAAACAGGGAACCTAGATCAGGTGATCTTAAAGATCCCTACCAGATCTTAAATTCTATGGTTCTTATTTACTAGGCTACTAAGGCAAATATAGGTAAACTTATCATTTAGAACTGAAAGGGATCTTGGAGATTATCTACTTCTGCCTCACCTGGGAGATCAGGAAACTGAATCCCAAATAGGATAAATGATTTCCCCAAACCTTCAAAGATACTAAGCAACAAGGCAAGGATTCAAATCAGGTCTTCTAAGTCCAGATCTAGTGTTTCCACCTCTATTTCACCACTCTTCTGTACTCTTTACAGTGTAAAACTACATTAGTTTTGAGCCCAATGGAGTAAAATTGGGATCAAGTAAGAAGTGAGGAGACAGATTGGTTTATTTTCCACATACTCAGATACATGCTCGTATGCATATATAAACCCTCTTATATAGATATATGTGTATGTATATGTATATATACATTTGTATTCCCTTCACCTATCCTCATACTGAGACAAGTTTCATCAGTTACAATTGTCTCTTTTCCATGTTGGCATGTAAATAGTTCAACTTTGATAAGTTCTTTATGATTTCTTTTCCATGTTTATCTTCTCATGCTTCTTGTGTTGGAGTGTCAAACTTTCTTTTCAGTTCTGGTTTTTTCAGCAAGAATGTTTGAAAGTCCTCCACCTCACTGAATGACCATGTTTTCCCCTGCAACACTATACTCAATTTTGCTGGGTAGGTGAAGTTTATTTTCCTTTAAGATTCTTAAAGTTAGCTTTGTTCATTTTCTCTTTGTAGTTCTAGTCTCTCTATTATAGCTTCCTAACATTTTCAAAATTAGATATAATTAGTAATTTGGGGAAATAGCACTTCAAAGCTAATGAAGGTCAGTGACCAGGGCATTTTGTTGAAGAAAGAAAGAAAGATAAGATTCAATACAGTATTAAAGCAGGGTTAGAGGAAATTAAAAATATCTATTATGTCTCCATCTATAACGGAGAGATAAAATCTAGCCTCAAGATTACTGGTATACACATACATGCATGCAGGTATACATGTATATGTATACATAGAGACACACATATAGATGTAATATACACATAAATAATAATGTATCCATGCATGCATTGTGTACATGTGCAATACATGCATGTCTACATATATATGTAGCAGGAGTCTTGGGGCTAAATCTTGCCTTTACATTGTAGAGAATAATTGTTCTATGATACAATTCTTCTTAACCTTCTCTGTACTCAGTAATTAAAATATTGCATACATATGTATATATGTGTGCATAAGATATGTATAGGCATGCATATAGATTGGGAATATATACATATATCGATATGTGTGCATATGGAGAGAGGTCTGTGTTTAAATATATATGTACATATATATTAAAGGGTAAAGTTTGAAAATAAAAAGAAAATTTCAATCTCATAAATGAGAAGACAAAAAATTGTGCCTTCTTAACTTGATAAGGAAATAGGAACTGGGTGATGCAGTGAATACAGCACTGGGCTGGAAGTCAGTAAGATCTGAGTTCAAATCTGGTCTCAGACACTTAACTATTTGACCTTGGGCAAGTCACTCCATTTCCTCAATTATAAAATGGAGATAATAATTGCAGCCACCTCCCTGGGTTGTTGCTGTGAGGATCAAATGAGATAATATCTGCAAAGCACTTTGCAAACCTTAAGGCATCACATAACTGTTAGCTGTTATTAAGAGGAGAAAAAAATCTCCCAGTAACCAGAAACAATGAGTTACCCCTTTCTCACATACATGTGTGCCTCCCTGCCATTTTAATGTATATCTGAACATAGTATCTTTAGGGACCTTGTGAGTGCAACAGAAGAGTGCACGCTCTATGTTTTAAGGTATTGTTTTTTTATAGATTGTCCTTTTCTTGCTATACACACAGACACACACAGACACACACTCACACACACACTCCTTAGTAAATGCTCTTTTTGAAAATCTTAATAAGACTTAAGATTTACTAATTAAGATTTAATTAATCCAGAGGGAGCTCACTCCATGGAATCATTCCCATCATATATATGTGTGTATATATATATATATATATATATATATATATATATATATATTTATATATATATGTATGTATACATATACATATATGTATATTTGTGTACACAGACAAAATAAATTCAATGTGATTTCAGCAAAGGGTAGCCAATGAGGAAATCAGGATAAGCCTCACACTTGATCTAGGCTTTGGAGGGAGAGGAAGGGAAGGGAATAAACATTTATTAAATGCCTACTATATATGAGGCATTATGCGAAACACTTTACAAATATTACCTTATTTTGTCCTCACAACAAATTTGGGAAGTGGGTGCTATTATTATCTTCATTTTGTAGTTTAGGAAAACGAGGCAGGCAGCAATTGAATGAGTTGCCAAACTAGTAAATGTTAAAATATGAGCTCAGTTCTTCCTGACCCAGGGCCTAACTGCCCATTTAGGGTCTACCCAATCACGAAGGATTAATCAATAATGTCCCTCAAGATATATGTTATATGGTAAGGAGCTGCTCTTTGTCCCATAGCATATGCAAGTTCAGTTTTACAAAACGATTATCTCCTGAGCTTGTGAGAGTAGTTGTTCCCTAACTGGTACCATTTTGATGCTGACAGATGGGAGCACCGAATCTTGCTTGGTTTCTGGGGTTTTATACCTAAGTAGACTCTGTTCCTGAGATGTTATCTTCAACACCCATTTCAAGATCTCTGCTTCAGAGCCTTTGGGCATTATAGCTGGGGGAATGGTAAAAAATACAGTTGTCTTGGCTGGCAGAGTTCACCGTATATAGCCCATGTAGGAGCAGAACTCACTACTAATGACATTCATTATCCTAGGTTATAATTTATATCTTGTGTCAAATATACTAGGACTTACTATATTAAATTATTGACTTCACACGATTATCACTAATTAAATGATATTTGCCTAGTTAATTTGGACACTGTAACTGGTATTCTATCTTCTTCAATCCAAACATGTAAATGTGTAATGCTGAAGCAGCACATTGTTTCTATTCCCTAGCATATAGAAATCCATTTCACTCTATTAAGTAATTTCAAGAAAATCTTTGTTCTTTAGTAAGAATAATGCTTGACTTGAAGCCAATGACAAATAGGATTCAAAGCTTTAAAAGAATCTTAAAGATTTTATAGTTATTGAAGGAGGTTGTAATATCAGCATCCTCAGTTCAGGTTCAATGCTGGAAAGAAGAGTTTCTCTTGAGTCTGGCATCACTCCCTACCTCTCACCCCAACTTGTCACCATGTGGAAATGCATCTGCTCATCAGGGCAGGATAAGTGAAGGACTCTCATCATCTTTAGGAATCTGCCAAGTCTGAGGGGACTAGATTACAGGTCCTTTTTATGACCTTAGATGAGCAGGAAACTACATCAGGTAAGCTAGAACTAGCAAGGTTAGGGGGCAGCTTTGTCTTCTTTTAGGTAAAACCTCCCTATATTGTGGTTGGGAGGAAAGAAATAAGGGAAACGCTTGTGCTAGCACACTGTCTAGTCTCTTTATTTCATAGATAGAGAAACAGGTATAGAGAAATAGAGAATCCTGTCCAATATTATACCAGCCAGTAGAAGCAGAATTGAGGTTCAAATGTAGCTTCTCTGATTCTAGGCTCCAGGGCTCTTTCCACCATACCATTCCTCTGTATGAGTAGGTCAATGGGTCCCTGGGCTTCCCCAATTATAATGGTAGCTTTTGTTGGTTAATTTTCATGCTGATTTAGCCCTTAGTTTTATTGTCAATAAGCTAATAGGCCTTATTTTTTATTTCCTTTTTATCTTGGAACATAATTCCGTGTGTTCAGGAATCAGCAGGAGGGGGGAGTTTTGCCAATTAATGATCTACAATGCTATAATGAAGAGTGGGGGAGACTCCCTGGCCTCAAAATGAAACATGGAAAATGCTAAGAGGAATGGCTGTATGATCTATTACTTATCACCAAATGTTTTAGCTATTTTTAGTCTTTTCAGGGACAAATGCGACCCCTGTTGGCAAGTATGAAGATGCACTGTTATTTATTCTCTTATTGTTAAGGCAGTGAAATGTAGTTATCCTTTCCACATCATGGGAGTTTGGAATGTGGTGTCCCCATATCTGGAAAATCTATGTAAAACTGTCATAGCAAAGAAAAAGTCTGAATTTTTCTTTTTTTCTTTTATGTGATGTTTACAATACCTTATTGTAAAATTTGGGTTGATATTATACAGCACTATGGATATATTTTTGAATTTCTAATTTTCTAAACTTTTTCTGTGTCATCTCCTGACCTTTGCATGTCATCTGCAACTTCTGCAAAACTCCCTCAAAATTCCCATTTAATTTCTGATGCTAACTCGTGATATATCAAAACCACAATGGGGAAAATTGCAGTGTGGAAGGGATAACTGTAGGTCATCAAATTTCAGAACTGAATGAGACCTTAAAAATCATCTACTCCTACTCCTCGTTTGACAGAGGAAGAGACTGAAAACTTGAGATGTATAGTGAATTGCTTAGAACTTATTGGATTGGGAGTTAAGTAAATGGGGTAGAACTCTGACTCTCCCACTAACCATTGGTACAACCCTAAACAAGTCACTTCATTTTTCTAGATTCTAATAGCAGCACCCTCAGTTCAGGTTCACTTTTGAAATGAAAGAAAGCACTCAAGTCATTGAATAATGAAAGGAAGTTTACTTTGCTCTTACATGGCAAGGATATGGAACAAAGATAATCTTGCCCTTGGTTTCTCTGGGCAAGTTCTCTCCATGTGGCAATTAGAAATTGTAATAACAGAAACAGAAGTAGCAAGTCACTGGCTTTTGAAGCATTTGTAAAATGTAAATGGATGCTAGTTAAAGGTAACATCGGTTGTTTCATCTCATTTTTGTAACTCCAACACCTATAACAGTGCCTTACATATAGTAATTGCTCAATAAATGTGCCTATTCATGTACTTCCCCCATCAGTGTCTATGTGTGCCCACTCTTACTCCCAGATACCATGTGCATTGGGGGAAGAATGAGTTCAAGTTTATGAATGAACTTCTATTTCAATTATCTCTGTTTTTGCAAACAAATGTTTGTTTAATGTGATTTTTAAAAATTACTAGAACCTTAAGAGGGATGTATTTCACATGACTTTAGAACACTTATGTTAATGAAAGTAGTATGGAGGTCCTGATGCTTCCATGTAGGATTAGAGTTGGAACGGACCCCATGGGACATTTAGTCCTACCCTTTCATTTTACAAATGAAGGAGGGTACTGTAGGCCATAGAAGTTAAATGACTTGTCCAAGCTCACACAGATCATAAATGGTGTGCTACAATTCAAATCCAGGTCCTTTGTATAAAAATCTATCACTGTACCACACTTTCAGCTAGTTCCCACAATGTTAGATAAGAACAAATTCAACTTCACATAACAACTCAGAAAGAAATAAAATACTTGAATGCTTCCCAATATATCTGATACTTGAAAAAAATTTATGTTGATTTGGGAACTATTTTGTATGCAGTAGGGGGAAGATGTGATAGTGTTGGGGCAATCTATTCAATTGACTGGTGACTAAACTCAGAAACATGCCACTTATGAAGATAAAACATAAGGACTAAAAGTTGTTTTTTAATCACCAGTTGAAAAGAAAAGTGAGACTGAGGGATTGGTTGTTGCAAGTCACAGGTGGCTCAATAGGTTTATATTTCATACAGAATCTCAAAATGTGAAAGTAAGAAGAGAATTTTTACTGCAGATCATGTTGCTGTTTTATAACATAGTCAAATAACTCCCATAATACACACATTTCATCTTGAATAAGGGCTTGTGGAAGGAAGTCTTATCTAAGTCAGAGGCTACTAGTTCTGGGCTTGCCATGGTGGTAATGACAGAATGATAGAGGATTGGCCCTTCAGATGGATGAACAGTAGCAAGGTTCCTTGGTATGTCTAAGGTGTTCAAACATGATTTTGAGGGTGAAAAATTTTTTTTAATTAAAAAAAAAGATTTTCAGATAACGGCAAAATTAGAGATGGAATAGAAGCTTTCTCAGAAGGGCCTTTTCATCACAGAATCATCTGTACTGAAAGAATTACCCCCAAGGTTGTCCTGAAGAGCAGATTGTTAAATTTTAGTGTGAATATTTATACTTCAGGAATGGTCAAATGCTACAAATCAGTGCTTGACTTACTGTTTTGCTGATTGAATAGACTTAAAGTGATGGAAAAAATGTTAAAAATACATATTTTAAAATGTATTGTGTGTACATTTGAGGGAGGGGAAGATAGAACCATTTGTTAAAAACTTATCAGGATATCATTGGTTAATGTCATCCCATGGACAGAAACCAAACGTAATTTCAGCATATAATATCTCTACAGAGGAGGAAATCAGAGATACCCCACATAGCTCCCCTTGTCATCTTCCCAAGGGCCATCAAACTGTGAAAAACACACAGAGAAATGATCACATCAGAGAAAGATCTCAAGAGTCTCAAACAATTATCAATTTATAAACATCTTCAGTTTCTTCAAGGGACTCTTATGTGACATGAATAATCCCATCACTCTCCTGATCAAATCTCCTCTGGGCATACTATAGCTTTTTACTATATTGGAACTAAAATTAGTGCCTAGAATGAGTCGGAAAGTGGCTTGGCCAGTGCAGAATAAAGTGGAACTGTCAATAATCTCCACTCTTATCTTGGACTAGATATGGTCCAAGATCACATTAGCTTGGGGGGCTGGGAGAAGAAGGGTATTCAGCATTATATTTTTTAATCATACTGTTCTTTTAGTTAATTAAAACAATAGACCTTTTTCACTACCTAGATGTCAGAGATCTAGATGTCTAGTGACATCTTCCTCATGCATCAGTAATCTTAGAGCTTTCTTAAGAAAATAATAAACCAAAGTATAGATCTTCACATTTATCCCCACTAAATTTCATCTTGGTAGATTTAGATAATTGTTTCAGTTAGTCACAATCATCTGGGATCATAATTCTGTCATGTAATAAATTAGCTATCCTTTCTGAAACATAATCCTTGGTTGTGACATGTTTTAAAATTTTCTGGGTGTTCCATGTATATACCATATCATCTCAGCTAGACTGTAATCTCCTTAGGATAGGAAATCTATCTTCTCTGTTCATATTTCCTGCAATGACTGGCACATTTGGGGGCTTACAGTGTATGTCTAATAAGTACTCATTGGTTGGTTGTCTCCTTATTTTATTTTGAAATCCCCTCTCTCCACAGCAGTCTGATCCTCTGGAAACCCAACTCCATTGTATTATATGAAACTACACTAAACTGTAAATATGATAATTTAAAATAATTCATGACATTTCACATGTTAGCATTATGAAACCCAGTAAGACTATTTTTCACAAAAATCTTGGCTGGGCCTACAAATGTTGGTACAAATTAGGAATTTTAATCATGAAATAATTGAATTTGGGGGCTAGATGCCTCTTAGCTGTCATCTAGTCCAACCCTCTCATTTTACAAATGAAGCTTAGAGAAGTTAGGAGATTTCCAGAAGGCAGCAAAATTAGCTAATGGCAGGCTTAGTCCTCAATCTCATATTTCCTGGTTCCCTGTCCAGTATATTGTCCCCTTTACCTCATGTTCCCCTCTATTCTGTGCTCACTGCCTTTTAGGTGGTCACAATAAACCATATTTCCCTTAATTTGCAATTGTTGGAGTCAGGGCACCAACGGCCAGCCCCTTAGGTCCTATATGTGACTATCACAAAGGAACAGCAGTGACGGTTTCCTTTTCCCTTTAAATAATAACACTAATAAAGGCATGTGAAGGCTATTCTGGAAATGTGTCCCTGGGCACATGCAGCAATGTGTAAACCATGCAAATATTAGGCATTATTCTTTTCTGCAGTGCCTTCCACACAGCTTCTCACACTCATCTGCAAACATTAATTAGACTTCACAGGAGTGAGCTGAATAAATAATTTCCAGAGTATCCTATCAGCCATCTGAGTACAGTAGAGTCAAAAGATACATGAGTCTTATATTTAGCATCAGTCACTCCTCCTTTGCACGCAGTTGTCCATGACTGGTTAACAGCTCTAAGTGCCTAAACTATATTCCTTAGAATCTGCTTTCCTATCAGGCCTTGGAAAAGTTGGACTCCCAAACCTGGTGCTGGGCAAATGCCTACGATACAGGATTCTTGGTAGAGTTTCGAGAAGCAAATTATCACAGTTCACTCCTCCACATAATCAATCAAGGGCTTGAGTCTATACTGGATTAATCATTAAAAATAAAAACTGATATTTATATATTATATTTTACCACTGAAAAAGAATGGGGCAGCTAAGTGGAGCAGTGGATAGAGCCCTGGGCTTAGAAGCAGGGAAACTTCTATTCATGAGTTCAAATTCTGCCTCAGTAAACTAACTACGTGACCCTGGGCAAGTCACTTAACCTGTTTGCCTCAGTTCCTCTTCTGTAAAATGAGTTAGAGAAGAAAATGGCAAACTAATTTGGTATCTTTGCCAGGAGAACCCTAAAAGACAAAGAGTCAGATATTAATTAAACAACTAAATAACGAAAAATTTAAAAAAGAACTTTGAATACTTAATCTCATTTGATCCTCATTTTAGTCCTATGAGTTAGGTTCTACTGATATGATTTCCATTTTTCAAATGAGGAAATAGAGGCTTAAAATTTCAGTTCTTGACTTACCCAAGCTCACATTGTTCAGAAGTGTCTGTCAGGATTTGAATATAGGTCTTCCTAATGCCAAAATCAGGACCCTCTTTGCTGTTCCACTTCTTCAATTCACAGTAACTTTAAGAGGAGAACCCAAAAACCAGCCACCTACATTATTGTGGTCTCTATCGCCATGAGTCATTTGAAGCTCTGTGGCCCTTGTTTCTTTGCAAACATTAGAACAGATCATGTTAGGAAGAGGAGAATGAGCTCAGGAAGATCTTGTGAGCAGGAGTGAATAATTTGCTCATGTCAGTAATGTATGAGCATGGACCAGTTAGCAGTGTGGTTCTGAACAGTAAGACTGGCTGCTAGACTTTCCATTTGTAGGATCATAGACTTAGATAAAAAGGGACCTCAGACACCAGTTATATCAAACCTTTCATTTTACAAATGAAGAAACTCAAGCCAAGAAAGGGTAAGTAACTTGGTCAAGATTCCATAATTAATCTATCATTCAATCAACAAGTAATTATTAGATACTTACATTGTACCAAGCATCATACTCAGTGATGGGGAAACAAAGATGTAATTGAATCAGTCCTTCTCCTGGAGGACTTACAATCTAGTTGGAAGGGAGAGGAAACATGGACATTTATTGGTTTATTTTTTCCTTTTATTTTGTCTTTTTTTGGAGGGAGGGAAAGCAGGGCAATTGGGGTTAAGTGACTTACCCTAGGTTACACAGCTAGTAAGGGTTAAGTGTCTGAGGCCCGATTTGAACTCAGGTCTTCCTGACTCCAGGGCCTGTGCTCTATTCACTGTGCCACCTAGCTGCCCCAACATTTATTGTTATTGTAAAACAAATACAAGATCATTTAGAGAGGAGATCACTAGCAGCTTTTGGGGGTCCAAAAAGACTCCACTTAGAAGGCAGAAATTGAGCTGAACCTTGGAGGAATTTGAAGATTACAAGAGGCAAAGGTGAGAAAGCAGTGCATTCCAGGCATGAGATATAGCCAGCACGGTCACAGTGATTGTCAATGGAGTCAGGTACATAAGGAACAAACAGTAAAAAGACTAGTTTGGCTGGACTGTGATGCCCAGGGAAGGGAAACACTATGTAATAAGGCAAGAAAAGTAATTTGGGCCAAGTTTCCAAGACTTTTAAAAATCAAGCAGGTTGCATTTGAGCTAAGAGGTGAGAGGGAGCCACTAGGATTTATTGAGGAGAGGAATGACACAGACAGGCCTGTGCCTTAGGAAAATAATTTTAGCAGCTATGTGGAGGATAGATTTCAGTGGGGAAAAACTTGATGGAAAACTCATTAGGAAGCTATTAAAATACTCCATGCAAGAGGTGATAAGGACCCAAATTAAGGAGTTAGCTATAAAAGTAGAGAGTATGGATACAAGAGATTGTTCATGGAGGTAAATTTGATGATTAGCTACATGGGATAAGTTAGAATGGTAAGTTGAAGATGACACCAAGGTTGTAAATATGAATACAAGGTCTCAGAGATGAAAGGATAGCCAAGAGAAGAAGGCTGAAATGCTTCCAAGAGGTCAAGAAAGAGGGGAACTGAGAAAAGGCCATCATTTGGCAATTAAGAGATAATTGGTAACTTCAGAGAATGTCATTTCAGTTACTTGAGTGTCGTGGTTGGAAGCCAAATGGCAAAGGTCTAAAAAATGAGAGGAGAAGACATGGAGACAGTATGGATAAAGCTTTCCCAAAGAGTTTGACTGAGAAAAGGAGGGGAAATATAGTATAATAACTATTCATCGGCTATTTTCTCACCAATTGACCTGTTACCTGGATCTAGACCATGCCCTGGAGGACTTAACTCTTTCAGCTCCAGAACTCCCATCCAGAGGTCCCACCGTTCTGATTTGTGAGACCCTCATACAGCTCTCTATACGTGGACAGGTTCTAGGCATGCTTCCCTTAACTCTCTGGTTATCTTCCAGCAGTAGCATTGCCATTGCCCCTGCCTTCTGTTACTCACCTTTCCCACCATCCAGTTCTAGAACCATATGAATAGCTTTTAAATAGCACTTACTATGTGCTAGGCACAAATCAGTACTGCCACTACCATTAAGTAGGTCAGTCTTTTCCCCAATGTCTCCCATTCATCATTCCCATTAACTTTCTAAACCCAAAATACCCCTTCCTGGCCACCATCCTCTTATATCTTTTGTCTCCCACTATTAAAAAGTAAGCTCCTCTAGCCCAGAAATTGTCATCACTTTTGCAGTTGTATACTCAGTGCTTGGCCCAGTGCACAACATGTAGTAAGTGCTATATAAAACTTTTTCACCCATTCATTCTTCATTCGTTTATTAATTCATTATTAACTTGATGGATAGTAGGATCTGGCCAGTGTTTTTTTGAAGACAAGAGAGATTGGGGATGTTTGTAAGAAGCAATGAATCAACCACCAAAAATGGAGAAATTGAAGAGTAGGAAGAGGAAGATGTTGAGGAAGAAGGGGGAAAAATGAGATGGATGAGATGTGGATAAGGATAAAGGCTACCTTTCGTCATAACCTATAGTAAAAAAGGAGAGAATAGGGGAAGATATCAATGGTTTTCAAGATACGCACAAGGAGATAAGAGAGAACTCATGATGTATATGATCTCTGTCTCCTCAGTAAAGCATATGATGAGATCCTGTGAGATAAAGGATATGGTGACGAACATCGGTCTGTAGAGGGCCCAGTGAGCATAATTGTGCAAATTTCTCCAGCTCCATTTATTAGCACAGGTAGAAAATGGTAGAGCCACAATTCATACTTACCTCTTCTGATGCCAGTTTCAATACTATTAATGCTACTGTAGTTGCCTCCCAAGGATCACTGTTAGCAAGCAGTTGTGGAAAGTTCTATGTATAGGACATCTGAGATCTCCATTACAACTAAACCTAGATGTCATTCTGCTTTGTTTGTAGACATGTGGATTCATCTAGACAGAGTGCCCCCACAATAAACACAGCTTTCCATAAAACCCACGCCAAGTGAAAAGAAGATACCATCAGCTCCCTTGTTTATGAAATGTTGTTGTTGTGTTTGTCCTTCATTTTTGAAGAGGACCATGGCATCAGGGAAATGATGACATGCCTTGCAATTGACTTTGATTTGAGTGAGGGAGGGCTGCGCAAAGTCCTTAGCCTCTCTTTCTTCTCCAGAGCCATCTGGATCCAGTGACCAGATATTCATCAGGATGACTGGAGATGACCCAGGATGCAATGGAAACCATTTGTCTGGACTTTCAGATATGAAAATGGGAATAAGAACTGGACCAGATGAGGAAACTTCCTCTACTGGTGAAGCTTGGCACCTTCTGTGCAGCACTGTCTTAAGGAGTTGCTGAGAGCTTTGTGAGAAGCTAATATGTTTCACAGATGTGGGTTGAGTCCAGGTCTTCCTGAGCTCTGAGATTAGATCTATTAGGTATATACCACAAAAAAATTAGCCAAAATCAAAATTATGCACAGATTGCATTCATAAGTAATTTGTAAAAATCATAAGCATGTTTATCTATGCATGCATATGGTCCCTGCCAGGGGGCCTCAGGGTTTCAGAATGTGCCTAAGTCAGTGACTATATCATGGGTGGGCATCAGCTCCTACAGAGCTTACTAAGCAGGCTTGGTTACAATTATAGCATCTAGACAGTGGCCATCTGTGACTCCAATCCCATCTCCTTATATACAGGCTCCATGCTGAGGTAATAAAAAAGCTAAAACTCTTAGGACAGTGGTTCTTAATCGTTTTTCCTGCCGAGATCTCTTTTGGCAGCCAGGTGACTTTTGGCTGACTGTGTCTGCTCCCCTATACAGTTTTGTCTTCAGAACAAAATGTCCCTCCCAGGATAAGTTCATCATGCCCTGATTGACTCTCTCTCTGTCAGCTTCCTCTTCCCTCTGTTTGGAGGGCAGGGTACCATATGCCTCCCAATGCTTTCCTTTATAGGGGGCAGCTCACTATGCTTTGTATCTGCTGCCCTGTCTGTTTTAAATTCCACAAAACAAGATATTCCCTGGTGTTGGGTTCCCCCCTGCTCCCTCTCCACTTCTCACCTCTTGTGTGTTGTCTCCCCCTTTAGATTGCAAACTCATTGAGGATATTGACTGTTTTTCTTTTTATTAATTGTATCCCCAGCACTTAGCACACAGTATCTGTCATGTCATAAATACTTAATAAGTGTTTATTTGATTTATTGGATTGTTGGATTGGAGGAAGCCTATGGACCCCTTCTCAGAATGATACTTTTAAATGTGTAAAGTATGTGGGATTATGAAGGAAACCAATTATATTGAAATAATTATCAAAATATTTTTTAGAAAAATTTACAGACGTTAAACCTACTGAATACTACTTTTGTTGCTGTTTAGGAAACAAGTAAAGTATGGAAGGGTGCTACTGGGAAAGTAAGATTTCTGTGCTGTATCAGCAAGTACCCTAGCATACCCAGGATGGCTGCTAGCACAGGTTGTTAGATCTGCTTTTCTAAAGGAAAGCACCTCAAAATGGGTTAACAATCTTACTTTAATCAATCAAACACATATCATTTACTTAGTTCAGGGGGAAAAGTCAACACCCTGAACTTCAGAGAATACAAACAGAAGTTACAAGCAGACAAAGAAACAAATCAGCAGATGGGCTTACAGCCGCCTGACCCTTACATCCACTCCTGGTTAGTTACCAGAGAGCGAAGCACCAACGTCTGGGTTTTCAAAGCTGGAGGGGTTCAATGGCTGCCCAGAGTCTCATCTGGCCAAATCATACAACTCTTTCCAAAGTGAGGCCCAAAGCAAAAACTCACATCAGGGTATATATAGCCTTCTCCTGGAACAGAGAATGTCATAACCCTCTTGCCCCACTGCCCAATAACAAAGCAATAAGGTGTGGTCATTCTTGAAGAACAAGCTTCTTGCCACAGGCTCCATGTGACCACATTCAGCCTATTAGGGGGCAGAGTATACTTTCAAATCAGGGAAGGTTCTCAGAGTCACTTAAACCTATCAAAGGGCCTAAGGGCAGGGAAGATCTTCAGATTCCTGTAACACGTGCCTTCTCAGTTATTATGAATAGTCATATGAAATAAATACTCATGTAATATGTAGAAGAGTTATTGTTAAGTGGGAGATTTGATTTAGTGACATGGCATCCAG
Source organism: Pseudochirops corinnae (assembly GCA_028646515.1). NCBI lineage: Eukaryota > Metazoa > Chordata > Mammalia > Diprotodontia > Pseudocheiridae > Pseudochirops > Pseudochirops corinnae. Next base: position 20,743,797 of record CM053589.1, on the reverse strand, counting down.
CTCCCAACAATGCAGCATAATTTGTTGAGACATGGTGAAGAACTGATTAGGATTTGATTGACCACACAGGGGTCCATGGCTAACCTTTGTTGTTCTTTTGTTTCAGTCATGTCCAACTCTTCATGACCCCATTTGGGGTCTTCTTGGCAAAGATAGTAGAGTGGTTTGTCATTTCCATCTGTGGCTCATTTTGCAGATGAAGAAACTGAGGCAAAGGATAGAGTTCTGTGCCTGGAGTTAGGAAGACCTGAGTTCAAATCTAACCTCAGACATTTAACAGTTGTGTGATTATAGGCACTTAACCTCTGTCTCAGTTTCCTCAGTTGTAAAATGGGGGAACTAATAGTACCTACTTCATAGGGTTGTTGTGAGAAGCAGTTAAAATGATGTTTGTATGTGCCTGGCACATAGTAGGTACTTAATAAATGCTTATTCCTTTCCCTTCCACTTTACCTCAGAAAAATGGTTCATATCTGAAAGTGTAAACAATACCCCTTTATGATTTAGAAGGAAAAAAAGCTTTCCTTGGACACATGTAGCCAATCTAGCCACTCTTCTCTTTTCTACCCCTCCGCTGCTAAACTTAAAAAAAAACAGCTATGTAAGAATTTTCCATTTCCTATCCATTCTGTCCTTAAACCCCTTAATGCCTAATTTCTTCCCCTAACAATACTATGCTCTTAGAAGTCACCAGTAACCTCCTGTCAAATCTAATGACCTCTCTTTAGCTCTTGTTCTCCTTGACTTCTTTGCAGATTTTGACCCTACTGAGTACTCCCTCATGCTAAATACTCTTCTTCATTTCATATACACTTCACTGTCTTAATTCTCTTCCAGTTCTTCAAACCACCCTTTCTCTATGTGTTCTATTTTCTCTTCATCCTTTTTCTGATGCCCTCCTGTGGGTTTTCCCAAGGGTCGACTCTTGACCCTCTTCTCTTTTTTGTCTTCCCTCTCTCTTTTGGCAATCTCATTCACTCTATTAGGGTAACTCCCAAAGCTCTTTTCTCAGTTCCAGACCTGCATTTTCTGTTGTCTACAAGACACCTCAACCTGAATATCTCAGTACATCAAAATTCAACATGCCACAATTTAGCTTATCTTCCCCTTGTACTCTGCTCTTACTTCTGACCACTATTTTTTGTCTTTTTGTCAGGATTCACAGTCTCCAATGCTCCTGACCTCAGGATTATCTGATTCTTCTCTCTTATTTGCCAGATAAACAGCCCATTCCTGTCGATTCCACCTCTACAACATCCTTCACACGTCTCTTCTTTTCTATTCTCACTATTATAACCCTAGTCCAGGTTCTCATTAGCACCCACCTTTGTTGTTGTTCAGTCATTTTCAGTCATGTCTGATTCTTCATGACCCTATTTGGAGTTTTCTTGGCAAAGATGGTGGAGTGGTTTGCCATTTCCTTCTGCAGCTCATTTTACAGATGAGGAACTTATGCAAACAGGGTTAAGTGACTCACCCCGGGGTCACACAGATAGTGTCTGAGGCTGGATTTGAGTTTATGAAGATGAGCCTTTCTGACTCTAGGTCTGATACTCTATCCACTGCATCACTAGCTGACCTAGCTCCTGTCTAGACTACTACAAAAGCTTTCTCACAGGTTTCCCCTATCTTTGCTTTCTTCTCACGCTAATCTATCCTATAAAATATTGCAAAATAATAATTTTTATGCATCTGTATGATCACAGACCTCCCCTATTTAAAAAATCTGTAAGCATTCCTATTGAATAAAGAGTAAGTTTCATGCTCCTTTTTCTGGCATTTAAGCTCTTCCACAATATGGTGCCACCTTATGCTTCAAGATTTATTGTAACACTCCTTATACTTGTATGCTCAGCATGTAGTACAGTGCCCAGCATATAATAGGAACTTAATAAACACTTTTAAATAGACATATAAATGAAAGATAAATAGCTAGATGATGTTACTGACCTCCATGCACTTTATATTTGGACGCAATTATTGTATTTTGCTTTTAATGTGCACTGTATGTCTTTATTTGCTCTTTTCTCTAATACTTATAATTCTATCCTCCCTCTATGTCTCTCAAGTTCTTACTTGACTCAAACGCCACCTTCTCCATGAATTAGCTTGGAGAAATTCATAGGATCATAGATTTAGAACTGGAATGAACATCAAGCTATCTAGTCCAAATCTCTCATTTTACAAATGAAGAAACTTAAGCCTTGGAAGGTTAAGTGACTTTCCCAAAGTTGTCCTGGAGCCCTGTACATTTTCTTTCTATCTATCCATCCATCTATCTGTCTATCTATCTATCTATCTATCTATCTATCTATCTATCTATCTAGTAGATGTATGTATATATACATACACATATATGTATATAAATAGTGTATATATGTTGTGGTGTAAGGTAAAGTGGATAAAGTGCTAGAGCTGGAATTGGGAAGAACATCTCTTTTTGCTTCATTTTCTTCATCTATAAAATGGAAATGATAATAATACCTATCTCCCAGGATTATTGTGAGGATAAAATGAAATAAAATTTGAAAAATGCATTGTGAAGCTTAAGGTGATATATAAATGCTAGTTAGTAGTAGTAGCATCAGCAGCAGAAGAAAGAGTTGCTATTATTACAGGATGTCCCAAAAGTTTTACTGCAGTTTCAAGCTATTTAAACTACTTAAACTATTAAAAATTTAAACTGAACTAATACATTTTAAAATTTGTTCATTTTTAATTTTCAACATTCATTTCCACAAGATTTTGAGTTACAAATTTTCTCCCCATCTTTCCCTTACCTCCCACACCCAAATAGTGATGCTACTGAATACCCCTTCCCCCAGTCTGTTCTCTCTTACATCCTCCTCCATTCCCCTTCAGACTTTCTAGTAGGGCAAGATGGATTTCTATACTTAGTGCCTATATACTTTATTTCCCAGTTGCATGTTAAAAAAAAACAACACATTTGTTTTTAAAACTTTGATTTCCAGATTCTTTCTCCTCCTCCCTTGTCACCTACCCCTTACTGGGAAGATAAGTGATAGGTTGTACATGTGTAGTTATACAAAACTTTTCCATAGTAGATATATTGTAAAAAAAAAAAACAACTATATTTCCCTCCATCCTATCCCTCCTCCACACATTCTATTTTCTACTTTGACCCTGTCCCTTTTCAAAAGTGTGTCCTTCTAACTACCCTCCCTCTCATTCTACCCTCTCTTTTATCATCCCCACTCTTATCCCCTTCTCCCCTATTTTCCTGTAGGGTAAGATACCCAACTGAGTGTGTATGTTATTCCCTCCTTAAGCCAAGTTCATTGAGGGTAAAGTTGATCCATTCCCTTTTGCCTTCCTGTTCTTCCCTTCTATTGTAACAGTTTTTTCTTGCCTCTTTTATATGAGATAATTTGCCCTATTCTATTTCTCCCTATCTCCTGCTCTCATTACTCATTACATCTCATTACATCTCCTGCTTTGTCACCTCTTAATTTTATTTTTTAGATATCATCCCTTCCTATTCAACTAATCCTGTGCCCTCCGTCTATGTATACATGTACACATATATACACACACTCACATATGTATTTATACACACATACACACTCCTTTATAAACATATAAATGTATCTACACACACACACATTCCCTTCTACTATTCTCATACTGAGAAAAGTCTTGTGAGTTACAATTATCATTTTTCCATATAGGAATGTAAATAGTTCAACTTTATGATTTCTTAAATAGTTCCTTATGATTTCTTTTTCCTGTTTACCTTCTCATGCTTCTCTTCCTTCTTGTATTTGAAAGCCAAATTTTCTTTTCAGCTATGTTTTTTTTTTTCCATCAAAAATGCTTGAAAGTCCTCTATTTCATTGAATGACTATTTCCCCCTGAAACACTATACTCAGTTTTGCAAGGTAGGTGATTCTTGGTTTTAATTCTAGCTCCTTTGACCTCCATAATATCATATTCCAAGCCCTTCAGTTCCTTAATATAGAAGCTGCTAGATCTTGTCTTATCCTGATTGTGTTTTCACAATATTCAAACTGTTTCTTCCTGACTGGTTATAATACTTTCTCCTTGACCTGGGATCTCTGGAATTTGGCTGTAATATTCCTACTTTTCTTTTTGGGATCTTTTCCAAGAGGTGTTCAACTTCTATTTTGTCCTCTGGTTCTAGAATATCAGCACAATTTTCCTTGAGAATTTCTTGAAGGATGATTTCTAGACTCTTTTTTTGATCATGGTTTTCAGGTAGTTTAATAATTTTTAAATTATATCTCCTGGATCTATTTTCCAGGTCACTGGTTTTTCCATTGAAATATTTCACATTGCCTTCTATTTTTTTATTTGTTTGGATCTGTTTTATAGCATCTTGATTTCTCATAAAGTCATTAACTTCCATTTGCACCAATCTAATTTTGAAGGATTTATTCTCTTCAGTGAGTTTTTGAAATTCCTTTTCCATCTGAGCAATTCGGATTTTTAAAGCATTCTTCTCCTCATTGGCTTTTTGCGCCTCTTTTGTCATTTGAGTTAGTCTATTTTTTAAGGTGTTATTTTCTTCAGTATTTTTTGTGTCTTCTTTAGCAGGGTGTTGACTCACTTTTCATGATTTTCTTGCATCATTCTCATTTCTCTTCCTAATTTTTCCTCTGCTTATTTTACTTGATTTTCAGAATCCTTCTTGAGCTCTTCTATGTCATGTAACCAGCTCACCTTTTTCTTGGAAGCTTTTGATACAGGAGTGCTGAATTTATTGTCTTCTTCCCATTCCATGCTTTGATCCTTTTTGTCCCCCAAAAATGATTCTGTGGGGTGATAATGCTTCTTCTGCTTGCTCATATTGCCAGCCAATTGTTTGACTTTTGAGCTCTTTGCCATGGTAGAACTCTGCTTCCAGAGTGGCAAGAGCTGTGTCCCAAATTGCTGCAGTTTTTGCAAATGTTGTTAGAGCTATGAGGAGGGTACGCTCTCTACAGACACCACACTGGCACACTGGCGTTTCTCACCCCAGGACCACCACCCAAGGCAGCAACCCAGATCCAAGGAGGATAAAGCAAGAGCAATTACCCTCTGAGTGGTCACTTGGTCTCACTACTAATTGCAGGCCAGGAGCTCCAGAGGCAGCCACGCAGCAGCAGCTGCAGCCACTGCACCTCCACTACCTCTCACTATGGGCGTAGAGACCACACCGTACTCTTAGGTTACCTGGTTCCAACAGAGTTCTCCATTGACCTTTTATTTTTCATTGTCATTTATGGGTTGAGAAGTCTGGAAACTGTCACAGCTGCTGGTGATTCACTCTCCTAAGGTCTGCTCTGGCTGCTGCTGGTTGGGGCCACCCTGGGGCCAGAACCCCACAGCTTACCCAGACTGCCCTCAGCTCCCAGAACACTGTGATAGACCTTTCCTGTCAGCCTGCCAGGCTGTTTACAGTGGGAGATTTGTTTTTCTCTGTCAGTTTGTAGGTTACTTAGCTCTAAAATTTGTTTAGAGTCATATTTTGCAGGTATTGGAGGTAGTTGTTGGGGGAGCTCACAGGAATTTCCTGCTTCTCCTCTACCATCTTGGCTCTGTCCCCTGAACTAATACACACCTATAGACACTTTAAGGGAGATACCCTATAGAATACTTTAAGGTTTGCAAAGTGATTTATACATATTATTTCATCTGATGCTCACAACAGCCCTAACATGTAAAATAGCTATTATTATCCCCATGTTACGGATGAGAAAATTGAAGCTGATTTGTCTACAATAGCACAGCTAGTAAGTGTCAGATACAGGATTAGAATTTAGGTTTTCCTGACTCTAAGTTAAACATTCTGTCTACAATGACCATGGTTCTTCAAAGCTTTCCTTGATTTCTCTGGTTAGTAATTTCCTTCCACCTCATTTGATATTAAGTTGGTAACTCTCTGATGCATGTCATCATATAATTTTGTATAGTGTTTTGTGTTGCTGTCTCATTTATATTATCCAAACATTATATCTCCTCTAGTGATTTTCATAGTACTTAGCACACAATAATGAATGAATGTCTCATTCATTTTCATAATACATTCTCTGAGTTACTTGTTTATATGTTGTTTCCTGCTACTGGATTGTAGACTTTGTTAGTGTAGAAACAATCTTTTCCCCCAGGACTTAAGATTTTTATTGATATCTTTTGTTTTCACATTACCTTTATTTCTTAACATATCTCTCAATCTCCTCCCTTTCCAAGTGATTTATCCTTTTATGAATAAAGAACAAAAAAGAAAGAGGATATTCAATTCATTGCCAAGCCCCACTGAACCTGACTGTATAACATCTCTCCCTACACTCCTTTCTCTCCTATGACACTAACATCACCCTGATGTAGGCTCTGTTGACTTGATACAGTCTATTGTAATAGCCTGCTGGTGCATCTGCCTGCCACAAGTCCCTTACATCTCCAGTCCATCATCCACTTAGCTGTTTAACTGATTTCCTCAAGAATAGGTCTGACCATGTCACCCCACTACACTATAAGCTTGTACTACCTCCGAGATCAAATATAAAATCCTCTGTTTGACAATTAAAGCTCTTCATCATCTCCCACCTCCCACTTTTCCAATCTTCTTACAACTTATTCCTCTCTACATATTTTATAAACCTAAAACCATTGACTTCTTTGTTGTTCCTCACAGAAGACACTCCATTTCTGGACTCTGGGTATTTTCACTGACTGTCCCCAGTGCCTAGAATTTGTATCCCTCCTCATGTCCTCCTTTTGGCTATTGCTAAAATACCTTCTTCTCCAAGAAGCCTTTCCCAAACCTCCTTAATGTTAGTGCTTTCCCCTATTGATTACCTCCCATTTATCCTATATTTAGCTTGTTTATACAGAGTTCTTAGCCTAGTCCTCCTTTAACTGTGAACTACTCAAGAGCAGCAAATATTTTTTTGCACTTCTTTGAATCACCGATGCTTTGCATGGTACTTACCCCACAGTAGTCACTTGATAAATGGGAAAAGAAGAGGGAAACAGTTCAACAAAATTAATTAATAAATGAACGAAATCTGGCAGCACATGGTATGTTCTACACTTTTATTTTCTCCATGCCCAATCTCCTTCATACTTACAAAGAGATGGGAATGAATTGCATCATCTCAATTTTCCTTAGAGCTCCAGCTTGTTCACTTTAATTATACAAAATTCTGTTTCATTTTTTATTGTTGTTGTTTCCATTTGCATTGTTAGTGTCATTTATATTATTTTTCAAGTTCTACTTATTTCACTGTTCATCAGCCTTCCCATGCTTCTCTGAATTCATATTCATGGGTTTTGCATTGTAAAGTTTAAATGTAATATGCTTAGCTATTCCTCCAAGCAATGGACGTATATAGCAGTTCTTTCCTGCCATAAAAATGCTGTTATTAATATTTTGGGATACATGGGACCTTCCTTTCTGTTTTTACCATTCTTGGAGTATATGCCTAGAAATAGGATATCTAGGTCAAAGGATATAGACATTTTGGTCCCTTTGTAATCATAATATTCAGAGACTATGTCATATTCATCTTTATATCTTCTTCAGGAGCTCTCCATAGAATAGATGCTCAATAATGCTTTTTTAAAACTTGAATCAATGCTTAATAATATGTCCAAGGTCCAGTTTTGTGGTGGACACTGAATATAATCCCCAATTTAGGGGTTGGTCTGGTGGCTAGAGCCACCCACCACAACATTGCTGAAGTTAGTCCTGATTAAATCTAAAAGGAAACATACTAGGCTCCGTAGTTTAGGATGTCCCCCATTTTTCTGATGATTTACCAGGCATCTAATGACTAAGAATAAGAGCAATGAACTTCCATAAAGTGCTGCTGTGAAGTTGAGACTTAGCCAATAAGACAACTGAAAACAAAAATCATCAGTGAAATATATTATTTCACACAACTAGTTGGATACTGAAAGAAACATTTATCCCCAAAGTTCAAAAGAATTTTTAGGTGCATTAATTCTCTTCTACAATATTCCCATAAATTAGTCAGGGACAGATATAATTTTCCCCGTTCTATAGAAAAAGAAACTAAGGCAAAGAGAATAGACTATCCAATTGAGTCCAACAAATGCATATTAAGTCCTACTATGCAAAGCACTAAGAATACAATAAATTAAAACAAAACAGCACTTTCAATAGAGAAATTTACATTCTATCAGGAGAATATAATATGTAAATAATTAAGTGCAATACAAGTGGAGAGGATTGAGAGAATACTAATTCATATGTTCAAAGAGGGATGCAAGGAAGAGGTTCAGGACCCTATCTTTAAAGAAAGAAAAGAATTTTTAAATGTAGCAATGAGGAAGGGCGCATATTATAAGCATAGTGGTCAACCTGAGTAAATACACGCAAGTGGTAGATGAAGTGTCAAGTTCAGGAAACAACTAAGCTAGTTTGGCTGGAATACAAAATGGTGAAGAGGGGTATTACGAAATGATCTTGTCCCATTGTTAACCATGGAATTAGAACTCAAATACTTTGACTGCAGTATTCCAGGTACCAGATGTCTCAGCTTTTTCTATGTGTAGCAAAACTTTGGATCAAAACTTTTTCCTGTAGGAAAACCTAGTGATTGTCCCCAAGAAACCCATGCAGAAAAGTGATCTATTCCAGTGACTCTTACTTTTTTGTGTCATGCACCTCTTTGGAAGTCTGGTGAAACCTATGGGGTCATTCTCAGAATTATATTTCTATATAAACAAAATTAAATTCAAAAGACTATAAAGGAAACCAAAGATATTAAATAGTTACCAAAGTATGTTTTAATTTGTGATATAGTAATATGTTTTTGTTAACTCATTAAATAATTTGTTAAATATAGATATATTAAAATACATTAAATAACAAGGCATATATAAAATACATTTTACATTTTTAAATTACGGGCAAGTTAAAGTTATTTCCTAAAAAAAAAAAAGACATAGTATGAAAGACTGTCACCTTCACTTCATAATTAAAGAAAATGCTAAATTTCAGTCAGACTCTATTGAAAATAAAGATATATTTTTTCCCCTACAAGTTCACTGATATTCTGAAATCTGTCCATTTTTATTTAAGAATCCTTGGTTTATTCATTCACCAAATTATTCATCTAAAACTGGCCTTATGATCTTCTCTTTCTTCTCCCTCCTCCATAAACTCTCTACTACTTCCACCCATTCCCCCACCTCCTGCCAACTCCATGTACTCCAAGCATGTGTACTTTTATGGTCTTCAATAAAGTATTCTCCCTTTTGAGAACTGTGCTAGACATATTTTCTTTATTCAACACCAGCCTCCTCAAGAAAGATTTACATTCTTGTTTTGCTTAAGATTCACATTTTAATGTACCAATAAAAACAAGTGAAATTTTCTCATTTCAGGGGATTGTATTTAGTTAATTATCAGGACCCATGCAGCAAATCATTCATTGCATTTGGATTTTCCTAACAGTGATTGCTAATTACATCTGCATGTGTGTGCATGTGTGTGTATGTGCGTGTGTGTATGTGTGTGTGTGCGTGTGCGTGTGTGTGTGTGTGTGTGTGTGTGTGTGTGTGTGTTTGGGAGGCAATGGAAATATATGACTAGCAGGAAAGAGAAAAATCAGAAAACCTGCTCTATCCTGCAGAACTCCTTTAAAATAAGGGACCAATTTTTGCCATCTTATTATGGGAGATAAATATATTGTTGCTATTTGTACTCAGCTCAAGTATCAGGCAGAAGCTGAGCATCTGTGGTAAGCCATAACTGGGAGAAACTGTCATGTCCTGCCAGAGGTCATCAACAGAGCAGGTAAGCACAAGCCAGGGAAGACAGAGAGTAGGAGTAAGAGGAATCCAGGAGTCAGCCACAGAGTAGCTAAATGGGCAGTCCAGGATGGAGTCTGGAGGAGAAGGAATCAGAGACTAGGCAAAGAAGTTGAGCAACAAGTGACTTTTGGGGGCAGAGTCAAGATAGCAGAATAGAGAAATCACTCAACTGAGCTCTCCTAACATTCCCCTCCAAACAGCTTTAAAATAATGCCTCAAATTGAATTCTGGAGTGTCAGAAACAACAAAAGATCAGAATGAGATATTCTTCTGGTCCAAAACAACATAGGAGATTGGAAAGAGAGATGTGTGATACAGGGAATGAGGTTGATGTGGTGCCTACATGGATGAAACACCAGTGGTAGGACTAGGTGGTGTTGTCAGAAGCAGTAGTGGCTTCAGAAGCTCTCAAGCCATAGACAATCATACCATCTTGTAATCACTGAAAACTTCTGATCCCCCAGACCTAGCTCTGAAAACTAGAAAATAGCAGTGCAAAAAAATCTGATGCTTGAGACAGTGTGCTGTTATGGGAATCTAAAGATCTTCCCTGCCCCTAGGCCCTTTGCTGAAGTGGCTACGTGACTTTGAGGACCCTTGGATATTTGAAAGTATACTGTGTTCCCTAATAGGCTGAATGTGGTCACGTGGAGCCTGTGGCGCCAGGCTTGTTTTCCAGGAATGCCCATGCCTTGTAGCTTTGTGATTGGGCAGTGGGTCCAGA
>CM053589.1:20708298-20725560 GCA_028646515.1 Pseudochirops corinnae | reverse complement strand
AGAGAAATGAGAATGATACAAGAAAATCATGAAAAGATAGTCAACAACCTGACTGAAGAAAATAACACCTTAAAAAATAGATTAACTCAAATGGCAAAAGAGGTCCAAAAAGCCAATGAGGAGAAGAATGTCCTAAAAAGTCGAATTTGCCAGATAGAAAAAGAATCTCAAAAGCTTTCTGAAGAGAATAATTCCTTCAGGATTAGAGTGGAGCAAATGGAAGCAAATGACTTCATGAGAAATCAAGATACTATTAAACAGATCCGAAACAAATGAAAAAATAGAAGGCAATGTGAAACATCTCCTTGAAAAAATCACTGACCTAGAAAATAGATCCAGGAGACACAATTTAAAAATTTTTGGACTACCTGAAAGCCATGATGAAAAAAAGAACTTAGAAAGTATCCTTCAAGAAATTCTCAAGGAAAATTGCCCTGATATTTTAGAACCAGAGGGCAAAATAGAACTTGAAAGAATTCACCAATCACGTCTTGAAAAAGATCCCAAAAAGAAAACTCCTAGGAATGTTATTGCCAGATTCCAGAGTTCCCATATCAAGGAGAAAATATTACAAGCTGCCAAGAAGAAATAATTTGAATACTATGGAAACAAAATCAGGATAACCCAGGACCTAGCAGCTTCTACATTAAGGTATCAAAGGGCCTAGAATATGATATTCTGGAGATCAAGGGAGGTAGGATTAAAACCAAGAATCACCTACCCAGCAAAATTGAGTATAATGTTCCAGGGGAAAAATATGGTCATTCAATGAGGTGCTAGACTTCCAAGCATTCTTGAAGAAAAAACCAGAACTGAGTAGAAAATTTGGCATTCAAATACAAGAAGCATGAGAAGGTAAAAGTGGAAAAGAATTCATAAGGAACTTTTCAAAGTTGAACTATTTACATGCCAACATGGAAAATGATAATTATAACTTATGAAACTTTTCTCAGTATGAGGACAGTTGAAGGGAATATAAATGTATATATATATATATGTATACATACACATATGTCTATATAGGAGGGTATATAAGCATATGAATACATATGTGAGTGTGTGTATATATGTGTACATAGACAGAGGGCACAGGAACAATTGAACAGGATGGGATAATATTTTAAAAGGTGAAATTGAGAGGTCAGAGAGGAAGGGTATGAGAGGAGATAGGGAGAGATAGAACACAGTTAATCCTCTCATATAGAAGAGGCAAGGGATAACTGTTACAATGGAAGAGAAGAACAGGAAGGCAAAAGGGAATGGGTCAACTTTACTCTCATTGAATTTGGCTTAGGGAAGGAATGATACACATTCTAAATTGGGTATCTTGGCCTATAGGAGAGTAGGGAGGAAGGGGAAGAGAGGGGAGAGGATGGAGGAGAGCAGGTTGGGGGGAGGGTTGTTAGAAGCACACACTTTTGTACAGGGACAGGGACAAAGTAGAGAATAGAACTAGTGGGGGGTGGAATAGATAGGAGGGAAATATACAGGTACTGGGGTAGGGAAATCCATCTTGCCATACCGGAAAGGCATGGGGGAGGATATAGGAGAGAGATGATTGGGGGACAGTGTATACAGTGGGATCACTGTTTTGGTGTGGTGGGTAGGGGAAAGATGGGAAAAAAATTTGTAAATCAAAATCTCATGGAAATGAATGATGTAAACTAAAAATAAACAAAAGTTAAAAAAAAGAATATTTGCACAAAGGCATATGCAAACCACCTTTAATAGATGTGTACTACATAAGTTATATAGAATATGCATCAAAGTATTATATATATAATCACATAGTATACATAGAATATATCATATTTTTTGCAATATTTTGCAATGAAGTATTATGAATAACAAAATAAGTACTGTGAATATTAATATAATTGAATATTAAAGGAATAAAAAGTCACTTGTTTCTCAAAAAAAGCAAAATAAAAAAGAAAGAAAGAAAGAGAGAGAGAGAGAGAAAGAAAGAAACTTAAGTTAAACTTAAGTTAAATAATTTCCTGAAGGTACAAATGGAATTCAAATCCAACTACGTTCTCTGACTTCAAAGCCAACAGTCTTTCTACTACACCATACTGCCCAAATTAGCAAATTGTAAACATGCAAAAAAGTGTTTCTGGGCTTCCAAAAGCAAAGTTAATTGGCATTATATATTCCTGTGCTGAATGCTTGTTATCATTAATACTGAATACTGGGTTTAGTGACTGCCCTAATAGGCCTTCAAACACATGGCTTAAAAACATTGAAATTACTAATAATCATAATGATGGTTCCAATTTCCCAAATGTTTAAAGAATAATAAACATTTTCCTTTTAACAATTCTAGGAGACTGGTAGCAATTCCCCCACTACATACAAATTGGTAAACTAAGTCCCAGAGGCTTAAGTGATTTATCCATGGTCCTATAATAAGTGTCAGAGACATGTGGTGCAATGGATAGAGTACTGGGCTTGGAGTCAGAAAGACTTATCTTGCTGAGTTCAAATCTAGACTCAGACATTAGCTGTGTGACCTTGGGCAAGTCATTTAACCCTGTTTGCCTCAGTTTTCTCATCTGTAAAGTGAGCTGGAGAAGGAAATGGTAAACCATTCCAGTATCTATGCCAAGAAAACCCAAAATGGGACCATTTTTGGTCCTCCAAGCCATCCCTCGGGAAAGGTTGTATAACAACCAAAGGATGCTGTATTAACAGCAATGTTAAAAAGCCAATCAATTTTACACAAAAGCACACAAAGCAGCATAAAATGCCAGAGATGCCTCTAATATTTGGGGGAAATGTTCTAGGAGCCCAAGTTCTGTGCTCTTTGGTAGGAACTCTAAAGAGAGAAAATCCATGGTTTGGGGTGAGTAGAAACTCTATACTTATCCAATATTCCTGGCTGTCAGCAGCTAATTAAATGAGGGCACAATTGGCTCATTTGTCCATATTCCTATTTCGAGAAATGTCATTCAGTTCCTGGGAAAAATTTAGTATTATATTTCCCAGTGCCTGCCTCTGTGGCTTGCACCAAAGAATCACCACAAAATCCTCATGGTAAAATTGTTATTGTTCTCTCAAGTCCAAATTTTAAAACAACAACAATCACATAAAGCTCAAATGGTTTCTATAGCAGTTGTTGGTCAGTGGGGCCTCTCATGCCACCGTTCAATGACTGACTGTATCCATATACAATTATAGAACAAAGTACTGCATTGTCATTTCCAAAAAGTCATTTAAAACCAAACACTTTACACAAATATGACTCCATTAAATGTGGGAGGGCTCAGTAAATACGTATTGCACACTCAGTGAGAAGCAATGTAAATGACTCCAAAGGCTGGGAATTCTTGCCATGCTGGGGACCTTTGTGTCTGCCCTTTGGTTAGTAACCAAAGGTAGCTATTTGAGCCCAAGACTACTGTGGAGAGCTATTCAGGAAGTTTAAATATCCACTCAGAAACACGCTTAAATTGTGCTTTAAAACACTCATTTTCACAGCCATGTCAGGAGCTTAGGCATCTTCAGAAAATAATTCTTTGGGCAGCTAGGTGGCAGTGAATAGAGTGCTAAGTTCAAATCTGGCCTCAGATACTTAACACTAGTCATGTGACCCCAAGGTCACTTAATCCCAATTGCCCTTCCAAAAAGTTAAATAAATAAATAAATAATTTTTTTAAAAGAGAAAATAATTCTTAAGAATGATCCAAATAAGGAGATTTGAAAAGATTTCCGATTGCTCAGCCATTACTAGAGCGTTGCTAAAATAAGTAATAGAATAGAATCTAAAAACTATAAAGAAACTTATGGAGCAGCTAATCCAGCCCTTTCATTTTTTATATGAGAAAAGTAAAATCCCAGCCTTCCTCACCACCTCAAACCCTGACCCTTATAACTGGATACTTCAATTTACATATTGATGTCCCCTCAAATAAACCTTGATATCATTTGTCAACCTCCCCAACTCTTATGATATAGCCCTTTATTCCATAGCAGTCATACACACACATGCACACACACACACACACACACACACACACACACACACACTCATAGACACAAATCCATTGATCTTGTGACCCTCTAGTCATTCCACTCATCCCTGCTTTCTTAGGCTATTACCCCTATTCTGGCCCAGTTCCCCTCTTCAAAATCTTCCACTGTTTTACCAGTTCAGTTTGACACTATGTCCCCATCTCCTATCATAGAACATCCTTTGACAGATCTTAGCCCTGGATTATTTCCACTATTCACTTACTTTGTTAGAGCTCAGGAACTGCCAAAAAATCATTGGAAGGAGTCACAAAACAATGTTGGCCGGTTCCACTATAAATCTGTCATCCAATTTCAGCTAAGTAAAGATCGATGAAGATTCATTGAATCGTTATGGTGAAGATTCAATGAAGATTGTTGTATTTCAATCCTTTTCCTCTCCACTAATTGACTCCGCATCAAACTCCTCACAGTGACTGTCTCAAACTTTTTTTTCCCCCAAGTCATATAAAACCTCTCCTTGTCCCTTTTCAGAAAAGTACTTTGCCTGTTATTTCTTTGAACATATGGAGGTCATCTGTTTTAAACTCCTTCTCACCAATTCCACCATTGGAATCACTTCACCATCCCAGTGGATAAGGTGGCCCTTCTTACATATGGCAAAGATTCAATCCTTTCCTGTCTCCTATAGAAACTTGCTTCTTCCATCATTCCTCTCTCCATCTAACTTTCAATCTCTTCTTAATCTCTTGTCCCCTTCTCTGCTGCTTATAAATTGCACTAATTTCTTCTATCCTTAAAGAATTTTCCCTTGTCCCTACCATCCGTTCAAACTATTATCTTATATTTCTTCTTCCTTTCACAGCCAAATGACTGAAAAAAAAAAGCTATCTATGATGACCTTGCCTTCCTTTTACAACAGCCTCATCTTCTACCTACTTCTTACCTTTTTGCAACCTGAACTCTACCTCCATTATTCAACTGAAAAAAATTGTACAATGTCATCAATTACCTCTTTGTTGCTAACTTTTCTAACTGTTCTTTTCTTAGTTTTTAATCCTTCTTGACCTCTCTAAGCATTTGAAGCTATTAAAAATTCTACCCTTTTGGATACTCTCTCCTCTCTGACGTTATGTCTTGGTTCTCCCTGACTCAGCTATGTCATGCATCTCTTTCTACCTGTCAGATTGATCTATTTCAGTCTTCCTTGCAGCTTCTTAATCCATGCCCCATCCTTTATTCGTGGGCATATCTCATGGCTCTTTTCTATATATATTCTTTCTGTGATGATGCCATCAGCTCCCATGGACTCAACTATCTTCTTCATGCAGATTACCCCCCCAAAAATTTACACATCCAGCCCTCATCTCTTTCCTGATTTCCAGTCCAGGATTTCCAACTGATGGCTTGGTATCTCCATTTTGATGTCCCACAAGTATCTCAAACTCAAATATATGAAAGATAGAATATATTATCTTTTGTCTTCTATTCACTCTTGCTTCTACCTTCCCTATTTCTGCCAAGAATACCACTATTCTTCCATAATAATTCATCTTCAACTATTTAATCTTATTCATATACTTCCATATCCAACTGGTTGCCAAGTCTTGTCCATTCTACCCTCTCAAATTCTCTCATATATGACCCATTCTCTCTTTTCCTTCTATAACCACCCTAGTTCAGATTTTCACCACCTCTCATGTGGTCAATTTCAATAGTCTCCTAATTGGTCTCCTGTATCTAGCCTTTTCATTCTTCAATCCATCCTTCCCAAAACTGACAAATTGATATTTCTAAAGTACAACCTTGACATCATTCTTCTGATCAAGAATCTTCAGTAGCTCCTGTTTTCCTCTAGGATCAAAGCATTATGCTTCCTCACCCACTCTATGTTCCAGCTAAATGGAATTGTATGTTGTTCCCTGTATATTACATTCTATTTCTTATCCCTATAACTATGTTTTTACATTTTATTTTTGTTTTTTTCTTCCTGAATTACATGTAAACAAAAATTTTTAACATATGATTTTTTAAAAATTTTGAGTTTTGTATTCTCTTTCTCCTTTCCCTCCTTTTTGAGAAGGCATGGAATTTTATATTATATATGCATGGTCTTGCAAAACATTCTCATACTAGCCATGTTTCAAAAAGAACACAGACAAAAAACTAAGAATAATAAAGAAAGTTTAAAAAGTATGCTTCAATCTGCATTCAGACTCCATCCATTCTTTCTCTGGAGGTGAATAGCATTTTTTTTTCATAAGTCCTTCAGAACTGTCTTGAATCATTGTAATTGCTGCGAATAGCTAAACCATTCAAAGTTCATCATCATACACTATTGCTATTACTGTGTACAATGTTCTTCTTGTCCTGCTCACTTCACTTTGCATCAGTTCATTTATGTCTTCCCAGATTTCTCTGAAATCATCCTGTTCATAATTTCTTATAGCACAATAGTATTCCATCATAATCACACACCACAAGTTATTCAGTCATTCCTTAACTGATGTGAATCCCCACAGTTTCCAATTCTTTGCCACCATAAAAAGAGCTGCTCTAAATATCTTTGTACAAATAGGTCTTTTTTTTCCTTTTTATTCAATTTTTTTCAGGTATATTCCTGGTAGTTGTAATGCTAGGTCAAAAGTCATGCACAGCATCCCCCATCGCCTGTAATGATCTTGCTCTTCATCACTGCCTCTGGGAACCCCTATGTCCCTTCAAGATTTAATTCAGTTGCCACGTCCTCTAAGAGGCTTTTTCTGATTCATCTAGTTGTCAATGATCCCTTTTCCCAACTATGTATTTCCTTGGAACTTATCAATTATTTACTTATCTATGAATATGTTGTATTCCCCAGTAGGTTATAGGTGCTTTGAGAACAGGAACTGTCTTGCTTTTTTAATTTATACCTCCTACACCTACCATAGTGCCTGACATATTAGGCTTTTAACAAATGCTTGTTAATGTATTGGTTGCGGGATAGACAATAGTATAGGTAGGTGGATTGAGAATGATTCAATGGCCAGGTCCTATTCTTAGTCTTTAGTAGGTTGATGTCAGCTTGTATAGATACATGTAGTAGAGTACCTTAGGCCTCTGTCATTGGTCTTTCAATGACTTGGATAAGAGGTGACAAGCTTACAAAGTTAAGTAGAAAAGTAAACACATTGGATGAAAAAGTTAGGTCTAAAAACCCTCAGCAGAATGTTGCATCTACTCTAATAATGCCAATTAAGAGTATAAATGCCACAGCTTACCCTCAGTTAAAAATACATTATGAATGCAGGACTGGGGAGTCTTGGTTAGATTGTAGTTCATTAGAAAAAGATGTAGGGATTTTAGTAGATTGCAAGTTGAAGAAGAATCAAAGACATGATATAGAAGCTTATGTGATCTTAGCTTCATTAAATGGGGAATAGTGTCCAGAATGAGGGAAATATTAGTGTGTGGCTGCCCTCTGGCCTGATCATATCACATGTGCAATATTGCAGTCAATTCTGGGCACTGCAGTTTAGGAAGGACAATGATTAAACTGGAAAATATCATAAGGAGAGTAACTATGCTGGTGAAAGACCTCAGGATCGTGTCATGTGAGGACTGGTTGAAGAAACTAGAACTAGAAACAGGCAGAGCATATTTGCATATGTTCAAGTCTCAACCGTGTCTCATAGGATCAGGCAGAAGCTGAAGGTCCTTTAGGACACCAAAGCATTCAATACAGGAATGCATTAAAACAATTAAGACTATTTAGCTTGAAGGAGAGAAAACTCAGGGAATCTTGATAGTTGCCTTCAAATATGTTATGTGAAAAAGATATTAGAGTTGTTCTGCAATCCTCAGAAGGTAAAACCTGTAGCAAAAAATGGATGTAGCAGAGAGGCAGATTTTGATTTTGTGTAAAGGTAAATTTCCTTAACCATTCAAAGGTGGGATAGGCTGTCTCAGGAAGTAATGATTTCCCTCTCACTAGAGGTCTTCAGAAGATGGCCTGGATGATTATGTATCAGGGATATTAGAGGAGGGGGTTCTTAGTTAGGTACCGGTTGGTCATCCATCCAACTGGGACTCTACGGTAATCTAAAGCAGTGGTTCTCAACCTTCCTAATGCCACAACCTTTTAATACTCATATGTGGGTATATCTGCATGTGGGCAGACCCACCTGGAGACAGATAGAGGAGCAGTGTCTCAGTTCCTAAGACCATCGGAAATATGTGTTTTCCGATGGTCTTAGGCGATCCCTGTGAAAGGATTGTTCAACTTCCAAAGGGGTCACAACCTACAGGTTGAGAACCGCTGATGTAAAGCAAGGCAGAGTCTACATTCTATTCATAGTCCTCTGCCAACCCATTAATTCCCACTAAAGCAGCTCACTGGCCATATGGATAAAATGCAGGATTTAATAGTCAGGAAGACCTGAGTTCAAACACTGTCTCAAACATTTACTAGTTATGTGACCTTGGGCAGGTCACAGATGCACAAATGCAAGTCATCTGTAAAATGGGCATAATAATAACATCTACCTCATGTAGGTTTTAAGAGGATCAAATGAGTTAACATACAAAAACATTTTATAAACTTTGAAGCATGGTATAAATGCTAGATATGATGATGATGATGACTACTAACAATGAAACCAGGCAATCCTCAGCTGGATTTGTCTTCCATAAATCAAAGTGAAAAGAAAATAAAGCTTTTAATTTAATTAATATGAAATTTTAAAAAAATACATAGTTTAATGTCAGAATTCTCTTACGCCTATTTCACTTTTTATGTGAGCAGCTCACTACAAAATGGGAAACAGAACCAAGCAAAAGTAGTTTACACCTAGTTGGTGTCTTACCTTCCTACTCAGCACCACGTAGAGTTCCAGAACTACATTTGGACACCCTGATTGAACTTCCTTTTCACAGCATTCTTGCAGTTACTCTGGGATACTTTCCAGGCAAGAGTTTCACTGTTTACAAAACAAAAAGAATTTCAGGGTTGCAAGGTGCCCCCTCGAAGGGAGCTTAGAGAGCCAGATGGTGAATACTTGGGGCTCTAAATGATTAATAGGGAGAGAGCTGGGGATTCTGAGAAATCCAGGGAAAACTCCAGAACTCCAACCAAAAAAATCCTTAAATTAGGGCACAGTTATCCTTCCTGGCAGATTTTAGAAATTGTCACTACACAATTACCTGTTGCAAGAACCAATTTTGGAAGCTAATTACATAGACATTAAGACAAATCCTCATGAGTAAAGAACAGTACATTCTGAGGGGTATTTTCAATAGCTGCTTTCTAACTGACCCTTCTTTGAACAGACTTGAACTTGAGCCAAAAAGGAATCGAAACACTGAGAAATCAGTGAAACCACAACCAGGAGAAAAAGCTATATCACAATGTAAACTTGAAGAGCAAGAATGACATTAAAATTTTGCATACAATGGAATCAGTCAAGGGGTCATGACTAAGAAGCAGTCCCATATAACAACTGAACTCCTGAACTGCAGTAGGTGTCAGAAGACTTGAGTTCTGCTCCTGATTCTGCTGCATAGCCTTGGGTGAATTACCTCATTTTCTGAGTCTCAGATTTTCCTTAAATGAGAAGAGGGGTAGTATTACGGGTGGTATGAGAAAAAAAGAAAAGGACTGAGGATTGAAAAACGATTGAGAAAGTTACTACAGAGAGTCTGATAGAGTCAACTGGCAAAAATCAAATGAGAGAAATATGTGAAAGTGAGTAAAAAAAAAAAAAATCTAAAAGCCTATACAGATATAAGGTATTCTTGGGAGAACTTGAGGCTTTGCTCTGACCAGAATACAGTAATAAAAAAAGCAAGGTTGTTGTTTTTTTAAATTCTGATATATACATACATACTTATACACACATATGCATATATATAGATTTACATACATATTCCTATCTATATGTGTGTGCATATGTGTATGTGTGATGTGTGTACACATGCATATGCATACAAAAATATAGACCAAGAGGGCAGAAGACAATAGTTTTGTCTTAACTTACTTTTTGTACCTGCTACAATTTATTTGTGTAGCAGGTTCATCCCATCTTGTATTATGTGGAGACATTCTCTGCCCACCTTCAGGGGACCTTGTAGAAACAGGAGCACACACAGATAAGCTGGCCTGCTTTCAGCTATGTTTGGCTCATGGATGGGTTTTTTCTTTCCAATTGGTTGCTGATCAAGAAAAGCTGATGATCCAGAATATTACACAGCACAGGAATGTTAGCTTCTCATTTGAATGAACCCCTTGAGAAGAAAAGAGGAGACATTAGTCAGGGAGGTGGAAGAAAGAAGGGTCGTTTTTCATCCTGGCATAATGATGGGACCAGGGTCCTCTATTTCTCTGGTCTTCTTCACATGGAGCTTAAACTCAACTAGAGAATCCTAACCACTTTGCCTGTCTTTTTTATAGTTCATTTCCTCTAGCAACAACCTCGTGAACACCAAAAGGTTCTGACAATAAGGGCAGCATCTATCGGAAGGAAGGAAATATTTATTAAGTGCCTACCATATGCCTGGCATTGTACCAAGAACATTACAGATATTAACTCATTCAATCCTTACAACGACTCTAAAATAAGTGCTATTACTATCCCAATTTTCTCCTTGAGGAACCTGAGATGGACAGAGATTAAGTGAATTGCATGGATCGCAAAGCTAGTGTCTGAGCCCACACTTGAGCTCAGGTCTTCCTGACTCCAGCTGTTACAATCCTTCTTTATAACCTGACTAATGTCTAATGTGAAAATATTTGCAGAGCCTACACTTGATTGCATGCCACCATGGTGGGAACGGGGCTGGGGGGGGTGGGGGGGGAAGACAGAGGGGGAGAAAATTTGAAACTAGAGGGATTGTGGAACTGAGTCTTGTAAACTAAAAGTAAACAAACAAATTAATAAAGACCCAAAAAAGAAAAAGAAATTCTACATGTAGCAACTTTCTCTGGAATAGTTGGAGGTGGGAGGGTGAAGAACCAACGAATGAGACAATTGGGGAGTTTACTTCACCTTTTAAGGAATTTGGCAATCCTGGAGGAACAAATACAAACAAATAGTGCTGGTGGGTAAAGGTCAGATATTGGCAGAGTTTATAAGCCCTGTGGTCTCACACAGGTGACCAACTAATCACTATGCAATATTTGTGTTAGCTTCAACTTCTATATAGCTACTGTGCATCATGGGGTGGGGGTGGGGGGGCAGAATACCTCAAATGAGCTTAACTCCCCCACAAAGGGATTTCTTATTTTAAGTTAGATTATTATGTTGGACTACGAACTTCGAGTGAATACCAGAAGCAGGTAGTTGGAAGAAAAGACTTCATCTTAATTTGGAAATATTCTGAATTTTTTTTGGGGGGTGGGAAGATGGGGGAACAGCATACTTATCTGGGTGTATTGGTTTATATGCAGGATTATAGATTAAAGAGCAACCTTCTTGTCTTTGTCAATGAGAGTCTTCCAGACTCATGATGGAATATGCTATCCACATCCAGAGAAAGAATTATGGAGTCTGAATGCAGATTGAAGCAAACTACTTGCTCTCTCTCTTTTTCCTTTTGTTTTGTTTCTTCTTTCTTGTTCATTCCATTGGTTATAATCCTTCTTTACAACTTGACTACTGTTTATTGTGAAGTTATATATAAAATCTCTATCAGATTGCATGCCTCCTTGGGGAAAGAGGTAGCAGAGGGAGGGGGAGAAAATTTGGAACTCAAAAACTTGTGGAACTGAATGTTATAAACTAAAAGTAAATAAATTTAAAAGTAAAAAAAAAAGAGAGAGTCTTTTTAGTCACTGCAACATGAGAGTGGGACCTGAGATCCAAGAGATGGCCCTGAAAATCTGAAGTGTAACAAACAGCAACAGAGGGAAGTTCAGTGACCATGAGTCATTCAGAGATGCCCAGCAGAAACAATGTCCCATCTAGAAGAGATAACACAGTAAGCAGAGAGCAGAGACATTCCAGCATGATGACATCAACAAAGGACATAGACATAGACATAACTCTACAGAGTTAGAAGTATGAGTTACTCTGACCATGATTATGTCCCAGTTATGTATATTTCCTATGTGTGGGTCTTTCTTGTATGTGACCTGGTCATAAGGACCTTTATAAATGATCCCTGGCCACAAATCTTCCCTATTTTTGTATTCTCCATGCATGTCCCCTGGTCTTGCATATTCTATGTATGAACCCTCCTTCACTGGTGTTATGTTAATTTGTGTCAGAGTGTTCTTTATGTGTACTTGGAGGAAACTTTCCTTGTCATATTATTCACCATGCTGTTTAATTAAATGTCTTTATTTTTTGAACTTGTATCTCCTCTGGTTGTCTGGCAGAAGCAAACACATTGGTAGATACTTATGAACTATGACTTTGGAATAGGCATTAGCGCGTTCAGTGTCTTGGATCTGGGGTAGCTTTTCTCATGGCTTCATGTGGGGGCATACTTACATGCTGCAGCATTATTGTACTTTGATCATTCATGAATTTCATCAGAAAGTTAGGACTTTTAGGACTAGCTGAAGATAATTGATGGTTTTTGGAAATTGTTGCTTTACCTTCATTGCCAAAGGTCTCTTTCAGAAATGGATAGGAAAAGAAACCAGAATAAAAATTTTCAGAGAAAGTCATTAGGAAGAACATGAATCTAGAAGGCAGGGGCAACAAAGAAGCAAAAATAGAACTTGCAAAGTGTAAAAGTTTAGCAAGTAAAAGCTGAGAGTAAAAAGAGATGACAGTAGGGAAGTATCTTGAGTCTGATGAATGCTGGTTACCACCTGGGCTCAGGAAAGGGCAATAGGAGGATAAGAGGTTTTTGCCTAGCCGTGGTTAGTGTAGGGGAGATTTTAGAGAGAAAAAAAAGTGGGGGGGAACAAATTCCAGAAAATGGTTTTATTAATTACAGAAGAAATAGTCTGTAAGCAACTTTATAGTAGTTACTCAAACAAGAGGAAGCAATGCACTGGAATAGTGATGGGTCTGGATAACAGAAAAACAAGGCTTACCAAAAACCCTTATAAGGCTTTTGTTTAGATGTCTCATTCATTCTAATGAATTCTATAGTCTTGGGTTTATTTTTTTAATAGGATTGTTTTTGAGAAAGTTGTGGCTACATTGGCTACAGGATTTGGATTATAGTGTTCTGAATAGGAGGAGAATGACTTTTTTGGAATTCGGTTGGGTAACATTAAAATGAGTTTCCTGATAACCTAGTTCAATCCTGCATGGCTTTGTAGACTCTAGCACTACTGTCTGTCCTGCCCCATCCCCACTGTCACCACAGACAAAATGAGCACATTTCTGTGGTTTGGTCAGGGACTGACCATCCAAAAGGCACAATGGACATACAAGTTCAGCTAATATTTATTAATCACCTAATATGGGCAGTGAATTCTTCTAGGTACACATCTAAAGGACCCGGTATCTAGGCAAAATCAAAGGTAGCCCGAGTTTCCTTCAGGTCCAAATCTATAATATTACAAACTTGGAACATTTAGCCTATGTGGAAAAAGACCTAGGGAGACTTCAATAGCTGTTTTCAGGTATTTGAAGAGTCATCATGAAGATGAGAAACTAGCTTTTTCAGTTGTTGTGGTTTTTTCTAGTTATCCTCAGAGGGCAGAACTGAGAGAAATAAATAAAAGTTATAAAAAGATAGGTTTAGATCTGATAGAAGCAAAAATTTCCTCATACTTAGACTTATCCAAAAGTAGAACAGGGCTGTTTCAGGAAGAAGTAGGATTTCCCTCCCTTAAAGTTTTCTTACAAAAGCAAGAAGAGCATTAGTCAGATACCTTAAAGAAGAGAATCTTATTCAGGCATAGGTCAGACAAATAAACTTGAGAGACAGAAAGGGCATTAGTAACTATCTAGCCCAACTCAAAAAGGAAAAGACATCCTCAACATGATAAACCCAATAAGTGATCCTCCAACTGTGGTTTGAAATATCTCCAATGTGGAGCAATGTACCACCTCCTAAAACAGCCTATTACACTTTTGGATCTAGTTCTTGTTGTTAGAAAGTTTTTCAGATTATCAAGCCTAAATTGGGCTCTTTGTCACTTCTATTCATTACTCCTGGTCTGCCTACTGGTGCCAAGTAGAACAAAACTAATCCTTTTACCATATTAGAGCCCTTCAGATATCTAAGAAAGCTATCATTTACCCCCTAAGACTCCTCTTCTTCAGGCTAAACATTTTCAGTTCCTTCAACCAATCCTCATAAGGTATAGACACAGGACCCTCCACTGTTTTAGATGCCTTTCTCTAGACATTCTACCCAGAACCTAACACATCAAACTAGATGTGAACCAACCAGGATAAAATCCTTAGTCTCAAAAACTACGGCTGTCCAAATATATCTCATGATATATTTGGGGTTTTGGTGTTTTGTTTTATTTTTTTCCCACTGGCAGATTACACCAATGACACATTAAGTGAGGCTGCAACCCACTAAAACCCTCAGATCTTTTTAAGACAAACTGCTGTCTCAATATGTGTTTCTAATCTAGTACCTGTGAAGCTTGTTTTAAACCTAAATATGACCTTACTGAGTATATCCCTATTGAAATTCATCATATTTGAATCAGACCAATGTTTTAAGTCTGTCAAGATCTTTTTGTGGATGCTGAGTCTGTCATCCAGTGTGTTAGCTGTCCCTCCTAGCTTCATGTCATCTTCAAATTTGATAAGCACGCCATTTACGCCTTCATTCAAGTTAATGATAAAAATGCAAACAACGCAAGGCCAAGCTCATATTCCTGGGGTACTTCACAGGAGACTTCCTGCCAAGTTGACATTGAACCACAAATGATATCTCTTTCAATCAGTTCCAAATCTATCTGATTATACTGTTATCTAAGCCCACATCTCTTTATATTTTCCCCAAGAATGATATGAGGGACATCTTCAAATACTTTGCTAAAATCTAAATAACTCTATCTATAGACCTGTTTAGTAACTCCAAGAAAGAAAGAAAGAAAGAAAGAAAGAAAGAAAGAAAGAAAGAAAGAAAGAAAGAAAGAAAGAAAGAAAGAGAAAGAAGAGAGAGACCAAGAGAGAAGGAAGGAGGTAGGGTGGAAGGAAGGAAGGAAGGAAGGCAGGAAGGAAGGAAGGGAGGAAGGAAGGAAGAATATGGTATTTTGTAATTACCTGTTCTTAATATTGGCTCTTTGTCATAACTATCTCCTTTTCCAGATATTTAAGAAGATTCTCTTAAATTATCTGTTCCAGAATTCTGCCAAAAATCTAAATCAGGATTCCTGATCTAGAATTTGTAAATTCCATTCTCTTTCCTTTTCTGACAACTGGGATAATTTTTGACCTTCTCCAAGATGCAGTAAAGTCTGCTAGGTGGTACCATAGATAGAGCACTGGGTTTGGACCTGAGTTCAAATGTGACATCAGATACTTAGTAGCTTCCTCAAAGTCACATAATCTCTGTCTGCCTCAACTGTAAAATAGGGATAAAAGCACCTAATTTCCAGGGTTGCTGTGAAGCTCAAATGAGATATTTGCACACTGCTTAGTACAATAAGCACATAATAGATGTTTATTTCCTTCCTACAGTACCTATCCTGTTCTCCATGATCTTCCAGCAATCATATTTTAAATTCTTTATGTAACTTAAGAAGGCCATTCACCTGGGCCAAGTGACTTAAATTCCCCAAGGGCAACTAAGTGCTCTCTTATTATCTCCTTATTGATCTTGAGTATTAGCTCTAATGTTTATCCAATATTTAACTGTTTTTGTTCTATAAAGGTCAACCTTCTTGTCAGAGAAAATTAAAGCAAAATGAGAATGGAACCAATGTCTCAACAGAATCTTTAGTGTCAGTTGCTAACATCCCTTTAACCCCAAGCAGACTGCTATCCCATTCTTTTCTCTAATATATCTTTTTTGAAAAAACAGCATTATTCTCATTGCTTTTAAAGGACTATGCCATCATTTTATATCCATTTAGTAACAACTTGTCCTTGTTTTAACTCTCTATACATATCTCTTAAAAGTCCAAGTTAGTTGGTGATTTCTCAAGGTATCTACTTCAATCTCCTCAGATACCTCTCATTTTTCCTTCTCATCTGAACTTTTACCTTTGTGTCTTTAAAAATGAATTCTTAAGAGTTTTCCATCTCCACTGGACTCTTTTTCCCATGTAGAATTTTATTTTGGTGTTGTTCAGTCATGTCCAACTCTTTGTGACCCCATTTGGAGTTTTCTTGGCAAAGATATCGGAGTGGTTTCCCATTTCCTTCTCCAGCTCATTTTATAGCTGAGGAAATTGAGGCAAATAGTCTTCCTGACTCCAAACCTGCCATTCTATCCACTGCAACACCTAGCTACTCAAGTAGAATTTTACTATATGACATTCTTTAATTTTTTTAATAGCATTTTATTTTTCCCCCAATTACAAGTCAAGAAAATTTTCAGCATTCATTTATACAAGATTTTAAGTTTTAATTTTTTTCCCCTTGTTCCTTCCCTCCTCTCCCCTCTTCCTAAAACTGTAGACAATTTGATATAGGTTATGCATGTACTATCATGTAAAACATATTTCCATATTAGTCACAGTTGTGAAAGAAGAAACAGATGAAAAGGAAAAAATACATGAAAAAGCATAAAGTGAAAAAAGTATGCATCAATCAATATTCAGTCTATCAGTCCTTTATCTGACTGCAGATAGCATTTTCCTTCATAAGTCCTTTATTCTTGTCTTGGATCATTATGTTGCTGAGAAGAGCTGAAGCATTCATGGTTGATGATCACAATATGACTGGTACTGTGTACAGTGTTCTCCTGGTTCTGCTCATTTCACTTTGCATCAGTTCATACA
This sequence comes from Pseudochirops corinnae, assembly GCA_028646515.1. Lineage (NCBI taxonomy): Eukaryota > Metazoa > Chordata > Mammalia > Diprotodontia > Pseudocheiridae > Pseudochirops > Pseudochirops corinnae. The sequence goes on along the minus strand of CM053589.1, from coordinate 20,708,738 downwards.
AGTCTTTACAGGTTTTTCTGAAATCTGCCTGTTCATTTCTTTTTTTAAAAAACATTCAAAGTTTATTACTTTCTGTTGAGCACAAAGTAAACAAATTACTGAGGCTGTGTAATAGTAATTAGTTTAGCAGGATACTTAGCACTTAGTACTAAGTGCTAAGTGTGGAAGGTGCAAACTCTGTCCTACTGTTGAGAAGGCATGAACTCCCCTGTTGATGTGGAAGAAGGGGATTGGCTGAGCCCCTGTGGATGTGGAAGAAGGGGATTGGCTGAGGTGTGTACATAAGCAAGAATTCCAGAGACAGACAGACAGAATTGGAATTTTGCTCCCCTTGAAGGAAGAATCCTGGAGACTGAAGCCAGCTGAGGCAGAGAGCATCTGAGAGACAGAATTTGAATGCTGCTCCTGCTGAAGGGACAGAGAGAGAGAAAGAGTTTCTC
>CM053589.1:20658793-20707798 GCA_028646515.1 Pseudochirops corinnae | reverse complement strand
CCCCCCCCCCCCATTTTCCCTTACTTAATATCTTTCCTTCCTACTTTCCTGTCAGGTAAGATAAGTTTACATATTCAACTGATTTTGTATATTATTTCCTCTTTGAACCACTAACAATGATAGTTTAAGCCATGCCCATTGCCCACTGTCACATCTTTCCCTCCACTGTAGTAGATTTTTTTGTACCTCTTCATGTGAAATAATTTACCCCATTCTACCTCTCCCTTCCTTCTTCACCCAGTGTACTATTCTTTCTCATCTTAACTTTTTTATGTTGTTTCTTCAAATTTATCTTATACCTGTACCTGCTGTCTATGTATATTCCTTTTACCTGTACTATTAATGGCACAGTTTTTAAGAATTACAAGCATCCTCTTCCTGTATAAGGATATAAACAGTTCATTTCAACTGAATCTCTTATGTTTTCTTTTTCCTTTTTACCTTTTTAGTCTTCTCTTATGTCTTGATATCATAGGTCAGATATTTGGTTTAATTCTTGTCTTCTACTTATGAAAGCTTGAAATCCTATTTCATTGAATGGCTATTTTTTTCACTTGGAGTATTATACTTAATTTCACCAAATAAGTGACTCTTGGTTGTAGTCTTAGCTCCTTTGCCAGCCAGAATACCATGTTCCATGACTCTGATCCTTTAATGTTGCAACTGCTAAGTCCTATATAATCCTGACTGTGACAGCTCAATATTTGAATTGTTCCTTTCTGGTCACTTGCAGTCTTTTATCCTTGACTTGATAATTCTGTGATTTGGTTATAATATTCCCTGAAGTTTTCATTTTGGGATTCTTTCAATTCCTATTTTGCCCTCTGGTTCCAGGATATCAGGGCAGTTTTCCTTGATAGTTTCTTGAAAGATGCTATCCAGGTCTGCCTTTTGATTATGGCTTTCGGGTAGTCCAATGATTCTAATATTGTATCTCCTGGATCTATTTCCAAGATCACTTGTTTTTCCCATGAGGTATTTTACATTTTCTTCCATTTTTTTCATTCTTTTGAATTTGTTTTATTGATTCTTGATCTCTCATAGAGTCATTAGCTTCCGCTTACCCAGTTATAACTTTTAAGGAGTCGTTTTCCTCAATTAGTTTTTGTACTTCCTTTTCCATTTGACCAATCCTACTTTTTAAGTGGTCATTTTCTTTTTCTAAGCTGTTTACTCTTTTTTTCACAATTTTCTTGCATCATTCTCATTTCTTTCCTCCATTTTTCTTCTACCTTTTTATATGATTTTTAAGCTCCTTTTTTCTTTTTAGCTCTTCCATGGGTTCTTTCTAGGCTTGAGACCACTTCCCGTTTTCCTTTTGGGTTTTGTCCATAGGTGTTTTGATGTTGTTGTCTTCTCCTGAGTTTGTGTCTTGGTCTTCCTTGTCACTATAATAACTTTCTATGATCACATTCTTTTTTTTTTTTTTTGCTTGTTTTTTGCTAATATTTTTTGACCTTTTTCCTTTCTTTTAAATTTGAGCTCTACTTCTGGGATGGAAAGACCACTGCCTCAGGCTTCTATAATAGTGATGGGAATTTAAAGATCTTCCTTGCCCCCTAGGCTGAATGTAATCACATGGAGCTTGTGGTGGGAGGAGCTTGCTGAACAGGTGGAGCAGAGCCCAGAGGAAACTGGGAGCCAGAGCAGTTAGGGCTGGAAGAGAGAGAGGACACAGGCAAGCAGACAGCTAGGCTTGTGTTTGTTGGAAGGGTCTGGAATAGTGTTGCTCTCTGCAGTGTAATTGTGTTTAGATTTCTTTGTTGTTATGATGAATTCAGTTTTCTGGTATTGGGATTTGGCTTTCTGGTGTCTGAATAAATATTTTGCTTCTGTCTTCTATATAGAGAGTCTGTTATATTTTGTGACTCAGAAGTATGCTGGCATATTCATAGTAGCTATGAGTGCTATGAATATTGCCTTGGTGATACAGCTTCTTACACCAGTGGCTGCAGACCCTGGCTATACTGATGTTGCCCTGAGGCCCATGGTGGACCTTCATGTCTGGTGCTGCACTGATGGTGTGGGTTGGCTGGCACTGATGGAGATCATAGGGGTTTAGCAGCTTTCCTGGTCCTAAGCTGATGTCCTAGTGCTGATATCTGGCATATGCTGAGTCTAATGGGTTATTTTTGCATTTCCCTGGGGCTACACTGAAGAACATGGCAGTCTGGCCCCAGGAGGTTGCCTGTTTGCCCAGGGCTATGCTGAAGAACATTGGGGTGGGGGTGGGGGGCAAGCATTGGTGGATGCCTGTTTGCTTAAGCAAAGGGTTGGTGTCTACCTGGCTATGCTGAAGCACAGGAAGTTCTGGCTACTGGAGGATGTCTATTTGCCCAGGGCTACACCAAAGCATATGGTGGTTCTGAGATCTGGAGTCTTCCAGTTCCCCCAGCTATGCTGAGACATGTGGCAGCAAGGTCCTAGTATTGGCATTTCCTTGCTCCACCACACCGGGGCTGGGCAAATCCCACTAGTTTGCTGAGGTGGGCTTTGCTGTTGATTTACTGGGATGCTTCCTGTCCTGGACAGCATTCACCTTTTGCCTGAGTGAGACAGACCTTTTTTACTGATCTTCCAAGTTTCTTGGGCTAAAATATCATTTAACCCCACCTTTTTTCTGATTCTGCTGTTATAGGATTTATTTGGGGGCACTATTTTATGGTTGTTTGGAGGTAAATATGGGAGAATCACAGAGATTTACTTTCTCTGCCATCTCGACTCCCAGAAGTCACTCTCCCATGACATCCTACTTAGCCTTCCCTGAACCCTTTGAAAAATCAATTCTCCCAAAGTCTAGAATGCTTGTCAGACTATTCTCAGTTTACCCTCTCCTTTTCTGACATACACTCTAGGAGGGAGTGGTCAATTTCCGAAAGTTCCCACTATTTCCATTTCAGAAAACAGTTTCTCCATATTAAAAAGAACCAGGTCCAACACAGTATTTCCCCTTTGGTCTTTACCTTTTGAAGAATACAATAATATTAGAGTCAAGAAGTTGTTAACTGTTCTTCTTTTGAACAGAAAGTCTGTTTAGATAAGTGACCTCTCCTGTTGCTACTATATCATTCTGGGCCAGGCTTCTGATTTGTTTCCTTCATCTAACAGAAACAACAAGCATTTTAAGCATTTACTAAGTGCCAGGAATTGTAACATAAACATTTTCTCTTTCTGTGTAAGTGGTCAGAAGTATGCTCCAATGACAAAAAATCATTTCTGTCTTTCCCTCCATTAGTCTTTCCCCAAAATGCCCTCCACTCTTCTGCCTCCTAGACTCATTTACCTAAGTAGACTTTCTTAAAATACATTGTTACAGTGTCCCCTTCCTTTTCCTTACCCTGTAGCTTTTGGACACGTTATAATATCCACCCTGAGTCATACTCCAGTCATGAGTTTATTGTCTAGATATCTTTGATTCCTTTCAGACTCTGAGAAGTTATCTTTCTTTTCCCAGGTACGGCATTTTCTGTTCTCTCTATTAAAATTAGAGTGGCAGGTTTCCTCCCCTCCTCAATCTGGAGCTCAGATCAGTTTATTTCAAGTAGCTATTAAGGCTCCTGGGGCAAAGTTGAGAGAGGCCAAGGCTTTTCATACTCACAAGTGTCAGGACTAGGAGAGAAAAAAAGATGGAGAAGGATAGGCAGTAATTTCCATTGTTTGTCCCCAAAAAGACATTGCTAGTAACTCTTTTGAGAAATCTGGAATGATAATTGGAGCAAAGAACTTAGAGCTAGGAAGGACCTTAGAGATCACCTAGTCCAACTCCCTTTTTTTATGGATGTGTAAACTGGGGCATGGAAAAATGAAGATATTAAACTAAGGACAAATAGATGTAAAGATCTAGTTTATTTAGCCCAGGTTCTCTGACCCCAAAATATAGCATTTTCCTTATTGCACCACAATAACCCAATCAACTAGTTTAATCAAAGTGAGTTGTTCTGGGAGTAGGGGAGTATAAGGTGTACCAACATCCAGAAGCATAGTAGCCAAAGGGTGACTTTAATCTCTTGGTCACTATACCCAATCCTCTGAACTTTCCATTGCCTTTGAGTACCATTCTTATTGCATACTCCTTTCTACTTCTGAGAAAATGTCATCACCCCCCACCAACCACCTCAAGCCTCACTATTTGACATTCAGATCTTTTTTCTCTTCTTTTTCTCTATACATTTATTTTTGGTCTGGACTTGAATCCACTTGAATGGTTTCTGGCATCCTCCTTTTCTTAACTGTGGTTTATATTTGGTGCTGGCTGAAAATAGGCAGAGCAATGATGTTGACGGAAGGTGGGCCCAGTTTTATTTTTTGTTCTTTTTTTTTTCTTTTCTCAATAGGAGGAAGTTGGTTAACTATCTGTGGTATTCTCAAAAAGTCAGAAGGTAGCTATGTGCTATGGTGAAAGGCAGGGTGTGTGTTTATCCTTTAAGGGAAAGGTGGGAAAGTTTATAAAAGGAGACTTTAGAGGAAGAATGTGTCAGTTATATAGATCCAAATCCCCTTTGCCTCAAAACAAGCAGGAGGAAAAAGATCTCTGTATTTGGAATTAAGAATCTATTGTGTTCTGACATTTTTAAAAAAAGAAAGAAAAAAAAGAAGAAAAACTCCAGGCTACAAAAAATTTTCACTCTTGATTCTAGAGGAAACAATCCCAAAATACGACTGTCCATCTGAACCTTCTAGAAAGGACATACTTACTGTCCATTCCTTACCACCTCCTTTTCCCTCTCGCTATAAACTGAGAAAATGTCCATATTCTTTTCAGCAGTGAAAGTGTTACACCAGTTGGCAAGAGGAAGTGTGCATTAATGTCTCATACACTTTACAGGACAAGATCTCACCCTAGTTACAAGTATGCAAACCTGCCCACAAAATCAGCAGTAGCCTGATGAGTAAGGGAGGGGGAGGACAGAACTCATCTCTTAAGTGACAATCAATCAACTCCCAGAGCATGAAGTAGGTCACAAAGCATAAGAATCAAGACCAGAAGAAGTCTAACAGAGAATATTCACTAGAAACAAACTGATGAGACATAGGAAGTGATTGTGATTTTTTATTTTTATTTTTCAGCACGTATACTGGGGGGATGCTTCCCCTGATAGAAAGGGGAAGGACCAAGAGGAATACTCTATGCTTACCTCTGGTTGGGAGTCATGTTCTAAAAGAGCTAATTTTCTGAATTGTACCCTGGTGTTTAAGAAGAGTTCCCATACTCCCAAGCTCAAGTAATCCACCAGCTTCAGCTTCCCAAAGATCAGAGACTACAGGCATGTGTCACCATGCCTGGCACCCTGAATGTATGAGTCATGTAGGCAGGCTCCCCATAGACTAAGGTTAAGGGTACAGACAAAGAGAATCAGCATTTCATAGACTGAAAATCATCAGTCTTGTTGTCAAAGTCAGTGCTTAGTTGGATTCTTACAAGTTTCTCTTTATAAGCATCTTTCTGCTCAGAGGATCATTCATTTTATATGTAATACACACGTACGTGTGTGTGTATGTGTGTGTGTGTGTGGAGAGAGAGAGAGAGAGAGAGGGAGAGAGAGAGGGATGAATATTTAAAAATTCTTTTGTCCAATACGTGTGTATCTATATGTAGATATATAGATATATGTACAAGTTACATATCCTGTACTTGTACATAGCACTATTGGAGATCTACAGATAAATATGATGATGTTCCTGACCTCTGGGACCTAGCTATGAAGATGAAGCATGTGTACACACATAGCTATAAAGATGGTGGACTGTGAAGTTTAATAAGAGAAGTACATAATGTTATGGTTATTAAGAAAAGGCAGAGAAGACAGGAGTGATGAGAGGTTTGATGGAGCTGATACTTGCACAGGTCCTTGAAGATTTATTAGAAATTAGTCAGTCAGAGTTGTGAAGGGACTAGGTAGCAGGGAGGGAAGCCCTCCTGTTACCTTCTTGCCGCTAAGTAAATTACCTCTGACATCCCCATATTTCAAGTAAACACTAATGGAAAGAGACTAGGGCTATGATTTGTTGCTTCAGGTAGTGAAACAAAGGTCATCAGCATTTTTAGTCTTTTCCTACCAACCCAGACTATGTGATTTAGATACGACAGAGGTACATGATGGAGGGACATTGGAACGATTCCCTCATCACAGTTTCTCAGAAGCCTTTTCTACCTGAAAAACTAAACATTTGACAATATTTGCTGCAGCTAGTGGAAAATCACAAGAAATAAGAACTAAAATGTATTTTTCCACCATAACTCTATTACAGCTGAACCAAGAGAATCAGAAAGGAGAATAGAGAAGAAAGAGTTGAAAGACCAGTAGGACCTTAGCGTGGGCATCCCTTACCCTCTAGAACAACATGGCTGAAGAGATGTGTCACATATTCATTGGCTGAAAGTGCTAGAGGTCACTGCAGAAGAAGCATTTATGAATCACAGCATCCTCAATAGATGGTGGACAGGGTAATACTAAGAGGCCCTAAAGACAGCTAGATAGCTGATTATCAGCCAGAGTTAAGAAAAAACAACACCTAGCAGGGAGCAGTAGACATGAGGGAGCAACATAAAGTTATTGCCAGTACTGCATGCATCTGTACTTGTGTCCCCTGATGTCCCGATGATATTTGTTCTGTGTGTATATATTAAGTGTAATCACTATGCATATTCACTCTTCCCAATGAAGATCATTGTGCATGTATGGAAGGGTGAACTTTAGATTTAGGGGAGATGTTCTATGGTTATAGTACTTCTGTTACTGTACTATTTCACGAAATACCTTTGCTTTGGACTTAGTGTGTCCTCTGGTTGACTAGAAAAATAACCATATTGATGAGGACTCATGAGATATGGTTTGGAGAGAATTTTTATCAGAAAAGGTCCTAGAACTTAAGGTAGCCTACTTGAAGTCTTCAGGTGATGGGAACCCTGGGTGATACAATAACTTTGGTAATCATCAAGAAAAACATCTAAACAGAAAAGTCTATTGCTTATAAATTTCAAATTTTTCTTACTGCTAGCAGGAATGTTAATGGAAATGAACATTTTGTTCCCATAAACCACCTTAGTGCCTCACAAACATGTTTTGATTCAAACTGAACTAGTGCTATTCTCCTCTTAAAAGTTCAAGTCTTAATTGCATGCCCAAGGACATTGTTGACAGGATGAAACCATGTATCCAATTCCAACGATGAATGAGCAGAGTTTGTTTTTCTTGTATATACAGCGAAAATATCTTTACTATACTGTATATGATGTCAGTTATATAATATTACCTACACTGTAAGAGATAATAATTAACGTTGGCATTTATAGCAAGCTAGCTCTGCAGGTATTATATTGAAAGACAATTGTTCAGGGAACTAAGGAGTAGACTGGGGGAAAAAAAGGCTGACCATATTCCGTTATAAGCTGTAAATGAATGGAACGTAAAAGCAAAGTGTCACATCATTCTAAAAAATTATAATGGAAGGAGGTACCTTTCACAAATATGGTTCCCTAACCACATGAGCATTAATAACAAAACAAGGCATAAAGCAGATAACTAAGCCTAGTTAACAAACATTTATTAAGTGCTTACTATAAGCCAGACACTGTGATAAATACCAGGAATACACATAAAAACAGAAAGACAGCTTCAGTCCTCAAGGAGCTTAAATTTTAATAGTAGGTGGGGCACGGGGGAGGGAGGAAGAAGACAACACATAAAAGGAGGTGACAAAGGAGAGAGAATGAAGACACCAGAGAAAGAGAAGTAGAGAAAGTTTGGAGAGTCCAGAGTACAGCCTGGTGAGGAATAAAGACATGACTGAGCTGGGCATTCTCTTTAAAATGGTTCTGAGAGGAATCAGCCATTCAAAGGAAGAGGATGCAGGGGTAGAGGGTACTCAACCTGGTGGAAAATAAAGAGTTGTGGGGACTTCTGAGCCCTCTATATATGGAGGCTTTGGGAGGAGATTTTGCTCCATCTTCCAGCTCTCCAATGAGAAGGGCAGAGGCTACTGAGAGTTCTGATGAGGTGTGAGTAGTGAGTACCAAAGCTGATTCCATCATGAGTTTCTTGATGATGAGATTTTCTTAGAGTGGGTATGGAGGGAGGGAGAGAGAATGATGATGGTAGAGTCGAATCCAAGGAGGGCAACTGTAGAAAATGTTATAAGTGAAACATTTTGTATATTGTAAAGAGCTATATAAATGTACTATTAGAACCAGGAGAACACTGCACACAGTAACAGCAATATAGTATGATGATCAACTATGAATGACTTAGCTATTCTCAACAATACAGTAATCCAACACAATTCCAAAAGACTGATGATGAAAAATGCTGTCGACCTCCAGAGGAAAAAAAAATGATGTTCTCTGAATGCAGATTAAAGCAGACTATTTTTCACTTTACTTATTTTTTTTGGGGGGGGGGGAGGTTTCTAGCTTTTGTTTTCTTTTACAACATGACTAATATGGAAATATGTTTTGCATGATTGCATATGTATAACCTATATCACATTGCTTACTGTCCCAGGAGGAAAGAGGAGAGGGAGGGACAGAGAATTTAGAACTCAATCTTTTTAAATGAATGCTAAAAACTGTTTTTACATGTAATTGGGAAAAAACAAAATATTATTTTTTAAAATGTGCTTCCCCCATCCCCTTCCCCATCAGCATAGCTCCAACTACCTTAATTTACCCCTTTGTAAAGTAAAATTGTTTAAATAACCATCGGGAGGAATAAAATGATGGAATATCCGGGAAATAATTGGAAAGTCTTCTGTGGTCTTTGCCATAAAGTACAAACACTAACTCTCATGTACCAGTTTTACTTGTGTTTACTTTTAGAAGAGTGGCCTTAGATATCTCTGAAGAAGACCTAGTTGATTTTTAAGTTTCTCTGCCATCTTGTTCTCATTTCTCTCCTTCTCACCTTCTTTCATGATACTTTCTGTCATCCACTCTACATTTTAGCAAAATTGAGCTGCTAGCTATTCTTGGCCCCCAACATTTTCCATCCCAGTTTTATGTCTGTTCTCTCTCTTCATCTCTGCCTTACAGAATCCTTAATTTCTTTCAAGGCTCAGCTTAGGCATGACCTCCTCCAAGAAGGAGGATCCCTTCCCTGATCCCTCCAGTTGTTAGCAGTTCTTCAAATTACCTTGCATTCACAGGCATACTTCATTTTATTTTTCTTTGTTTTATCTTGCTTCGTAGATATTGTTTTCTACAAATTGAAGGTTTGTGGCAACACTGAGCAAGTCTATCAGCACCACTATTCCCATGCCATGCACTCACATTCTATCTCTGTGTCACATTTTGGTAATTCTCACAATATTTCAATTTTTTATTATCATTATATCTATAATGGTGATCTGTGACCAATGATGTTTGATGCTACTATTGTATTTGTTTTTGAAGGCTACAAGCCATGCCCATATAAAATAGATAATAATTCATAAATGTTGCATGTTCTGATTCCTCCACTGACCTCAGTCTTTCTCCCTCTCCTTGGCCTTCCCCTTCCCTGAGACACAACTATATTGAAACTGGGCCAATTAATATGTCAATCGATGACACAAACTTCATTTTTGTCTTATTTTAAGGAATTGCCACAGCAACCCCAACCTTCAGTAAATACCAGACTGATCAACCACCTCCAACAACATCAAGGTAAGATCTTCCACCAGCAAAAAGATTACAACTCACTGACAGCTCAAATGATGGTTAGCATTTTTTAATGATAAACTACTTTAAATTAAGACATGTACATTTCTAGACATAATACTATTGCATACTTAACAGACTAAAATATGGTATAAATATAGCTTTTATATTCACTGGGAAACCAAAAAATTCATACGATTCATTTTATTGCAATATTTGCTTTATTGCAGTGGTCTGAAACCAACTTGCAATATCTCCAAGGTGTGCTTATATTTGTCAGTGTACATGTTGTAACCCTAGAAAGATGTGAGCTCCCTGGGGGCAAGAGTTATTTTATTTTATTTTTCTTTGTATCTATGGGGTTTATCATGCTGGCATGCATATTATAGGTATGTTATAAATATTTTCTGAATTTAATTAAAGAATCTGAATGATAAGTTGTTTTGTTAGAAGTCCAGTTTGTTAAAATGATAATAGCTATTCACAGTTATATAGGAATGAAGGTCAACAAGGAGCTTTTCTCACAACCTGGGAGGCAAGTATCCTCTCCACTTCACAGATAAGGAAATTGGGATAAGAGGTTAAATCACATATCCAGGACGCCTGGAAACTCATCTTCATATTTCCTCACTGCACCTAGAATGATTTGGCTGAATAAAAATTTTAATTTTAAAGAGTCAGCATGGAATATTAAAAAATGTGCTAGATATGGAGTCACTGCTATATTTTGGAATCAGGGGACCTGAGTTTAAATTCCACCTCAGTTACTATGTTTGTGACTTTGGGCAAGACATTTCAGCCATTCTGGATTTCAACTTCTTATCTATAAAATGAGGAGGCTTAGTCATACAGCCTCTACTGTCCCTTCCAGGTATGTCTTTGAAAATAAGATTTTGGGATATATATGTGTGTGTACTTAAAAAGGTAGCAGACCTTTCCCCATTCATTCCAATTGGGAGAACATTTTCTAATTTCACTCATCAGGTCATCAACCAGCAAAAATAACATAAGATTTGCCATCCTATTTGACTTCAGTTCGGTTACACTGGTAGTAGAAAGGAGGGGAAAGCAGACCCTCCTACCAAAAAAAAAAAAAGAGAGAGAGGGAAAGTAAGAAAAACTGAAAGCTTAAGGATAAGAGAATTCGCTGTGGACAAAACCATCCCCATCATCTCCCTCTGTGGTACTGACCTCATCTATCCTCCCTTTGAGTGGAACAGACAAGTTAAGAGCTGCTGGGTGCCCATGAAGAGGAAAATGTGCCTTTTTTTTTGTATAATAGGCTGATGAGAAAAGAGACTTGCAGAAATGTTTTCTTTTCTTTCTCTGCCTGCATGTAAAACTCATTAAAGAGCTTGAGGCTACCTCTCTATCCTAGGGAAAGGGGAAGTATTTACAAAGAGGTGGGAAAAAATGGCCTTACATGCATATACAAAAGAGGTGCCCAATTAAAGCACCAGGTGTAGGAAAAGCCTCAGGAGCTTGTTCCTGCCAGAAATAAAAAGGCCAGGCTAATGTCCTGCAAGTTATGCACTGTGCTAAATGCCAACTCAAAGTCAGAAGAATCAGAGAATGTTAGGGCCAGCTGTTCTCTGTTCTGCTCCTCAAGATGCTTCTAGCAATCATGGAGATAGATGCCAGATCTGATGGCCTGAGGGAGGCGGGCTTCTCCAAGAACTGCAATGGTGCATGGTTAAAACGAGGAGGAAACAGCCTATATGTCTGTCTCAGTTCAGAGATTCTCTCACTTGGCCCTGTAAGGCTTTTTTTTTTTTTCCTGATCCCGTTTTTTCTTCCTTCAACTCTTGATTTTTAAAAATTCCCTTTCACCTGACTTTTTTTTTATTTCTATGTTTTACAAAGGTTTCCTTAAAGGACTAACATCTAATAAAGCATCCTTTTTGAGATCACCTCTCTCTTGACCTCTATCACTGACTGCCTATTGACCCCTTGAACTGGATGTCCTTTAGGCATTTCAAACTGAATATGCACAAAACAGAATTCATTTTCTTTCCTCTCTAAACCTTCTCCTCTTCTATTGCTGTCAAGGGCAACACCATCCTCCCAGTCAAATCCACACTTGCATTCACCCCTATATATGCAATCTGTTGCCAAGTTTTGTCATTTCTACCTAAACAATATCTCTTGCATACCTCCCCTTCTCTCTAGTTACACAGATACCACTCTGGCACAGTTTCCTTCAACTCTCTCCCTTCCAGTTCACTGGCCACTAAGCTGCCAAAATGATCTTTCTAAAGCAGAGGTCCAACCATTCCCCACCTCCCCAATAAACTCCAGTGGTTCACTATTTTATTCAGGAACAAATATGAAATCCTCTGTTTGACTTTTGAAGCCCTTCACAACCTAAATCTATAACTATTCCTCTTCCTTAAAAATCAAAAGCACATTCATACCTGTCTCTTATTTTTCAATACACAAAGACAATTTATTTTCATAACTTTTCCAAAACTATTAATAAGATCTCGGAGATTTCCACTATCTTGCTGGAGTACCACTCTGATCTAGCTTAGCCTTTGCTATAGGGAATTCAAAAGTAAGAGAATACCATTGTGCTTTATCTATAATTGTATCCTTATTAATCTCATTTATAGGGAAGTTGTTTTTAAAGAATTTTTATGGGTAGCAAGTACCTCATTTCATTCTAATCCCTATCTTGAATCACTGGACTGACCTGAGTTAAGCCAGGCACGAAATATGTGCTGTGAGTCAGCAAGGGTTGATTGTAATGACTCCATGGCTAAATTCATTGTTGAAAGGAAAGAAGGGTGGTCCAGTAGAAAGGAAGTTTCCACTGATTTGATGGGCAGATATTGGAGTATATGAGGCTTCTCAATGGAATAGGCTCCCACTGATTCACTAAGGTTAACTCAATAATTGCTTAAGGGGTTTAACAAGGAGAATAGAAATATAGTAAAATTAAGAATTTCCTACATTATCAAGGGCAATGCTAATGGGAGTAGGAACGAATAGACTGTAGATAGGAAACGTTATCACTGAACTAGAAGTTTAGTTGGAACTTGTGGCAAACCCTCCTGACATTAGAGCTATAAGAAAAGAAAGTGGAAGGAGAAGTAAGATTGAGGATTGGGAACCAGCAGCCTATGGGAAGGGAGATTAGGGCCTATCCCTTTATTCTCTTCCTTTCCCTCCCCAAGATAATATCTCCCTGAAAGCAGTGATTCTAAAACTTTTTGTATTTGGTACCCCTTTAATCTTTTTTTTTTTTTTTGGAGGGGGGAAGGCAAGGCAATTGGGGTTAAGTGACTTGCCCAAGGTCATAGAGCTAGTCAGTGTGATCAAGTGTCTGAGATTTGAATTCAGATCCTCCTGACTCCAGCACCAGTGCTCTATTCACTACACCACCTAGTTGCCCCCAAATCTCTTAAAAATTGTTGAGGATCCCCCTAAGTCTTGAGAATCAGAGTAGGGAAGAAGATGGAGTTCTGGATCTGGTATCAGGAAGACCTGTGTTCAAATCCTGCCTTTGAATCTTACTAGCTGTATACCTGTGTAGAACAAAGTCCCTTAAACTCTCTGATCCTCAATCATAAGATTGTTGTAAGGCTCAAATGAGACAATGTTTGCCAAGTGCTTTGAAGCACTAAATATATATCAGTTATTTTTGCTTTCTGGTATAGATTTTTCCCAAGTCTAACAACTTCTCTTAACCTTCTCATTCTTCTGCCCTGGAATACCACAGAGGACTAGTATTCTGGACCAAGCCAACCAGGCCAGTCCAGTGATTCAGGCTCCAGATTAAATTGTGAGGAGATGCTTACAGACCATCAGTATATGCAAATGTAAATTCAACGGAATGGTCAGGGAAGCTCGGGGAAGGTCTGATGGACGAGTTAGCATCTGAGCTGAGCTTTGAAGGAAGCTAAGAGGTAGAGATGTAGGGAGTGTACATTCCAGGAATGGGGCACAGAGATAGGTCAGCCACAAGATCAGTTTGGCTGAACTGGAGAGTACACAAAAGAGAGCAAAAAGAAAGAAAAATTGTGGCTAGCTCATTGGGTTTGTACATGGTGCTGATATGGTTGAAGTAATAGACTCAAGCCCTGCAGACCCATTAGCTACCCACAGACTTTTCCAGGGCTGTCAATAATTCCCCTAATTAGAGCTGTTATTGTTTTCTTATTGTTAGAACCAGACATCTTGCAGAGGTCTGCCATTTGTCACAAGAGGTACAGAGGAAGGGAATATAGACAGTTCAATCAATATGTAAACACTATTAGAAGAGCATCTTAAAGCTGGTGAAAGGTAGGTAGATCAGGAAAGTGTCCAACCAGATGAATTTTCCAATCAACTTGATAAGATTATAAAGGAAGGACATGACCCTTCATTTGAAGGCCTTTACCCATGAAGGTGGGCACACCTACTATTGCTTTATGGTTCAGGTTCCAGAGACTAGGGCTGGTTTCTAATGACTGGCTGACTAAGAATCACTGGACTATCTTCGTTTCCACCTTAAGAAGACAGATTGGAATACTGAAGCATATACTTTAATTATAGTGAGTGGGGAGCATAGACCCATGGGCCATTTCTCCTCTCACAGCAGAATTTAATGGTGAAGCTAACTATGTTCAGAGAGTGAGCTGCATAGGACCTGAAATGGGCATTCCTGGATCTCAGGTTCCTAGGAATCATCTGCTTTCCATTTTCCTTTCTGAGCATGAGAGAACAGAGACCTAACAGCTTACTTTCCCACCTCAAGAACTGGTAGCATCAGAAGCGCTGATATTTCCTACAAAAGTATATGGTGGAAGCAGACATGTACAAGTTCATTTGACCCAAGAAAGGAGTCCCAACTTTGGGAAATGTTTTGTGGGCAACCCCAAGTTCGAGAGTTTAGACCACAGACCTATTAGAGAGATAAGAGCATGTCCGAATTCATCATGCTCCTTGGAGAAAGATCACCCGCTTGGAGATCAAAGCCAATCACCAATTCATGTAGGAAAGGTTGGGGGAGGGCAGGAAGAAATTGCTTGTTTATCAGTCAGCAAATTATGTTTACTTTGCGGGGAGAGAGAGGAGTATAAACTATGTGTGGATTATATATGTTTTAATTATATATGATTCTGTTGATTCACCAGAATGGTCAAAAGGTTCCCTTCTGGTAACTCCCAGTTTAGTGCTCTTCTAGGATAAGCTGAGTAACTAACTGGGTATCTTGTGTGCTTTTTATACCTGATTATGTGTACCTATGAATTGTTTGCAACTTATTCATTATTCTGTGGGGTAAAACAAATATGACTTTCATACTTGGATGGGAAGTAGAACACTATATTTGGGGATACTTAGGCTCAAGATCCACCATGAATATACTAAGAGATTTTTCTATAACTAAAAGTGGGAGCAATGGACTGAGAGAAAATTATGTTCTATGGGTCAGCCTCCAAGATCAGATTCCGTGAGGAAGGGCATTCATTGCATAGGTGGAGCCTAGCTTAAATACATGTCTTACAGATAGTTAAAGAGTTAAGTCAGCCTTTAGTTATAAAACCTGATTTTTCTGTGTAGAGCTAACTAACCCAAGAAGTTGATCCATCCTGGGACCTTGATCTAATGAGACCAATGGAGCTAACTGGCTCAGAAAAGCCTCAGAAAAGAAGTGGATTTTAAGAGCTTTTTCTGATGCAGCAGAACAAATTCCAGATACAATCCAAACATACCCAAAGGCTGTAGAGTGTCTGGGTCCTCAATAAATGTTTGTTAACCTACAGACTGGTTGACTCTCAAAGCAGGCAAAAAAGATTTAATTCTTCCATGCTCCCAGATGGGATGAAGAATATTATCTGCCTTGCATGAGCTGTGTGTTTGTCTTGACAGGGAAGGATAGGCACCAAGACCCCTGCTTTGGAGCAGAGAGTCTCATAGCCAGAGAAAGCAAAGTCAATTGACACAAAGCAGCCTCTGGCCTCAGGCTGCCAAGTAACAATTATAGATTGGGGCCAAGCTTTCCTTCAGTTCCCTGGAATAACTTTTGATGGTTCCAGTCATCATAATCTGAATAAATTGGGCTTTACATGGCATAAAATGGCCCAAGAGACATGGGGCAGAAAGGAAGAGTAATGGAGTGATCTTCCAGGTGGTGGTTTAATTTTTCTTTAAGCTGAGTTCAGTCTCTCTCTCTGACTCCCAAGGAACTGATTAGGGGGATCATTTCAACATATGGCCCTCCCTTTCTTTTACTGAAGAAGCTACCCAGATAAACAGTGTCTCGCAAGACAGCACCAGACTCATTCAGGTGATTCAAAATGTGACTCCAAAAGAATGCCAACATTTTGGGGGGGTAGAGAGACTCCAAAAAGTAGGCTGAGTAAATCCCTGAAGACCAAAGGATGGGAAAGATTCTCCTGCTACTTCTCCCTGACCCTAGAAAGATAAAAGGTGAAAATCACTCTCCTGGTCATTGACCTAATAATTTTTTTTTCAGTATTGCCTAACTTAGATGTGGTACCAGCTATATCATTCCAATTCTCTAAGACCTATCACTCAATAAGCAGTTATATTTTTTATTCAATTTTTTATTTTCAGCTTAAAAATTCATGAATTTGCATATCATTCTTGCACAGACAACATGTGAATCTTTGTATTATTCTAATTTTAATGTATGTGCTGCTCAAACAAGCATCAATAAGCGTTATTAAGAACTCACTATGTTTCAGGTATAATGCCAGGAGGTGATGATACAGACAAAAATGAGAAAGTCCCTGCCCTCAAAAAGCTTTCATTTTATTGGAGGAGATGGTATATACAAATATAAATGCATACAAAATAAATGCAAAGCAATTTTGCAAGGAGTGGCAGGGGACACTATCACTTGAGGGATCCAGAAAGGAGGAGGTGGTATTGAACTAAGCTTTGAAGAAAATTAAGGGGTACCACAGAAGAGGCGATGCATCCTAGGGTAGGAGGATGAAGATACAAAGGCATGGAGATGCCTTTATGAGGAACATCAAGTCAAAAAAAAATCTAAGTTTGAATCCTAGGTATGTAATCCAGGGCAAGTCACATTCTCTCAAAGCCTTATTTTCTTCATCTGTAAAATGGGAGTAATAATAGTGCTTGACTCAAAGAGTTCTGCCTGTTTAATTGTATAAAGGTCAGTTTGATCAGACCAAATTGTGTATGAAAGGGAGTAAAGTCTAATAAGTCTGGAAAGATAAATGGTAGCCAGGTTCTGAGGAGTTCTAAATGCCCAAAAGAGGAATTTGTATTTGATTCTAGAACTAATAAGGATTTGATAAATAGGGGAGGGTCATGATCAAACCTGTGTTTTAGGAATATCATTTTGGCAGATATGTAGAGGATGATTAAGGAGCAAAGAGACTTGACAGAAGGAGACCAATTAGGAAGCTATTGCACAATTCCAGGTGATAGATTCTGAAAGCTAGACTGGAGAGAATGGGATAAATGAGGGAACCCCAGTTGTGTGTATCCACATCAGCCTGACTCTCATTTTCTCTTTGGTGACAAGAACAACTCAGAAAACTAAATTTTTGAAGCAAAGCAAATCAGATTGCAAATCATGATCAAGTCGAGATACTAGAGAGTTCAAGGGAATTAGCTCCTATAGTGGGTAGAGTGCTTGCTTAGTAACATTGACTGATATTTAAATAGCACTTTACAGTTTGGAAAGTATTTGACATGCATCCTTGAATCTGAGCCTCACAACAACACTAGGAGAGAGATACCATGGGAATTGTTCCCATTTTATAAATGAAAAAAATGAACAAGCAAGATTTAGAGAGGTTCCAAGTCATTCATTTATTCATTCATTCATTCAACAAGCATTTATTAATCACCTAGGATATACCAGCCACTGGGATACAAAGACAAAAAAATAAAACTGGTCTTGCCCTCATGGAGCTTACCTTCAGAATGTTGTGGGAAACAGCATACATACATATAAGTGAAAACAAAATATATATAAGTAATGAAGGGGAGGGGGCACCAGCAACTGGAAAATCTGAAAAGATGTCATATAAGAAGTAAGAACCGAAGAAGAGGTTTGGAGTCTATGGGGCAGAAGTGAGGAGGGTGTAGATTGCAAGCATGAGGGACTACACGTACAAAGGAATAGAGAGAAAAGATAAAATATCAGACACGAGGGACAGCAAACACATCTGTTTGGCTGAAACACGGAATTTGCAAAGCAAAGGAAGATGCACTAAGACCAGAAAAGTAGGCTGCAATCACACTGTGAAGAGCTTTAAATGCCAAACAGGGAAGTTTTCATTTTATCCTATTTGCAATTTGGAATCACTGAAGGTTTGTGCAGGAGGGTGACATAGTCAGACCTACCTATGATTTAGGAATTTCACCTTGGCAGCTTTTGAGAGAGGGGAGAGAATTTTGAGGCATCGAAACTAATTAGGAGACTTTTGTGACAGTCTGGGGAAAAGTTGATGAGTGTTTGCCTGAGAATGGTGGTCATGTCAATAGAGGGAAAGGTATGAATAGCAGTGATGTTATGAAGATAAAATGGACAAGACTTTATGACTAACTGGATATAGAGACTTAGGTAGAGTTAAAAAGGTGTGGACCAAATTTATTAGAAAGATCGGGGGGAGAGAGATACAGACAGACAGACAGAGAGACAGAGAGAGGGAGACAGAGAGAGACAAAGAGAGAGAGAGGGAGAGAAAGAGAGAGAGAAAGGAGAGGGAAAGAGAGAGAGAAGGAAGAAGAAGACTGGACTTGGGTGAGAATGAATGAGTTCCACTTTAGACATATTGAGTCTGATGTGTCATACAGGTGGAAACATCTATTAGGAAGTTGGTAATATAGGACTTGACTTTAGAAGAGAAACTGGGACTGAATACATTGAGATGGTCGTTGAACCCCTGGGAGCAAATGAGCTCACCAAAAGGAAGGATATAGAGAAAGTGACATCCGGTGACTTACCCACTGTCACAAAATTAGTTAAGTGTCAGAGATAGGATCAAACTCAGGTCTTCTTTACTCCATATCCAGCACTGTATCCACTCTACTATATTCTTTCTCCTCAGTATGAGAGATGTTCTGGTAATTCAACAAGATTCTAATTCCTCGAACCGTTTTATTGTCTATTTTACATCTTCCCATTTTGTCCATAAGAGTAACATAAGATACATTGTCAAATGCTTTGCTAAAAATCTAGGCAAATTACACCACTCCTTTATTCTACAAGTTTAGTAATCCTCTCAAAGGAACCTAGTATGACTTGTTCTTGATGAGACACTGCTGCTTCTTAAAGGACACTGCTTTCTTCTCTAAACTGAAGACCACTATATCTGAAATCAGAAAACTTGGGTTCAAACCCTAGCTCTGTCATTTACGACTTTTGTGACCTTGGACAAGTTTCTTCACTTTCGTGGGCCTCAATATCTTCATCCACAAAATGAAGGAATTGTACTAGATGGCTTCTAAATTTTCTTCAAATTCTAGGTCTCTGATCCTAGGATACACCAAGCATCTCTTTTATTTAATATGTAGGGCAGAATCAGAGTCTGGAAAGATTTTCTAGTTAGATATACATATATGAAAAATTAGTCATTTATTTAAATGGGCTTATTTTTGTACCCATGCTTTTCTCCTGTTCATGTTCATTTACATAGGGGAGAAAAAAAATTATAATTGAAATACTGGGGTTCGTAGGCCCTGAGAGATCTTGGCAGTTTGCTGATAAAGTAACAGCTAAATGAATGCTGACTGGAAGAAGTTTAACAACTGGAAACAAAGCAGTGCTATACAGACCTTCTGACTTTAAGTCAGACAGAATTAAGAATCAGTCCTTGTTGACCAAGAAATATAGATGAAAACCTGAGGATACAAGCTAGGTCAAATGACTCTGGATCCCCAAGAACTTGGTATATGCTGTGATACTTCCTCTCCTTCTAGAGAGGAAATGTCTATTTCAGCTAAGGTTTAGAGAAACAGTAAGACCTTGGGGGATAAAGGGAGAGAGACAGAAAGTGAAAAGGTGATTGAGATTTTTTTTTTCTTTTCCTAGTATGACAGATTTTTTTTTTTTTTTTTTTGGAGCTTCTGATTTTTCTGCAAGATCCGTGGCAGGAAAAAGACAAAACAACAAATAAATTCTAGGCATTAAGCTAAGTGAGCAATGACAGAACCCACTCATCCTTCAGTGGGGGACTCTAACTAAAAAGAGGCAGAGAGAAGCTCTACAACCTCATGCCCATGGATGTATCTGTACTTAGCATCACGAGCAGCATGATGACATCATTAACAGTGGCCCTATGGCATAGAAGGTCTTCCTTGTGTTTGCCTTGGTGACACAGTCACATATGCTGCCAGAAATTGTTTGCAAATTTCCTTGAGATTGTGTGTATTTGTGGGAAGGTGTATATCAGCTTTAGAGGGGGGAAATATCTTATTGATACATTTCGTGCAATGTAATTTTTAATGTCTTTGCTTTGAAATAAGTAGATAATTGTGGGCTTATGAGCTATGGGACCAACTGTGGATGTTGGGGAAGGGGGTAGTGCTATCTATATCTATATTCTAGAATTTTGCCAAGAATCAAAGTCAGGTTCACTGACTTATGGTTGGCAGATTCTGCTTTCTTTTCTCTTTTGAAGGTTGAAAATTTGCTCTGCTGTAGTCCTATGATACATCTTCAATTCCTTACAATCTTCCTTGTATTGTATTGTATTGTATTGTAATTCCTTACAATATCACTAACAGTGGCCAGCAATTACATATTTTTTTGTGTGTTCTTTCCATGGATATAGTTCATCTGGGCCAGGTGATTTGAATTCATTTCATCATTGAATTCATGACTTTATATAAGCCATTATTGTTCAGTTTGTTTTTCCAGTCCAAAGATCAATCCAAGCTCGGTGATTGATCTCTTACCATTTACTTTATTCACTCTCCTGCCTCTTCTAATTTGTCATTTAACCTCACCACCTTTTTGAGATTTTCTTCTCAAAGGTCACAACTAACCTCTTAATCATCATATCCAATGGATTTGAAGGGATTCATGCTTCCTTTTC
Organism: Pseudochirops corinnae; assembly: GCA_028646515.1. Classification (NCBI taxonomy): domain Eukaryota; kingdom Metazoa; phylum Chordata; class Mammalia; order Diprotodontia; family Pseudocheiridae; genus Pseudochirops; species Pseudochirops corinnae. The sequence continues at coordinate 20,687,137 of CM053589.1, read as the reverse complement.
ATCCTCCTTTACTGCTTTGTAGTTTTTGACACTGTTGACTGGCTACTCTTTCCTCTTGTCTTCAGAGATACTGTCTTCTCCTGTTTCTTGTTCCCTTGACTGATTCGTCAATCTCTCTTCAACTCTCTATGCTATGTGTACTCCCAAGATGTTTCTTTAGTGTTCTTCCATCTTTACAATCTCATTTATCACTCTGCTATCACTTCTGTGCATGAGACTTCCAAATCCAGGCCTATGTCTCAAACTGCCTAATTCTAAGTAGTTCAAACTAACTGGAACATCGCACTCATTCCTAACACTACATGTCCAAAATCAACCATATTAGCCACCCACAAGAAACTGTTCCTTCCTTTGACTTTATTATTTCAAAAGTCAGTGGAGTCACCATCTATCTTGATGCCTGTGGTTGAAATCATCAAGTAACCTTTGACTTCTTCCTTTCCTGAGTCTCTTGCTTCTGAGAAGTTACCAAATTCTGACAGCTCTACTTCTCTCTATACCTTGTTCCTAGACTATTGAAGTGACCTCTTAACAATTTTTTTTGGGAGGGGAGGTCTCTTCATTATCCTTTCCTTCTGACCCTTCCTTCCCAAACCTTACCTTCCTTATGTTTCATGTTTCCCCTCCATCCAAAATAGTTTGACTCTTAACCTGACTATACAGTAAAGTCTTATCTCATCCTATTGTCTCTCCTTACTCCCATTTCTTATACTCTTTCTCTAGTCAAAATGAATTACTTCTACTCATTGAACCATGTCCATGCTTCACACTTTCATTCATCCATGCACTTACTTGTGTTATTGCCAATCCTTAGATTTCCTATTTCCCACTCTTTGCCTTTCGAATTCATCCTTTATTCCAAGGATTCTTAACATTTTTTTGGATTGTGGATACATTTGGCAGACTGGTAAGGCCTATGGACTCCTAAGAGTAACAGTATATTTTTTATTCTGTTTCATTTTTATTTTAAAATTTTTTTTAATTACTAAAGGAAATACCAGTTAGAGAAAGAGTTCTTAACCCAGTGCCCACAAATTATATATACATACATACAAACATGCATACGTATATACATACATTTACACGCATACATATAGTTGTTCCATTGTTTCAGTTGTATCCAACTCTTTGTGACCCCATTTTGGAATTTTCTGGGCAAAGACATTGGAGTGGTTTACCATCTTCTTCTCTAATTCATTTTACTGATAAAGAAACTGAGGCAAAAAGGGTTAGGGAATTTGCCCAGGGTAATATAGCTAGGAAGTGTCTGAGGACTAATTTGAACTCATGAAGATGAGTCTTCCTGATTCCAAGCCCAGTGCTCTATCCAATGTACCCCACCAAGCTGGCTATATATATGGGGATGGCGAAGAGAGTGAGAGAGAGAGCCGGTATTTCAATATAATTGGTTTCCTTTGTACTTCTATTCATCTACTTTATGCATTTAAAAATACCCTGAGAAGGGGTCCATAGCCTTCACCAAACTGCCAAAAGGGTCCATGACACAAAAAAGTTAAGAACCTCTGGGGTACAAGTTAGTGAATGATAATCAGTGGAATTTATGTAGCACTTTAAAATTTGCAAATCATTTTGCAAATATTTCATTCTCATCACAACCCCGTGAGGTAAGTGCTAGTAATGTCATCATTTCATAGATGAGGAAACTGAGACAGGCAAAGCTTAGGTGACTTGGCCAGGGTCATCAAGCCAGAAGATATATGATGCAGGATTTGACTTCAGGTCTCCCTGACTTTAAATCTAGCCACATGGCTGCAGAGTGCAAACAATGATGTCATTTTTTCTACATCTGACTTCACCACCCCTGTGGAATCTATCCACAAAAACTTTGGGGGTCTGTGAACTCCAGGTTAAGGATCCCTGCTTTGGTCCATCTCAGATGCTACTTCCTGCATGAAGCCTTCTGGATCTTACCAGTTGATAATAAATTTTTCCCCTCAGACTTTACCTAGCACCTTGTTTGGTCATCTTATACAATTACTTTGTTCTGTAATTACTTTTGAAGGTCTCACACCCCTCTGCTAGACTGTAAGTTGCATGACAGCAGTGCCCTATCTTATATAATCTTTATTTCCTACAATGGCAAGCTCAGTTTTGTGCACAGAGTGAGCACTTAATATTCATTGAATATAGATTCTTCAGTTATTCATGAATCTTCCAAAGAGGCACCAAGAGAATGTGCAATTCTAGACTTAGCTCTACAGGGAGGTGGCATGGTCCATAGAGTTCTGAGCATGGGGTCAGGAAACCCTGAGTTTAAATTTGGCCTCAAAGGGGCAGCTAGGTGGCTCAGTGAATAGAGCACCGGCCCTGGAGTCAGGAGGACCTGAGTTCAAATTCAGCCTCAAACACTTGACACACTTACTAACCGTTTGACCTTGGGCAAGTTACTTAACCCCAATTGCCCTCCAAAAAGCAAAAAATAAATAAAATAAAAAAATAAATTTGGCCTCAGACACTTACATCAAATCAAAACTGTTTGATTCCGGGCATATCATATGCCTCTATTTAAATGCCTCAGTCTCTTCAATTTTAAAATGGAGATGTAGCAGCACCTGCCTTGCAGGATTGTTGTGAGGATAAAATGAGACAACATTTGTAAAGCGTTTAGCTTGGTGCCTGGATAATAGTAGGTGCTTAATAAATGCGTGTTTTCGTCTTTCCTTTCCTAAAGAAACAGATCAGGAAGCAGGCATGTGGGATGCCCCATTTTCTGATGCATTTTGTGATTTGAGTCTGATACGGAGGCCGTGGCCTACTTATTAAGCATTTCCCTTGAGGGGTCATTAGCAGTGAGATTCTGAAACATATTCTCTCTCTCATGTTTGGAATGGTGCTGGCTGTAATTCAGCTCTTGGCAAGCTAGATAGGAGAAAGTCGGATAACAGCAGGTTAAGAAAGGGGGAGGCCCCAACAGGACCACTGAACAGAACTAAAACACTTTAAAAGCACGATCCCCCTGGCGAAAGTCTGCTCTGGCCATGTCCTTTCCTCTACTCCCAGCGAGGCAGCTGACCCTTTATTGGGCATCTGAGGCCCTTCCTGGCCACCGGGACACTGTACTCAGCTGGAACGACTCATTTTGTTTACAGCCCCACCTGTGAGTCCTTGACACTCAAGTCTCTGTCTCCGTGTAGTCTTCCCTCCCCAGCGCCCCCAAAATGAGCTCTTCACAAGGATGAGCAGAAAATGACGAGGGGTAAAGCAAGGCTATCCTGAAGCCATGCATCATCACTCACAGTAGACGCAGCTGAGCAGCCACTACAAAATGGCACCTTTGGGTGCGTTCTTCTCTTCATCCCTTCACGTTGTTTGCATTGACACGTGAAGGAGCCCCAGCCTTCCCTTCCCTTCATTTCATTCCCAGAGAGAAAAAAAGCAGCATTTCTGTTCCCATTTTCCTTTTATACCAACACTGAGAGTTGAGCCTAGCCTAGGGTACAGACTTCCCCAGGGCTCTCCTTCCCCCTCCAGTCTTACTATCTCAGCTGGGCTGCATTTCTGCCAAGATGCTTACTGCAGGCTGAATGTTTGAACAGCGACAAGGCAAACTTCCTTAAGCTGCTTATTCTAACTCGAGGATTGTGCTTCCTAGTCAATTGATACTGGAAATAATTACTTCTTAGGACCTTTGAAAACCAAATGTGTAAAGAGAAATTAAAATCTAATTAAATGGATGTAGGCAGTTCGGTCTGAGCTGACAACTCCTAAGCTCCCGTAGTTTGTCAAAGGTTACATTATCTTTCTGTCCCTAGGAGTTCCAGACTCATGTTCTCTCCTCTAGCAGACCTCTGTTTCTCCTCCTCCTCCCAGCCTCCATTCCCCACTGCCCATCTTGGATCCTGCTTATTCCTAAGTAGGAGAAAATGCATTGGAAGCCCTTTGGAACCCTTTTAGCCCCACTGCTTAGGCTGAAGAGACAAAGGACATTGTGGCTACCACCACCCCACTGCCATGGGGCAGCTGAAGGTGCTAGGGGGTTAATTGGTTTCTGGCTGGTGAAATCACAGCAGCAGCATCTATCGTCGAAGCTTTTTTGCCAACATAACCGTTATTGTTCCCTGGGTAGCCCGCCCCCACTCCCTTATGAGCCATTTCATTTTCTCTGACTTGTCAGAAATGAGCATTGGCATCAACAAATCAGCACTCCTGTTGTAATCGTGTAATAATGTTATTGTTCTCTCCCTAGCTCTGCTATCAGCAGGCAATGTAGATAGAAGTTTGGTATTTGCAGTGGCTGCCACGCACACAAGCCCAAGCCAACTCAGGTGTTGATTTCCATCCCCAAGTACACTAGATTGAGATCATAAAGTCAAGTAGCTTTTTTTGTTCGTGAACTAAAAAGGCAGGGAAGTTCTTTCGTCCCTGAGAATGTGTTCCAGACAGCTGTCAGGGTTTGTAGACTTAGAACCGAAAGAGACCTCAGAGGCTGTTTAATCCAAACATCTCGTTTTAAAGGTAAGTAAGAAACTGAGACCCACAGAATTGAAGTGACTTGACAAAGATCACCAAGGTAGTAATTATCAGGAATAGGATCTGAACCCAGGTTCTCTAACTTCAAAGCTAGTGATCTCCACTGTACTTTGTCCTTGCTTTGTACAATGGAGTTTCTTCTGCCTGGTTAGCCAGGGGCTGTGTTTTCTGGATTCTAGTCTTATTTTTCCAATAGATTCACTGCTGAGACAATGAGCTCTTTAGAAGATTTCTGATTACCTCTCTTCACATCCATGTGAAAAGTTTTAGTGGAAAGATAGACACTAGTCAGTCTTCTATCCAAACCCAGAGGGTTGATAGTAGAAATATCTGCCTCATTTGTGTACTTTTTGCCCTGTATTCCTTTAAGAAACCACTCAGTGACTAGAGGAAACAGGCGACATGAGAAGACACATCTCACCTCTCCCCACTGCTTCTTTGCAGAAGTCGGGGGGTCTATGAGTTCACGACATTGCATATAACATCAGACTAACCAATATGTTGGTTAAATTTTGCCAAATTCCACCCCCTTTTTTAAATTCTTTGTTATAATTGATAGTTATTTGGGAAAGATTGGTAGAAAAATAGGGGGGAAATGTAAGTGATGACAATTCCAGAGGACTGATGATGAAACATGCAACCTAACCCCTGAGAGAGAGATCATAGACTCAGTACAGATTGAAACACATATTTTCTGGTCATAGCTAATATGAAAATTTGTTTTGCTTGACTATGCATAATATTTCTTGGAAATTTTGTTTTTCTTTTTTCAAGGGGTGTGGGAGAGCAAGAAAATAATTTTTTTTACTCATTTTAAATTAAAACAAAAGAAAAAAGAAAGTTATAAAAAAAAGAAATCAATAAAATTTGTCAAAAAAAAAAACCCTGAGGGAAGGAATGCCTCCTTTGCTTCTTGGTAGCAAATCCTTCGTGAAGCCCCTGCTGATGGAAATGCACCCTACTTACTATACGTGGCTCCTATCCCTTCCATCCTCTATCTGTCCCCACCCTGGTCACTGAGATCTTTCTGTTCCTGCAATAAGTTCATTTAGTACTATAATTCTTGCTTGTCTTTTTTCTAGATATATTTTCCTGGCCATGAAGGTGACTAAAGCAGGCACTGTAAAACACTTAGAGCTTGGTCAGGCACCAAAGACGCCATCCTGGGCCATCTCCAATCATCCTAACTTTTGTCTTGCCATTGGACCTTGATGACATCAACAGAGAGGGTGAGGCTGATGACTTTATATAACTTTGACTCACTTAAATCCAATTCATGTGCAGATCAAGACATCAACTCATGACGTCATTGATCCTCTTACAAAATGAAGGACAAACAACAAAAGTTATGTGCCAGGCACCCTGCTAAGCACTTCACAAATATTATCTCACTTGAGGAATCTGAGACAGATAGTCATTGAGTGACTTGTGCAGGGTCACACAGCTAAGTGTCTGAGGAAAAATTTGAACTCAGGTCCTCCTGATTCCAGACCCAAGGCTCTATCCAATGCACCTACTGTTTCCCTAGACAGAGGAAACTCAGACAATCCTCTAAGTGCTACATCTTTATAGAGGCAAGTAGTCCCTCCCTCGCCTTCTCACCCACCAATCCAAGTACTGCATCCATAGAGAGACAGGTAACTTCTACGCCACTCATTTCCTCATTCCTATCCTGTTTTCTGGCTTAGACCAAAGGACAAGTGGAAATTTTCTTGCCCAGATCTTTGCTTTAGCCTCTTTCATTCAAGTAACTCCAAATCCTGTCCCCCACATCCCCATTTCTCAAACTTACAACTTCTTGGCACTCATGGACAATCTTGAATTATCTACAAGGCTATCACTCCCCATAGTCAACTTCTTAAATTTATTATGTGGTCTTCATCTTAGTGCCTTAAATTCATCCTGGTTCATTTTATGGTACTCTAAAATGTGCTTGGTAAGAGGTATTGTAAGGTTGGATTTGTCAAGAATTAACATCTGTGGTTCCCCTCCATCAATCCTGTCTGATGCCATGCACAGAGAGCCTCTGGAAGGCTAAGCAAGAGAAGAATGACATGAAATTGATTGGCAGTCCACCTCTAATTCCTCTCTCTTCCCCTTTGTGGGTGAAATGACATCATATTTGGACTGGTAGCAAGTGGCTGCTTTTTATTTACACAAATTGAAGACATATGGGAGAGTTCATCCCATTCCATGGTAAATGATTAATTAAGCAGCTAGTGTTGGAAACTAGGTAGTGGAAGGGGCACCTGAGTGTTATGACTTTATCTCACCAGACCCAAGCATGCTATTAAGCAACAGACTAATAGAGATTGGAAAATACTAGGATTTTTTTAAGGGGGTTCCAAAAGGACAGACAGGATACCAGGGTTATGTGAGCTGTTACTTCTGGGACACACATAACAATGATGGGTTCCTTCTGGGCTCACAAATGCATTCAAGTCTGACACATACATACATACATATATATACATATACATACAGTCAATATATTATTTATGATAAAAATGTGAATAATTCAACTTGTCCACATTTAGCAGGTATCTGCAGAAAAACCAGCTTCACGATAGATCTTGACTCTTGGAAACTGTCCATCAAGTGACAGATGAAAAGGCCTTCTATCTAGTATATGTGCTAGAGAATGAAGGAAGGGGGGAAGGGAGGGTTAAGCAGGAGTGTGAGTGCTTCACCTCAGCTCCAAGCCCTGATACAGGGAATTCCCCTCCTAGAAAAAGGTTTGGCAATATGATCTCTGCAGTGAGGCATGGGGATCAGATTTAAGCATCTTATCTTTGAGAGCTAATTTTAAAATACTTGGAATCATAGATCTATGGATGGAAAGGACCTTTAAGGTCATTTAGTCTGACCCCCTTATTTTATAGTTGAGAACCTTAGACCCTCAGAGGTCACATAACTTACTCAAGGTCAGATAAGCAGTGTCAGAGCCAAGATACAGAAGTATTTTTTCTCCAGCATAAATTCTGCTTTTTGTCCTTCCCCCACCCTGGAATCAAAAGCAAGTTGTTAAGAGTAAAAACTCTTCTGCACCTTCTCCTCCGGACTACCGGGGAAATTATCATAGTGAAACAGATTTAGAACTGGAAAACATTTTACAGGTCACCTAATCCAACTCCCTTATTTTAAAGATGAGAAAAAAAAGAGCTACAGAGAAGTTAATGACTTCCCATGATCACAGAGGTAGTAATTGGTAGAAAAGGGATTCTGATCCCGTCTCTAATACGCTGGTATCCAGCTGATGTTTCCTCTGTAAATTGTGTTTACATGTATGTGTGCATGTTGGGGAAGGGGAAGGGATGAATTTGACAAGATAAAATCACCTGAGGACTTTAAAATCCCCTGAAGAAAGGTATTTGGAGGTATTGTCATAGAGAAGGCAATGTGGCATTAAAACAAAGAAAACTAAAACTAGGAGATAAAAATTCTAATCTCATTTACTACATTCCTGGTAAAAAACTCAAGGTCTATGCCATATTCATCAAGTGCTTAGATTATCAAAAAAAGATACTGAGCTATTATTCTATCATAAGGTAATGCCTCTTTTGCATTTGGGCAGTTTGGTTGTTGAAAGTGGAAGAAAATAAACTTTGGTGACAGAAAATGAACTTATGTAAAATAAAATAATTAAATCAACTTGTGAAGGATCTAAGGTACTGCACCTTTCATATGTAAAGTTTGGCTGAAAAGGGGGGCAGAAAAACTTTTAAAATCATGTGTAAAGAAATGTAAAGTATATACTAGTAGGAAGAATGAGTAGAAGCGAGAGGGTCTATTTGAGGATGAAGAGATTTCTATGGCTGCATCTCATTTGCGTGTAACTACTATACTTTTAGAATGTGAAGGTAGGGGTAAAAAATTTATGAAAAAGTAAATTGCATAGCTGTTTGGAGATTATTAAATAATTTTTAAAAGACTATTAGTTGCATAACTAAAAGAAAAGTGGGTTTTTACCATATAAAAGCAAAATGAGTCACTGAGTACCAGTAGGCTCCAATTTGAGTCATTGAAGGTATTGAGGAAACTAGCAGGAAAAGGAATAGGATTAATAATAGTGAAGAAAGGAGCAGATACTGAGTGAGAAGATGCTAGCTGTTAGGAAAGGTCAATTGACAGAAAAGCTTCCACTGCTAAATTTGTAAGGTTACTAATTGACTCATTTTACAGATGAGGAAACTGAGGCAAAGAGGGTTAAGTGACTTTTGCAGGATCACACAGCTAGTAATTTTCTTAGGCTAGATTTGAACTTGAAAATCTTCCTGACTTCTGGCTTGGCATTCTATTTACTGGGTCACCTAGCTCTTTCTCCACAACAGGGTCATTCGTAGGACCTTGGATTTGAAATATAATCACATGGTGCTATTTCCTAGAAACCTAGACTTATCAGTGTGAGAGCAAGTTAGGGTAAGGGGGAGGGGGTGGGAAAGAGAGAGAGAGAGAGAGAGAGAGAGAGAGAGAGAGAGAGAGAGAGAGAGAGAGAGAGATCCATAGACTATGCAAAGAGATTCATTATGGGGTTCTATGACAGGTCTTCTGCAAAGGTACATTGTGTAGGTACATCTGGGATTTACTGAAGATGCTCTTTTTATTGACAGGAACCCTTTGGAGACATTTTCTATCTAGAATTTAATAGGTACCTTAGTGCCACAGGGATCTATTAGAGGAAGAATTTTCTAATTAAAAAAATATTTTTTCTGGTATGTTTCTCCTTTCACTAGTCAGTCCATTTTCTGTGAGATAAAATTTTGATTATATGAATATTTAAGCATTAATATCTGTAATTTACTGTACCTATTTTTAAGTATAAGGGCTAATATTAATAATCAAGATTTAGCATACCTAGAGCACTAGTGTTTCATAATGGAGATAGAGATGTACAGAGGATTCTCAGTTAAGGGAATGCCACTGACCTAAGAAATAAAGATACTAAGGATATTTCATAAGATAATATTTTCAAAGTTCTTTGAATGAAGAATGAGTAGATAAAAAGCATTTATTTAGCTCAAATTATGTACAAAATGGGGCAGGCAGACTGGGTTTGGAATCAGGAAGACTCATCTTCATGAGTTCAAATCTGGCCTCAGCTCACTAACTATGTGACCTTGGGCAAGTCACCTCACTTCATTTCTCTAAAATGAGCTGGAGAAAGAACTAATAAACCATTCCAATATCTTTGCCAAGATTACTCCAAGTGGGGTCATTTAGAGTCAGACATGAGTGAAACAACTGAACAACAACAAAAAGCTAGTTATTCCTCACACATAAAAGTTAGGGGCACAGTGTCCCAGTGACCTGGAAAAATCTATATACAATTTTTTTTACTCTCTCATCCTGCCTTGTGCCCCATCTTTTTCACCCAGCACCCTTCTTTGCTCCACTCCAATTTGGAATTTTCTTATTCAGTCTAGAAACTTCCTGTTTCCTAGCTAATAAATGTCTACATGCCCATGATCTCACTGGACAATCAGACCCACCTCAGCAGGACTCCTGCCCGACTCAGGATGCACTGACCTCTCAGCTATCCTAAAGTATGGAGTAAAGCAGGAGTTCAAGACCGTTATGGATTCCTTCCTCCTTTTACATCCCAAAGACCATTATAGCCAAGATTCCCTGGCAGCAGCATCCTTTGCTGTGTCCTTTTTCCATTCTTATTTTGGAGATGTTTTTCCCAGCTTCACAATGAGAAAATTTGGTGAGCTGCCTTAGTATCCTTTCTTTGTTGTTCCTGCCTCCCTTTCCAAAGGATCTTGGTAGGGTTTAGTTAAGTCTTGTGACCCTTCTTTGAAGATGTCAAAGAAGGAGGGTTCGTTACTTTTCTGTGACCCCAGGAAAGTCATTTAATCTCTCAATCCCCCTCCCCACCAACTCTGAGATGGTAAGTTAGCAAAGCAGCTGTTGATCCATAATGTCAGAAGGAAATTTTTCACTGTAAGCTCTCAAAGGCAATGAAATCACAGGTCCAGACAAAAGAAAAAAAAGTTTTCAGCATTAACCAGCCCTAATGATACTTGTGCAAAGTCCCATTAGTCTCAGCAATGGACCCTGACACTCCCTATTTTAGAAATGAGGAAAACAGTGTCCAGATATGGTCATTGCACTCAGAGAGGCATGTATCACAACAGAAATAGAACTGGTCTTAGAGTCAAATAAACTAAGTTCAATGGCCACACTAACATTTCCTAATAATACGACCCTAGTGAAGGCACTTGACCTCCCTAAAGCTCAATTTCTTCTTCCATAAAACGAGGACAATTATGACAATACCCTCATACCTTAATGTTGGGGGGAAAATATTCTTTAAAGTGTAAAGTGCAAGATAATCTTGTGGTTGCTATTTTATTCTTATTAATATTATTCTAGCCAGCAGACCCATGACTCAATTCTAGAATTACTCACCTAGGAATTAGGTTGTTGTTGTTCAGTGATGTCTGACTCTTTGTAACCCCATTTGGGGTCTTCTTGGCAAAGATAGTGGAGTGGTTTGTCATTTCATTCCACAGCTAATTTTTCAGATGAGGCAACTGAAGCAAATAGTGTTAAGTTACTCAGGGTTAGTATCTGAAGCCAGATTTGAACTCATGAAGATGAGTCTTGCTGACTCCAGAATGGGCACCCTTTCCACTGTGCCAACTAGCTGCCACAAAATCAGGTAGCCCTGCATGTTTACTGCATCACAATGCTTATACTTCACAGAGGTTCTTATGTGACACCTTAGCCATCTCCTCCCCACACCAACCAATAATTCTTTTCTCTCAAGAAACCATCCCTCCCCGAGTAGAAACCTGGGTAAGAAATTTTAAAACCAGTGTCTCTGATAAAGGCCTCATTTCTAAAATATATAGAGAACTGAGCCAAATTTGTAAGAATACAAGTCATTCCCCAATTAATAAATGGTCAAAGGATATGAATAGGCAGTTTCCAGATGAAGAAATTAAAGATATCTATAATTATATGAAAAATGCTCTAAATCACTATTGGTTAGAGAAATGAAAATCAAAACAACGCTTAGGTACCACATCTCGCCTATCAAATTGTCTAACAGAACCAAACAGGAAAATGATCAAAATGATATGGGAAAATTAGAACACTAATGCATTGTTGGTGAAGTTGTGATTTGATCCAACCATTCTGGAGAGCAATTTGGAGCTATGACCAAAGGGCTATAAAAATATACATACCCTTTGACCGAGCAATACCACTTCTAGGGATGTATCCCAAAGAGATCATACAAATGGGAAAAGGACCCATGTGTACAAAAATATTTATAGCCGCTCTTTTTGTGGTGGCAAAGAATTGGAAATCAAGGGGATGCCCATCAATTGGGGAATGGCTGAACAAGTTGTGGTATATGAATGTAATGGAATACTATTGTGCTATAAGAAATGAGGAGCAGACAGACTTCATAATAACCTGGAGAGTCTTTTGTAAACTGATGCTGAGTGAGGGGAGAAGAATCAGGAGAACATTGTACACAATTACAGACAAAATGTATCTGTAATGACTAACTTTGATAGACTGGGATCTTCTCAGAAACACAAGGTTAGAAGACAACTCCAAAGGACTCAAGATGGAGAAAACTATCCACATCCAGAGAAAGAATTACAGAGTCTGAATGCAGATTTAATCAAACTACTTGCTCTCTCTTTTTCATTTTGTTTTATTTGTTTCTTCTTCCTTGTTCATTCCATTGTTTATAATTCTTCTTTACAATTTGACTAATGTTTAATGTGATGGTATATATAGAACCTATATCAGAATGTATGCCACCATGGGAGAGAGGGAGGAGGGAAAGGGAGAAAATTTGGAACTCAAAAACTTGTGGAACTGAATGCTGTAAACTAAAAGCAAATAAATTTTTTAAAAAAGAATAAAGGATGAAAAACAACAACAAAAAAGAAAGAAACCACCCCTCCCAAAACAGCCTTAATTGTATCTGTTTCCATTCTCAAGACCTTTTCCAATTTCTCCATTTCCTTTTTAAAATGCGGAGCCCCAAAACTGGTCATATTACTCTAATAGAGGCTTGGCCAATGCCATGCAGAACAGATGGCTTATTTTCCAGCTTTTGCATAACTTATCTCTGTTAATCTACCCAAGTCTCATTAGTTAACACTAATAGCTAACTCATATTCAGTTTACAATTCACTGAAATTCTCCGGGTTTTTTTTCTTCCACACTTTTGTCTGGTTTATTTGTTTGCATAGCACCCTTGATATTTCTTTGGATATATAAGCTGGCAGAGAATTTTGGAGGAGGAGAAGCAAGAAAGCGAGGAAACCTGGATTGTTCAGTGGTTTAGCACTGATATTTTTTTTTTTTTGTGGCAAGTATGCTCTTGCTCCCTCTCTCCTACATTCATGCTGGCTTCATCTCCCATTAGACTTCTAGGATACCGGGAGAGATCAGCTTGGTCTTTCCTCTATTACTATTGGCTTAAGCCTCCACTGGCTGTCCCGCTCTCCCCCCACTATTGTGCCAGTAACTAGCACTTAACCACTTTACATCAATTAGTTTTTTTTTAAGAATATTTCTTTGAAGGGTATAACACAAACATACAACCATTTTCCCCAATATCACTTCCCTAAAAAACCCTCTGTCTCTGGTGGAAAGTAGCCTGTTTCTATCCTTCTCTGTCTCTCTCTCCTCCCCCTTCTTCTCTCTCTCCCTCCCTCCCCTTCTCCTCTTCTCTCCCTCTTTTCCTCTCTCTTTTCCCTCTCTTCCTCTCTCTTTCCCTCTTTCTCAGCTCCTCTCATTCTCTTCTCCTCTCTCCCCTCGTTCCTCTCCCCTCTCTCTCTCTCTCCACAGCTCCTCCAGTGCCTAAGTATAACACAGATTCACCTCTGAATGAGATAAACACAACTATTACAGTAATGCTGAAGCCTGCACGGTCCGAGGGTGCACCTGTCAGGTGCAGTTCTATTCTCTGTTGAAGGGAGGACAGAGGGCATATCAGATCTCACCCCTTGTTCCAGTGCCATACATTTCCTTTCCACTGCAGAAATAACACTGACATATCCTAGGCAGTGCCAGCTGCCAGGGGCATAACTAGGGAGCGTGTGGGGTATGAGGACCCCAAAAATCCCCTCCCCAAGAAAAATCAAAAGTCAGAGGCATCTTGAGGGAGGAATAGGAAGTTTTATTCTCTTCCCCTGCAGGAAGAGGGTAGTCCTCTCTGTGGCTGGGATCAAGGAGAGGAGGCTTGTTACAAAAGACAGAACAAGAATTTATACCCTAAGGTGGTCAAGCCCCCTCCCCCTCATGTCCCTTCTTCCATTGGCTAGAAGGAGAGCTCTCAGTCTTGGCGCAAAATCTAAACCAATGGCAGATAACAAAGAAGCCCATCACTATCTTTGTTGGCTAGGAGGTGGAACAGGAAATCAAGGTATCATCCATGTCCTGCTAGAGCAAGGGAGGGGAAAAGGTCACAAGCAAGGGTGGAGGTCAAAAACTCCTGAAAGGGGCCTAATGCTTAAGGGTGTGGTATACAAGGGTGGAGGACTAAGAACTCCTGAAAGAGGCCCAATGCTAATGACAACAAGGGAAGGGGGGAAGGGTCCTAGGTTGTGTAAACCCAGGACTCAGGCTCTGGTTTCCATAATTTCTCTCCCTTCTCATTCTGAGGAGTCTTCACAGAAGGTGCAGAGAGTGTACCTCACTCAGGAGGAGGATAGCATAAGGCAAAGCTAGAAGTGACAGCACAGAATCTGCTTCCTGGCCAGACAAAAACTCTTCAGGTCCACAGAGAAAGATCAAGGAAGAGAGATTCAGGTCTTGGTTGGGAATGAAAAGGGTTCTGCCTCTGGCAATTAACTTCTAATAGTGCAAGAGTTGACATGGGGGGAGTGGGGAGGAATTCAGCTTAGCTGGAGGAAGCAAGGTTGGCTCCATTGATCCTGGTCCCTGGAAACACTGGTGGTGGTACCCCCAGACCAGAGAAGGAACACAATTTAATCTAGCATAAGAATAAAAAAATCCCCTCTGCCAGTGCAGAGCACCACATTTGTTATAACTTACAGTATTAGAGAATTGCCTAGAAGCATTGAGAGGTTTTGACTTACCCATGGTTACACATGGATGTTTCACTTAACCACTTTGCATCAATTAGTTTTTTTAAAAAGGATATTCCCTTGAAAGTGTCTACCTGAAGTTTGATTAAAAGAGGCAAACAGGTTAGGTGATATATAAATTCATATTTTCTATTCCCTTAAAGCTAGCAGATACTTAAATTCTGACTGTCTGATAAAAAGAATGAAAAGCCTTATATACATTTTTGAACAATCCCAACTCAGGATATCTGTATCACTCAAATTTATGATCTCCATATCTGTTTAACCATAGCGTGAGAAAGAAATTTTCCTAATTGAATAGGTTGTAAATACAATAAAATATGAGATTTGACAAAGTGTCAATTGAAATTACAACCCAGGATACCTATGTTTCCTTTATCATTAACATGACATAACATAGTATATATCCATAAAATATTAAGATAAAAAACTCCCATTATTCAAGATAGTGTCTGGTTAAGGCACCTTGTCCTTGGTAGTCATTAATAGAAGAATGCTCTGGTCAGCTTCATCTGGCCTTGTAGTGTTGACATAGGAAGAGGCATTTTGAATCCACTCAGAAAGCAAGATATGTCTATTATGCCAAAGTATTGCAAAGCATTAGAGTAGATTAAGCTCAGAGTGGGCCACAATGCCTCTCTTGATTGGCCAAACCAGGTTTTAGGTCTTTCTCAGGTCTTGGGGGTTCAAATGGTCTGGGGAGGGGTCTACAAAAGGTGTAGCACAAGCAAGCATACAACCATTTCCCCAGTAACTCTTCCCAAAAAACCTCTGTCTCTGGTGGAAAGTAACCTCCACTTAGCTTGTAGTCAACTGAAAAAAAAATTCCTCCCAACCATGTGGTTAACAGACTAGAACCAGTTACAGAATGCCCATTCCTGCTCCACAGTCTCTCCAAAGCACTTCCCTTACATGTCCTCATTACTCTTCCAGAAACAGGCTTCCCAATTTCTCTACATGAGGAACCTTTATCAAAAACTATGAGCAATTTAGGAAATAACGAAAGGTCCAAGAGGAAGAAAATCTTCCCAATAAATGGAGATATTCCAAAATAAGTCAGGTTCCCTCCACCTATATTTCATTCCTCACTAAAGAGATTTTCAAGCACAGGGTGGATTTCCACTTGCCAGTGATGTTGTAGAATTGATTCTAATAGGGTTCTAAAGTCCTTTCACATTCTGAGGTTCAGCAAGCCTATATGAATCCTCTAGGCATAAGTACCAGGAAGTGAGGACATTTACAGGGTTGGCAAAGCAAAGAGACACATAAGGTCAAGGAAATGCCACCACCACCCTCCCCCATGACTCCTTTCCCATAGAGAATGGACTGATTTATTATAATTCTACAGAATGATAAGTGTTTAGTGACAATCATTAAATATCATAGTTTTGGCCAAAGTCTGAATTAATCAAAAAGATTGCTTTGCTTGCTTTAAAAATGCTTTTTCCTGTGTCAGCAAATCCAGAGACCATTTAAGGCTAGAAGTGGGATTTCTATTATCTTGGGACATATTCCATATGGGAGGAAAACAGAGACATCCTGAGACCATAAATTCCAAATGGACCTTGCTCTGCCCATTGTCTTATCAATTTGTATTTACAACTAAGAAACTTCCTTTCTCACAATATAGATAGTAACATACAGGGATCACAAATTTGTATGACTTGGTCACCCTGAATTGGGATGGTTCTAAAAGCTTTCTAATTCTTTTGTTCAGCAGACAGGCTTGACTTCTAACTCCTTGTATGTACAAGTTCACTAGTTTTAAGGGAATAAAATGAAATAACTTTTTATCACTATTTGTCTCCTTTAACCAAACTTTTTAAAGATTAACATTAGAAACTTCAGGGAGGAAGTAGGTAGAATGTGGGAGTATGTGATCAGTAGTAAATAGAAGTTGGTCTGAGTACTGATGTTGAGGTCAGAGTTGTGAAAGCTGGTTCAGGTTTTTGAGAGGATTCACTTAGACCTTCTCTCCAATGGAAGCTTTATTGACAGAAAAGCATATGGGCCTGAGATTTAGCAAGGATCTAAACAAAGGCACTGATATAGGAAAAGGATCAGACTTATATAGCCAGAAAGCTACACAGCCTATAGGATGGTGATGCAATTTTTAGGGTTTCTAATGGGTGTTGGAGATTTAGGGACAGAATGAGGAAGATGGATGGCACAAGATAAGGGAGACAGGGTTAATTTTACAACCCAGGATAGAGGGAGAAAAGGAATGATCCAGGAAAAGGGGAAGTTTTATGGTATTTCAAGACAAGGGAAGAAACTCTGAGGTGCCCTCAGGCTCAGGAGGGTCTCACAAGGTACTAAAAAAGGAACCCTTAGTATTATGCCTTAGGGCACCTTTGTATCCACATCACTGAGAATGATAGAACACAGTTTCCCATTTTGATATGGGAAAAATGCATGTAGGAGGGAATAAAGATGTACACATGGGAGAAATGGAAATGATGCTAGATCTCTTTCCTCTACATGGCCATTGTGATGTAAGGAATGAAAGAAGGGTGTCTGAGGTGTGGAGAAAATGGTTCACGTGTCTTTTTTTTTATTAGAAATTCCAGCTTGGTTACTAGTTCTCTCCCTCAGCCTCAATTTTCTAATGTAGGACAAGCAACAATCAGAATCTTAGATTTAGATCTAGAAGGAACTTTAGAGATCATCTAGGCCAACCTCCTCATTGTATAGAGCAGAGTGTTCTGAGATCTGGGTTTGATTTGGTTTGGTTTCCCCTAATACAGTTCATTTGAATCACGGGCACTGCTGAGTTTGCCTCAGGGTTCCTTTCTCAGAAGGATAGGACCTAGGGAATGGACATGGGAGGGAGGCACACAGCAACTTAACAACAGAGACCTAGAAGATGATTTTAAGTACCAGGCAGCATTTAGCACCCACCGTGTGCAATTTGTTTAGCCAAAATTGTCTTGAGTCCCTACAGGAATTGATTCTGTTTATTAACTGGCACCTTGGAAGTTATTAACGCATACATGGCCCAGTTCTGTGTAGACACAGAGGGATGGTCCCAGGGTCACCAAATCCCAAAGTGAACAAAAGATTAGAAGAGTTGAAAGCCACATAAATCTCTACAAAGATTTCCCACTTTATAGTTGAAGACAAACCTCTCTTCCATCGTAAGGCAGTGGCCTCTGGGGGAAACTTAAGATATTTCATTGTATATTCTTTTCATTGTATTTGAAATTTGTTTTCCATTAGATCCCAATGTGTTTAAGGAGCCAGGCTTTTCTAGAAGGAAAGTGTTATCATCCACATTTCCATTAAGAAAGCCTTATTTCTTCCCCAGTTGCTGCCTGTCCTATCAGATCCAAGTAAGGTCTCAAAAATCACACTCATGCAGGTATCTAGGCTGAGGTCAGCTCTCATCAGCATCTGTTGACTCCTTGTAACTTGTCTAGGTCAGGACCTGCCTCTGACTCCTTCCTGCCCCATATAGACACATGCAGCTGCTAACAAGGGTGTTCCATCCAGCCATTACACAAGAGACACTATTTGTTTCCCTGCTGGCTTGTGCTTCTTTTTGCATCCCTTCCAGGAGGCTGGCCAAGAAGGAAATTCAGGGGAAGGAGGCTGGGTTACTGGGTGCTTTGAAAACATTGTTTCTTGACAGAAGAGATGAAAGAGTAAATGCCTTAGTGTTTTCTCTGAAAGAGGTGTGTTTCTGTAAGTGAATCCTACTACAGTGACCAATTTCAATCTCCAGCACAAAAAGCATTATGTACTGGAATTTAGGTGAATGGGGGCACTCTCCTACAAGAGCTATGAGCAGGAAGCTGCTTCCCAGTAGTTGGTCATTCAGTCAATTGACATTTACAATACCTACTCTGTGTCAGTCACTATGATGGATACCGGGGATAAAAAGAAAGTCCCCCTCCATTAAGTCCCTGATCTCATGGAACTTACAGTCTAATGATGAGACAGCATACAAACAACTATGTACAAAAAAAGATATATACAGGATAAATTTGAGTCTCAGAGGGAAGGAGCTAAAATTAAGACCAAGAAAGGCTTCTTGGAAAAGGTGGGACTTTACCTGAGTCCATGAGTCTCTGTTGGACACTTACTTAAGTGTGTGACCCTACACACATCACTTAACCTCTCTTGACTCAGTTTCCTTATATTTAAAATAGGTATAATAATGACACCTCACATGGTTGTTGTAAATATCAAACAAGTTAACATATGGAAAGTACTTTGTAAACCTGTGTTGTGGTTCAATTGGGTCCAACTCTTCATGATCCCATGGACCATAGAACATCAGACCCTTCTACGGTCCACTATCTCTCAAAGTCTGTCCGAGTTCATGTTATATAAAAGCTAGTTCTCACTATTGTTGTTGTTGGTGTTGTGAGATTAAAAGAAGACTGGCAGAGAATATAGAAACTCCAAATCATTGCAAACAACAGTGGTATAACTAAGTCATAACTTTAGTCTCAATCTTCTGCAGTTTCAATTTCCCCCAACCATAATCACTACTCTATAAGTGACTTTACAGGGTGGGTCTCTGGCTAGTTTCATGTTACAACATTAAGAAAGTTGGGTGAATAGAGCACTGGCCCTAGAGTCGGAAGGACCTGAGTTTAAATCCAGCCTCAGATACTAACTGTGTGACCCTGGGCAAGTCACTTAACCCCCATTGCCTCCAGAAAAGAAAAAAAAGTTAGATCAACTGAGATTTCAGGAGGGACTGACAAGGACAGTTTTAGGCAACAACTTTGAGAATGGCTTCAGCCTTTCCCCTGCTCTGAACCTTCTTTAATGACACAGAGGCTCCCACTTTATTGAGTTTAGGCACTCATTTTCAGCCTGAAAATACAGTCTTCTATATGTTAGTGGAATGCTGGAAGGCAGGTAGCAATAGAAAAGGAGAAGGAGATGGTACAACATCCATTGAGCCCAAAGCAAGAGAAGTTGGAAAGTTATATCCTTAAATGTCAGGACCCCAAATAGGAGGTGTTTGGGAATACCATTTGCAGAAGTTTGATAAGGAAGAAGAGATTCTCATAGAAGATTTTAACAAAGAATGTACAAGATGGGCTATGCAAAGATTGAGGGGAAAGAGCAGGGAGGAATAATGGTACCAAGTAAAATGGAAGCAGAAGAGACCAAGAAAAGGATCAGAAGTAAAAAAAAAAAAAAGTGAAGTATCAGAGGACCTGGGGAAATAGAGGAAAGGATGTAAAGGAGAGAGATGAGAAGAGTCAACATTTGCACTACAGTTTCAGATATGTGGGCCAAGGTGAATGGTGAGACCAGTGACATTTCCCCACAAAAAAGTCAGAAGAAAAAGCAGGGTTAGAAGGAGTACATATAGATGCAGTTTGACACGTGCTGAGTTGGATATACTAGTGAAAGACACAAAATTTGTTCCATCCCTAGACAGATCTACCATTGTAATTCTGAAGTACCAAAGTGACTTGCTATGTTATACAATGGCCCAGAAATGTATTTGATTTCCTGTGTGGTTGTCATCTGTCTTCACTTAATGATCCATGCACTTTCTACTTCCTAAAAGAAAGACTTGTTCACATCCGGTTTATTCCCTTTACTGAATGATGGATTCAGTCCAGTCTGTCCTTCCATAGTGAATCCTATAACCACCCTTACACTGAGAAAAGACCATCAGTTCTGGAAATTAAGAGAGAATTTGTAATTTTGTAGAGATCATTTTCAGTTGAATTATGGGATCAGGAGCCAGATCACAAATGGCAGAATGAAAAAGTTCAAAGAATGAAAAAAGGAAATGAAGGCAGTGAGGGTAGAAAACTCTTTCTGGAAGTGTATCCTAAAGAAGATGAATAAGTAGACAGGAAGTAGTCACAAAATGCCTGTGTACACACTTAATTCAAGGTAGAACCATTCCATTACAAATTACCATGCACCTTCAAAAGCAAACTCCCCCAACATGGTTTGGCAGAAAGTAGAGCACACCACTCATGTTCTAAGGTCTGGATCTCCATCAGCTAGTCTCCAGTTATACTCTTCCCACTAAAAAAAATAAATTATCATCCTCAGAAAATTGATTGAGGTTAATTTTTTAAATATAATCCTTTCTTACTTCCCCAATTCTTGCCCTTTTGCTAAAGACTTTAATATTCGTTTTGATTTTTTTCTCAAATATTCTAACCTTCAGATTCTTCTGTCTCTTCAAATCTCATGACCTATTCCTGGACTACACCTTAGTCACTCAAAAGTTGAATCCTATACTTCAATATTCCCTATAAGTGTTCTACTCCTATAATCAAAAATTGTTCTAGTTGTTCATAACCTGCTTTGTCCATATGTGCCCCTTGTTAGGGGCAGGGGTGGAGGTTGGGGAGACAGGTTGTACTTCTGTTGTTGCTCTATCTTCTCAGTAAAAATCCCTTTTGTTTTTGTTGAGTCATGTCCAGCCTTTCATGACCCCATTTGAAGTTTTCTTAGCAAAGATGATGGAGTGGTTTGTCATTTCTTCTCCAGCTCATTTTACAGATGAGGAAACTGAGGCAAACAAGGGTTAAGTGACTTGACCCCGGGTCATATAGCTAGTAAGTATCTGAGACCAGATTTGAACTCATGAAGATGAGTCTTCATGACTCCAGGGCTGGCACTCTATCCACTGTGCCACCTAGCTGCTCTCCAAATCCCTCTGCAAATATTAATTTCTTTTCATTGTCTATTGAGGACGTTATCAACTGATTAAATAATATTGGGACAATAATTATGGGTGAATGATATTGGGGGGAAAACATTAGATTGGGAGCTCAAACTAACAATATTAGAAGAAACTAATAGCATTAGAAGATACCCTCACAGGGATTCCTAAAACCCTCTGGGAGTTAAAGTTGGATTAAGGACTTTGAGAATTTATTGGATTTTATAGGACCAAAACAGTATTCAGACATTACTAGATATGCTATGCTTTCTTGGAAGGGGTGTCAATTCCCTTCTTCTGGTCTTTTAGGTCAGGCTCCTTTCTCCCTCCCTATTCCTCAGGGGAAACAAAGAGAGAGGAAGAAAAGGATGTGATAGTCTTATATTTATTTTGTATCTGTAGAGGACAGTGTGTTTGGGGATCTGCAAAGGAAGGGGCATATCCTCAACTGGGCATCACTTAAGGATATCACAGGAGAATCCTGAGGATGATTGGGTTAGAAATCTTTTAAAGTTTTGGGGAAGAAACTGAAAGAAAAATAGAAGGAGCTGTTGCTTCAACCTTCAACAAAAGCACTCTCAGGCAAAAATTGCATGACCCTTTCTTCTCCCATACCAGGCTGCTACAGCTAATTACATTCCTTACTTTCTTAAACTGAAGGTTTTTTTTAAGGCTATCTAAAAGTTATAATTTGAATATGTATGCATTTTGGAAAAAATTATTTAAATTAGCATACATTCTCTCTCTTTAATTGACTCTGTTCATAAGTAAGTTGAATACTAAAAGAAGGGGAAAAAAGAAAAACCCCATTTCCCTTTGGGGTGAACTTCTCAGTCTTGAAACCCTGCACAGAAGAATTTGGACACAAATCTTGCCAAATGGCCTCAGTTTGATGGTAATTTGAAGTTAGAAAAAACACAAATAAGCATCTAAAAGGAACAGACTTTCCAATGAAGGCTGTGGTACAACCACAGCCAGGAAGGCAGGAAGGTACTGAGTCATTCTCACTCTCTTTCCCTTCCTCCTCACTACCTCATCCTGAAACATTTAAGTAATGGGGGGTAGAGGGGAATGAGGGGGTAGAAGAAGGTGGGAGGGGGAAATAATTGATAGTCTCCATGGGCTGAGCTTCCAGGAATAGAAGGAAGCAAAGAGGGTTTCCATTTGGTCCCCAGGTGTCTTGCCCATAAGACTCTTACTGCTTCTACCTGATTGACTCTCAGCAGCAGTTTTCCCCACGATCACTGACATCTATAGACCTGCTTGGCTCTACCTTAGCTTTCTTGGACCCAAACATCCTCTACTCCTGGCTGTTCCAGAGCACCTTCAACTTCCAAAGTACCTGTGCTCTCTACAATTCCATCCTCCCACCTCTTGGTAATATTTATCCTGGAGCTCAAATGAATTTACTTGTGTAAAGCACTCTGCAAACCTTAAAGCATTGTATAAATTATATAAAAGCATTATATAAAATATAAATATAAAAATATTATATAAATAAGAGCATTGTATAACTATTATATAAATTATATATGTATATATTATAGGTGTAATATATATTCATACATATTACATCAGAATGCAAGCTCCTTGAGGGCAGATACTTTCACTTTTTTCTCTGCATCCCAGAGCACACAGTAGGCACTTAATACATGTTGATTGATTGATCTAGTGTCTGGTTGGTTGTGGTGAAGCATAGGTACAATGGAGTTTGATTACGCAGGGGATGGAGAGTGAGACTCCATAAGGAGAAAAAGAGTTTGAATGAGAATGCATGTGTGGTGGAGGGAGGCAAGGTTCAGATGTGGACTTCTGGGCAAAACTCCAAGCAAAACTTGCAGTTGTAGAGTGAGTGAGTCTTGAGCTGTAGAACCATGGGGGAGCATGGGCAAAAACTGGTCCCTACTTGTGTCACTGACCACAAACGTATGTCCTTGGATCTTCGTGCTGATCGCCATCGAGCAATTCTAGCATCTGTGATAACAAATCCTGGAAGACTAAGATCTCTGAGCGGCATAGTCCTGAGTTCCCAGGTTAGAGAGAAGGAGACCATGACCATAGATGGCATGAGCAGAACTGGAGAAGGAAAGCGTGGCAAAGCATCTATGCATCTGGTAAGTGTTTAACAACTGACTCTCCAAAGCCAGGAAGAAACTATACCTACAACACACTTTCAAGTTTAATCTGCATTATTAACATTTTCTCCATCACTTTTTAAAGTCTAGACAATCAATAAAATAATAAATCAAGTCCTAATCTGTAGCATTAGCTGATTTCCAAGGTAATAAATGCTCACACTGAAAATTTAACAGTCATCTCTTTTGAGCAAGTTCAAGCTGGCTCCAGCACATTCCTGAGGACATTTTACTCTCAGTTACTGTTTAAAACTGATCCAGCGCACTGATGCTTTCAGAAACCAAAGACTTGTTCTTTGCAGGTAAGTTTCTGTTCCCCTGTATTACATGCATAGAGCAGGCCCCAAGCCTAAAAATATTGCCAACCACATAAAAAAAAAATAATGGCAGAAATGTGGTTAGGTAAGAAGACAATGACCTTGCCCCTAGGACTAACTTTGTTCTCATTCCCTTCTCTCTCTCATTTATATGCACGTAAGAACAAAAACATTTGGGGACTTTAAAAAACCTCAGCAGGTCAGACTCACACTGCTCCATAGGATTTCTGTAGCAGAGCTCTCTGAAATGGGTTTGAGAGCCTGAGACCACCATAAAGAAATTAAGCAGGGGTTTCTATAGACTCAGTTTAGACCCTAAGGCAGGCAGAGATTCCTTACAGAGATCCTATCCCTGGATGAACAGGAAGTCAGAGGTTCAAAAGTAGATTTAAGCCTAAAAGCTCTAGTTAGCTGAGCAGTTGGGTGTTCCAATGTCTAACAGAGACTTCTGGCCGTGTTCAGATGCCTGCTATGTCAGTAGAGAAAACATATCCAACAGAAATTACCATGCAAGACCATTGGGAAAGGGCCTGTTGGTCAGCCAAAGGCTTAAATTGCCACTGTCTACATTGATTCTGTCTAGATGTGATCATTGTGCATGTCCCTCTACACATCAAACTTCTGTGTCTCCCGTATTCCAGCCACATGTTCTTTATGTGCACATCCTATGCGTGCCCCACAGACAGATATTCTTTCCACTGTGCACTCTTCTTACTGATAATGCATGTATTCAAGGAGAACTAGGTTTATGGGAGAAGTGTTGATTGCTACTTTTTTTTTTTTTTGCCACACGATTTCATTAAATGCCTTCACTTTGAACTAATTGTGTCCTCTGGCTGAATAGCTAAAACAAACACATTGGGTTAGTTTTGTTGATATTTTTTCTTTTTTAAATCTGTGTTACAAGGAAAAACTTGATAGGTAGGTGGAAGAGAGGGGGATATTCAGAGACAAATGTCACATAAAAACAGAAGGACAGGTAGGTGGCAGGCAGTGGATAGACTGTCAGGTCTGGAGTCAGGAAGACTCATCTTCTTGAGTTCAAATCTGAACTCAGACACATTAGCTAGGTCACCCTGAGTAAGTCACTTAATCCTGTTTGCCTCAGTTTCCTCATCTGTAAAATGAACCAGGGGAAGAAATAGCAAATCACTCCAGTATCTGAGCCAAGAAAACCCCAGATGGGGTCATGAAGAGTCAGTCACAACTCAAACAACTGAACAACAAGCTTTATGAGTACATATAAGCACACCAAATAACTTGACCTTGAGATGGATTTTTGGAGGGCACCCTGAAGTGCCACACAAATATTTCTGGTGAATTCTTGTATCCCAGGCTCTACTGTAATTCACCTGAGCTCTTTTGCCCAGAAAGACAAGTGTGGATGGTGATGACTGTGTCACAAGGTCAGTTACAGTTATATAGCTCAGCAGTTCTCAACCTGTGGGTCGCAACCCCTTTGGGGGTCAAACAACCCTTTCACACAGGTCACAGGGGTCGCCTAAGACCATCGGAAAACACATATCTCCGATGGTCTTAGGAACCAAGACACGGCTCCTCTATTCGTCTCCAGGCGGGTCTGCCCACATGCAGATACACCCACATATGAGTATTAAAGGGTCATGGCATTAGGAGGGTTGAGAACCAAGGAATAGCTGACAGTTCCTTCTGAACTCTTCCCTATTATCTTAAGCACATCAGTGTTACAAGAGATAGTATGATTTAACAGCCAGAGAACTGGCCTTGGAATCAGGAAACCCTGGTTTCCAGTTTTGCCTCTGATGTATTCAAGATGTTTGATTAGGAGCAAGCCATTCACTTCCCAATGCTCCCAGGCAACTTTCTAATGCTATAGGTTAACGAAGAATTATTGATCTATTTCAATGGAGGGCTTATTTATGATCAGAGTTTTAACCTACTTATCCCACTCTCACCCCTGCATGAAATCTCAGGTTAAGACTTTTAGTCCTTCAAAAATTCCTGTGTCAGACCCCAAATGGGTCTCTATTCATCAATAAGGAATCTTAAAGCATTTCAATTTTCTTTGGAGGACAACCACTTTGCTTGGTAGAGTACCCTGTAAACCAATGCTTAGATGCTACAAAAGATTGACCCTAACCTCAAAAGCACTTCAGTCCAGTACATTCAAGTACCCGAAGATTTTTCTAATGTTCCACACGCCCCACTTTGCCTTTTCCAATGAGTCACTAACCTAAGAGTTTCTTCTTTTTAGGGACAACCTATTAAAATGAAGATTCCTTCTCAGGGATCACATCCAATATGTGATCTATGGAACTATCTCCAAAGGTACTGCATCCTGAGCAATTTGTACAGGGCAGATTTCTTAACCTGTACACACTAGAACTGAATTTCGAAGTCTGGTTTTTTGTTTGTTTATTTTGGGGTTTTGTTTTTGTCTTTTCATTACAGAAGTCTTTGTCTGAAGAAGTGGGGGTTGACCCAAAGGATACAAAGGCCCAGAAGAGTTCCTGAATCCCAGAGGGTAGGTCATCTTTCAGAACCTGATACTTCCAGCATTGGACCTTACAGTTTCATGACCAGCCTGACCTCATACCTAACACAGAGCCCTACTTTTCTTAGGTACCTAATAAACACTTATTGAATTTAATTTTCAATAAAATATGCATTGATATCACTGATAAAAATGGCTTCCCCTTGACTTCCCCAGAGAGTATAGTAAAAACACATATAAATATGCAACGAATCCAATGGCTTCTTTTCTTGTAGCAAATTGGCTTTGTATGTCTAAGACACTGAGACTCTGATAGGCTGCTCAGGCTGACAGGATCATGCAGGCTGCCAGCATGCTCCTCTGATCACCAAGCAGAACATGGTGAAACAGCCACTGGGAATTGTAAGGTCATTAAGAAAAAAGATGTAATTAACATCAAAACCAGGCAGGGAGATGGTGTCAAACCCTCGTGTTCTGCAAATGACTGAGAGGCTTAAAAATCTCTGAAGAAGAAATCTGAACAGTCAAACCAAAATAGACTTGGTTTGGGGATCATGAAGGCCTGACTGCAGCTTGTTCCTAGGATCTAGAAATTTGAGGGATTGTACAGGTCATCTAGTCCAACCACACTCATTTTAAGGAGGAAGAAAATGAGGCTGGGGCAGTCAGGTGGCACCAGTCCTGAAGTCAGGAAGACCCTTCTCCATGAGTTCAAATCTAGCCTCAGACACTTACTAGCTGTGCGACTCTGGGCAAATCACTTAATCCTGTTTGCCTTAGTTTCCTCAGCTGTAAAATAAAGGAAATGGAAAATGTAAAGAAAGAAATGGCAAACCACTCCAGTATCTTTGCCAAAAAAATCCCAACTAGGGTCACAGGGAGTCAGGCACAGTTAAAACAACCACACACACACACACACACACACACACACACACACACACGCACACAAAATGGGGCCTAGAGAAGGTCATACATTAAGTGACAGAGCCAAGACTCAAACTAAGATACTAGATTCCATATATAAGGTTTTGCCTATACTAGTAATACTGGGAATTGATGACTTCAAGATTCAGAGGATGTTTTTTGAAAAAAATTTCCATGATTTCCATGGTTTAGACCAGTGGGGTCAAACAAATAGAAACAGATACCTGCCAAATTTCTATTGACTTAGGAAACCACAAAGTAGCATTACTCATGTGGTGTTGTACTTTTTTTTTTTGTTTTATCATAAATATTTCAATTACATTTTAATCTTGTTCAGTCCTTCTCTGAAGTTTTTCAGCCCCCAGTTTGACACCTCTGGTTTAGATCCCACTTCAGATAAGAGGGATTCTTAAACTGGGGTCCTTGGACCTCTAAAAGGTCAATGGATAGATTTTAGATGATCCATAAATTTGGACAGGGGAAAAAAATTACATCTTCATTTCAATATGGTTTCCTTTGTAATCTTTTGTATTACATTTTTTACATTTAAAAACATTATTCTGAGGAGTCCATAAATTTCACCAGACTGCCAGAGACACACCAAAAAAAGTTAAGAAAATATGGTTTAGATGTATATGGATACTTCCCTGGAAACTATTAGACCTTCAATGACTCTCAAGTGAGATATTCTTTTAGAACAGGGTTCAGGCTGACATTTTGAAAGGAAATCTCTGAGAGTTCCTTCTAGTTGTTAACACTGTATGATTCAATCAGTCCATTCTAACTGGTAATTTGTTCATCTCCCATTTCCCTCAGCCTAGTCTAAATTCTCTTCCCTCCCTTCTCCCCTTCACCTCTTAAGAATTCTCAGCTTCTTTCAAAGCTTTGCTCCAATGCTACATCTCGCATAAAATTATTTCTGATTCTTCAATCATCTTTGGTGTTCTCTCCATTTTAAAATGCATTTCTCTTGATTTGAGAAATGCAAATCAAAACAACTTTGAGGTACCACATCTCACCAGTCGGATTGGCTAAAATGACAAAACAGGAAAACGACAAATGCTGGAGAGGATGTGGAAAAATTGGAACACTAATGCATTGTTGGTGGAGTTGTGAATTGATACAACCATTCTGGAGAGCGATCTGGAACTATGCCCAAAGGGCTATAAAGAATTGCATACCCTTTGACCCAGCAATACCACTGCTGGGATTATATCCCAAAGAGATTACAGAAGTGGGAAAAGGTCCCATATGTGTAAAAATATTT
>CM053589.1:20636999-20658293 GCA_028646515.1 Pseudochirops corinnae | reverse complement strand
GTATTTGCAGATCCTATACACGATTGCACGCCACCATGGGGGTGGGGGGGAAGGGAGGGGAGAAAATCTGAAACTCAAGTGATTGTGGAACTGAATCTTGTAAATTAAAAGTAAATGAGCAAATAAAAAAAATAAAATAAAAAAATAAAATGCATTTCTCCATACAGGCAGTTCTGGTGTATATTTGATCCCAGAAAACACGGTGATGTGCAAAATTGTGCAATAAAAATCATGCAGCTAGTGGGAAAGATTGGGTTAGGGGTACAGTGCTCAAAAACTTCATCAGTGACACATTTTCTAAAAAAAATTAGGAACTGATTAAAAAATGGTAGCACACTTTTATACATGTTAAATGGATAAGAAATACAGAAATACTACAAGAAATAGTGACCAAGTCCTTGGCTGCTGCTTTGCCTGCCCAGTGGGCTTACATGAGCAAGTTGGGAAGGTCCCAACTTCTAGCCTTGGGCCAAAGTAGAAGGGGTTAGAGATGAGAGTGGGGGGAAGATGAGGTGGGGGAGAGGATGAGACAGTGTGGGGATGGGGTGGGCCCGTCATCATCTGCCTACAGCTCCTGCCGCACCAGAAAATACACAATAAATATGGCACTTTAGTTTGACAAAATACTTATATTTGGGCCTTAGAATTAAGGTTGCAACTTGGAAATTATTGGTAAATGGGACATTTTCTGAGTTCTCTCACTGTTTCCTAAGGAAGAAATCTCACATTTTACTAAAAAATATTCCTTAAAATATCAATTACCTTGGAATAAATTCAGGTTTTTTTTTTTTCCCCCTTTTTGGAGGGAAGAAGGCAGAGAAATTGGGGTTAAGTGACTTGCCCAAGGTCACACAGTTAGTAAGTGTTATGTGTCTGAGGTCACATTCAAACTCAGGTCCTCCTGACTCCGGGCCGGTGTTCTATTCGCTGCACCACCCAACTGCCCTTAAATTCATGTTTTTGAAGCCTGTGTTATGGCAGATCTGTTCGCGCTCTGTATTTATTTGATGTGTACTACTATTGTCACCCCCAGTAGAATTTTAGCTCTCTGAGAGCAAAAACTGCTCCCATTTTGTCTTTGCAGCACAGTTCCTTATAGATAGTAGGTACTTAATATATGTTTGTTAAATTGCTTTCTCATTACCTTATGCATAGAACACTGCAGTATTGTCTTAACAATTCTCCCTTCCTCTATCCATTCCAGTTCTGGTGACATACTTCCCACTACTGCCAGATTCACTTTCCTATATTACCATTTTCATTGTCATTATCCAGTTCATAAACCTTCAATAGCTTCCTATTCTCAGCAAAATCAAGCCCAACTTCTTAGCCTGGTATTCAAGGTGCAAATCTACCTTTCAGACCTCTACTCTTCAAATGAACTTGATAATTCCAGGAAGTTTGTCCCCAAAACATGGCTTGTTCTAGGAATGGGGAAAGGGGGAGGGACAACCAGTGCAAAAGCCCAGAGATCTATAGTAAGTACTCAGATAAGCCCTTGTGCATTTAACTGAGAAAACTGTAAGAAAATTGGAAAGATAGGAAGGAACTAGGTTATGAAAAACGTTAAACACCAAAAAAAAAGAGACTTCATATTGACTCTGGATGCAATAGGGAACTATTGTAGTTTATTTGGCAAGGAGATGACATCATCAATCTATGCTTTAGGAAATTTATTTTTAGCAGCTAAATGGAGAATGGATTAGAGTAGAGAGAGAAGAGGTGAGGAGACCAATTGGAAGGTAATTGCAATCACCTATGCAAGAAACGATGCAAGTTCGTACAAGGATTGTGCTAGTATAAGCAGCATGAATGAGATATATATGAGAGGTAATATAAAGGCAGAAATTACAAAATTTTTAATAATTTAGATAGATGGAGTGTGAATGAGGAGTCAAGGCTTGGAGAGGGGACTAGGGAGGTGCTGGTACCCTCAATAATAATAGGAAAACTGGGAAGGGAGGTAGATAATGAGGCCTCTTTGGGATATGTTGAGTTTGAGATAATTATTGGATATTCAATTTGAGATGTGCAAAGGGCAATGGTAAGATAGAACTGTAGCTCAGGAGAGATAGTAGGGCTGGATAAATGGATCTGGGAATCATCTGCATAGCAATGATAATTTAACTCACGGGAGCTGATGATGTCACCAAGTCAGATAGAAAAGAAGGAGAAAAGAAGAGGGCCCAGAACAGAATTATGAATGACACACACAGTGGACATAATATTGATAAAGTGTCAGCAAAGGAGATTTAGGAACCAATAATTCATCAGGTCAGAGCAGACCCAGGAGATGTTAATCTCCTAGATACTCAGAGTAAAGACAGTGATCTAGTGTTCAGTGTTGCAGAGAGGTCAAAAGTATGAGAATCCATTAAAGACCTTTAGTTTTGGCAATTAGGAGATCCTTGGCAATTTTGGATAGAGCTATTTCACCTGAGTGATGAGATCAGAAGGCAAAACGCAGGGTGTTCCAGTGAGAAGAAAGGAGTTTGAAGGCACCTAGAATAAACAGTTTTCTCAAGGTGGTTAGCCAAAAAGAGAAGGAGAAATAAGATGGTAGTTAGCAGAGGTAGTTGTATCAAATGAGGCGTTTTTAAAGGTAGGAGGGATATGGATAGGCTCATAGGGAGCAGGGAAGGAGTAGAGAGGCTAGATACTGAAGAGAGAACAGGGATTATCAGGGAACCATCAATACATGAGGGAAGTGGGGAGAGAGGAGGAAAAAAAGTACTTTTTATTTTCCTTTTCTCAAGCTCAAGGCCAACCCTAGCCACAATTTTTAAATAGGTGAAGTTTATCTTTGGCATCCTCCCACCTCCCACTTCTCTAAGTATCTTTGCTTGCAGCTTTAATTCACTCCCTTTGTTAGTTCCATTCAAAGTGTTCTATACTCTTAAATTACCTACATTCTCTTCAAAAAAAAACCTGCCATCATTTTTCAGTAAAGGAGGAAAGCATTTGTTTTAAGTAATTCACACTAAGCCACCAGATGTTTGCATTTTTAAGAAGACACTCGCTTGTTAACCTTAATAAATCTCTAATTGGTAGAATTTTGGGCAGTATAATAAAGTAGGTTTAAAAAATTCATACAGCAGAAATAAAAATAGTTTTGACCCACTCTCTGTGCCTGAGATTCTACCCCCAGGGTCAGCTCCTCTGAGTTATTTCTGTGTTTCACAGGTTCTTCATGCTCTCACATCTGAACTCAGGACTTTTCTAGATGTACTAGTTTTTTAGCAGCAGCTCCGGAGAAGGAAATCACAGTCCTGGGTGGGAGTACTCATTGTTTATACAGACTTCAAGCCATTGTTTTAGTTATAGATCCTTCATGAGTCAGGGCCTAAGACTAGGTGTATGTAGTGCCTCCCCAAGTTAATGATAAGCTCTTTGAAAACAAGGATTGTGTCTTTTATTTTTATTTCACTGTATTTTCCTTAATACCTGGAATAAGAGGAGGGAAAGAGAAGGGAACACGCATTTAAGAACCTACTATGTGCAAGACACTATGCTAAGTACTTTGTAAATATTATCTCATTTTATTCTCACAAAAACACTATGAGGCTAGTAATATTATTATCCCTATTTTACAGTTGAGGAAGCCAATGTAGAAAGAGGTTAATTTACTTGCCCAGGGTCATACAGCCAGTAAGTACCTAACGTGGGATTTGAGCTCAGGTCTTCCTGATGCCAAGCCCAGTGCTCTATCCACTATGCCATTCAACCAACTCAGGAATAATGCAGCTTACATTTACAAAATTATGGGAAACAAGTCCTCATAAAATATTGTTCATTGAAACCACAATGACACTATGAAATAAATCACAGCAATCATGCTTTAAAATTTTTTTTATCTTTTGCATTTGTCAACAACTTTTCCTACTGAATTCCTTTTCCCACTTCCTCTCAGTTCCATTAAAGCAAACAACAAAAAAAGTGGAAGAAAAAATAAGTTCAGCAACACTAAGCAACATATTAACAAAAGCATAGCAGTATACTTTAAGAGGCCTAATAAAGCTCCCTGGGACTCCTTCTTAGGGTGGCTTCTTCTGAGATATGCCTCCTCCATATCCCAGGCACTGTTGGGGTAGGCATTTATTAAACACACTGTTCAAACACCCCACTGTGCCTTCTTTTACTGAGTCAAGCATGATGACAGCAAATTCAAATCAAAGACATTTAATGAAACAAAGTATTAGACAATACCATGGAATTAAATCAGGTAGGATGCTCTCTAGGCAATCATTCCCAAATTGCTGCCTCTCATCTTCTCTACACATCTCTCAGAGAGTACAGTGTTTGAGATTTAGAATGGACCTCGACCACCATCTAATCCAACACATAAATCAAAAGAATGTAAAGACTCAAACTACAACCTACTCAACAAATGGTCACTCAGCCTTTGTTTGAAGACCTCCAAGGTTGGGGTCAGAGGGAACCTGCTCTTTTGAAAGCAACCTATCCTATGTTTGTACAGCTTTTTTTGTTACAAAGTCTTTTTTAACATTAAACCTAAATATTCCAGTTTCTAACTTTGCAAACTTGATCTTCCACTCCATCTCTCAAACTCTCTCTCTCTCTCTCTCTCTCTCTCTCTCTCTCTCTCCCTCTCTCTTTCTCTCTCTCTCTCTCTCCTGTTTTTTCTCCATCTATTCTCTAGTTGCAACCATCAGTCACTCACTACTGACCCAATTACAGTTGGTACCACTCTAAACCATCAGCCATTCTCTCTCTGCCAGGTGACCACTATCCTGTGTCTACTTGCCCTACCTTGCAAGATTTCTGTCTCTCCTTTCTAAACTGTGTATCTTGAAAGCATCTGACTCACCCAAATGGTTTGGGGCAAATTCCAAAGAGTAATATAATGTCTTTTCTTTTGATTCATTCCATTACACAAACCATATTTTTGTGTTTCTTTGTATCCCCAACGCTTAGTACAGTGTTTGGCAAATGGCACTTAAGAAATGCTTTTTGACTTACTGACTATTGAATAATATTGACATGACCCCTCTCCTTTTTCTCCTCTACAGCTACAATGGCAAGCAACCTAATACTTTGCTCCTTGTTTCAACTAATCAAATGCCTTTGAACCTCACCTTTGATTGTGTCAAGTCTGTGTTGGAAACAGTACACATTGTGTTGCCCTTAAAAGCCTAAGGGAGTTTGGAGACCTTCCCTGTCCTTAAAAGGCCTAAGGTCATCACATGGAGCCCATGATGGGAGGAGCTTTTGGAAAGAATGGAACAGGAAGGAGCAGACCAGATAAAAGCTCGAGCTAAGACCAAGCAGAGCTAAGAAAGGGAATATTTGTGATGTCAGCATTTTGTCTGTTGTTCTATGTTGGTGTACTTTTTCAGGCAGAAGCACTCTGTCTGTTGAATTGTGTTACTTTGTCAGACTGAAGCACTCTGTTGATTTGTGTTGATTTCTCAAAGAGAAAGTGAATTGAGATGATAGTGCTGTAATGTGTGTAAATATTTTTGTAGCCCTATTGAGCATTGCTTTCCTAGAAATAAAAACTGTAAAGATCTTGGGGTGGAGCAGTCCCCATTGAACTATGATATGAAACAGGAGCAGAAAGTTGCCTACCTGTGAATCCAGGCAACAGTTGGGTGTATCCAGACAAGAGTTGGAAGCATGAAAGAAGCCATTTCTGGTTTGGAAGCCAGCCTTGAGTCAAAATGAAAGAGAACTTTACTTGGGTACTCAGTAGTGACTGATGATACTGTAACTTACTGTGGCATAGGGGTGGATGGCCTTTGTACTTTCTACTACCCCTTAAGGATGATTAGCTCAAGGATGCTCACCCCTTAAGGATGATTGGAAGCCAACCTCCAATCAAGATGAAAGAAGACTTTAGATGGGTACTTTATACTGATTGAAGAGATTGTGACTTACTGAATGGTATGTTTTATTTAAGAATATGTGGCCACCTTAGTAATAAGTTATTATGCTATATTGTTGTGAATGTTGTGCTTTAGTTTCTTAAATGTTTTGTTTTAGTTTATTGCTGAATAAATAGGGAGTTCACTCTACCGTGTGATTAGATCCTTAAGGTTATTCACAGCAGCAGTAGTCCTCAGGAGAGCTGCTTGTGATTGGCTTTACAACAGCCTAAATATCTCTTCCTCCCTCAATCAGTCTTCGTGCCCTTTGTCATACTACTTGTACCACTCTACATGGTTTCCAACTTATCGGTGCCTTTCCTAAACTTTGGTATCAAGAATTGAACACAATATTTCTGATATAGTCTGACCAGAGCAATCGAATAGGACTGTCGCTTACTTTTTCCTAAAAGTAATTCCCCTCTTAACATAGCCTGAGATCAAATTATCTTTCTTAGCTGCTCTATCACATTGTAATCATTTGTTGGAAGCTTCTGGTCCATTAAAAATCCCAAAACTTTTTCCAGCCAACTGCCATCTATCCATATCTCCTTCATCTTATATCTATAATGCTGATTTTTTTAATCCGAGTGTAAGCTTACACATGGCTAAATTTTATATTATTAGATTTGGGCCAGTGTCCTAGCTTGTCAGGATGGTATAGGAATTTTACTCCATCATTGAATGTGTTAGCTATCTCTCATAGCTTTGCAGCAATTGCAAATTTTATAAATATGCCAATTATGCCTTTATCCAAGTCACTAGTAAAAATTTTCAATCACATTAACTAAAGCACAGATGTCTGAGATATATTCTAGGAGACCTCTTTTCCAACCATACATTAAATGATGACGGTATGGGCCATTCAACTAGTTTTTGATCCATACTCTCCACCTTTTCCCTAAAAATACTGTGAAGTCCTAATATCTAGGTATAGAATGTCTATACCTTTTAAGTACTAAGTTGGTTGGACTTTGATTTTCTTTTAATATTACAGTTCTTTTCCAAAATTTAAAAAAAAAATGGAAGCCTGACTTACAATGGTCACATTGGTATCTTTAGGTAGCTTCCCCTCATACATACCACACACACACACACACACACACACACACACACACGCATGCATGCACATGCACACACACATATATACACATACTTCTTGATCTAAGACAAATGTGCCACCAGAAGAGACCCAGCTCCAAGGACAGCACAAGTAGCAATGAAAGGAGCCCATCTCTAGGCATGTTCCATTGGGTGTACTCTAGCAAAAGCTACAGGACAAGGGCAGGTTGGGAATAGTTATTCTGAATAATCCCATTACACTAGGGAGAGATGGCATTATCAATAAAAATAAGTACCTTGAGAGGAGGGGCTGAGTTAGGGGGAATATGATGAGCTCATTTTTGGACATGGTAAGCAAACTGGTAGAAATATCCAGCAGACGTTTGGAAATGTGTATTTGGAGTGCAGAATAGAAGCCATAAATAGACATATTAAATTTTGGAATCATTGTCATAGAGCTGATAATTGAAACCTTGAAAGTAAATGAGATTAGCACAGGAGAAAGAGAGAAAAAGGCCTAGAGCACAGCCTTGATGATACTCATATTTAGTTGTGGGAGGGAAAAGATAACCAGTAAACAATTGATACAGAGAACAAGTTCCATTAATCAGGTAGGAGGAGAATGAGGAAAGACCAGGATCAGACAAAAGTTGAAGGAGGGAAAAACATCAAGAAGTATACATGCATGAAACACAAGAATAATTATAATGCAGTGTATAAATTGCATTAATTTAAGACAAATTGTTCAAAGTCAAGTAGAGGAGATGAATATTAAGTCTATTCAAGGTAATTGCACAAAATACTTTCTAAACAGGCACCAGTATAGAATTATCTTCAGTCAGGCTTCAGCTTTTTTGACACATTAAAAAAACTATAATATTAAAAGTAAATTAAATACTACCTATGGCCAGTCACTGAAGGCGTTTTGGTAGCAATTTCACAGTTGAAGACTCAAATTTTCCTGCCTGATAAGAATTTATTTTTCTCCAGAGTCTCTGGAACTGAGTCAAAGGAAGTGAGGAAAAAAATGCAAAAATGTGTGACCTGTTATGAGATGGTAAGTATTTTGACCAAGGTATTCAACTTGTCTCTTAACTCTGTCAAAATGTGAAGAAACATAGTTTTTGCTATATTTGACCCCAAGAATAATGGACAAATGTAAATTCAGATAAAGAAAATATGGTTTGCTATATAGAGATTACCAGGACCCTTCTTCTATGGTATAGGAGAATATCCTTGTTTCACAGCCCGTCTCCTAACATGAAGGTCACAGGCATACTTTGGGGACCCCTAACTTCTCTGCTTTATTGTCTATCCCCAAATAATCAGGGAACATCCATATCTATATCCCCTCAAGAATAGTCCCCTTTACAAGCATTTAGACTCACAAGGCTTAAAAGATAGCCGTTTTAATTAATGGGGACAGATAAAGAAAAATAATGATACCTACCAATGAATAACCTCTCTCCTAGGGAGTTGTTATTTATAGTTTTGGTCTGAGCAGAATCTCAGCAAGTGAAAGTCAAGGGTAGCTTATTCATATCAGTGCTCTTCATCATAGCTTTTTTTCATGAATCTCTCCTTAGCTCCCAGCAAGGTAGTGTTTGCTCTGTTGCCAGCCCTGTCACTGTTTTCCATAGCTCTGCTTTTCCCACCAAGATGATGCTTGTTACTCTCTCTAAAGGTAGGAGCTGTCCAATAACTGGCCCCTATCTAGAGAATTCTAGATCTGTTTATGGATGATGTTTTTAAGCCGTTTTTTGCAATCCATGCAACTGTGCATCCCTAGGTCTCTTCTATATAAGAGGTTGCTTGGGGGTCAGGACCACTTTTTTTCTTTTTTCTAGTAAATGAGTCAGTCTTCAACCCCATGGAGATTTAGTGTGACTCACTATTTTCCTCCTTCCTCTCCCAACACCTGATTGGTGCATCTTTTGTTTCTGTCTCTACTTCTCACTAAGTTTGAGGCTCAGGTGGAGCATTCCAGAGCTCTTTCACATTGTCCCTCAATTCCCATCTCCCCAAAGACAGCTTCTCAGGACTATTCAAATCACCCAGGGTAGCTTCTCAAAACACCTAGAAAAGGGAAGGACAGATGGAGTTAACTCCTCCTTCACGTGTGCCCACTTAATCAGAAGAGAGAAAGATTTGTTCTTACTACAAAAGGATAACCTACATTTGAACATGCAAGTGGTAAAAAGGTTTGCTTAGATTTGTGGTATTCCCCCATCTGTGAAGTCCTCTTTCCTTGGTCACCTAGAATCTTGGGCTTAAGAGTTCTAAGTTCTAGAAGCTATTTGGCTCAATGCACTCACTTTACAGATAAAGAAACTAAGGCACAGGGAAGTTAAGTGACTTGCCTAAGGCCACACAAGTAACCAGAGACAGTCAGGATTTGAATCTAGATCTTCTGATTCCAAATCTAGCATTCTTTCCACTATACCACATTGTCTTCTTGGAAGAAAGCATCCCCTTCAGTACTTCCAAGTCTTCCTAGGGCAGAATGTTGCATTTTCACAAGTGCCATCATTTATAGGTGCCATTCATCCATAGATGAATCTCCTGGTACACCAGGATATAGCAATGGATCTGAAAGCTACCCTAGTCTATAGTCTTTCTAGGCTACATTAGCAACATGTATTTGTGCCATGGTTGGCAAGGAATAGAAGCATACTTTATGGCCTTGGAATAGAATAAAGGTAGGACACATAAGGAAATTAATTTTATCCCCATTCTCTTAGTGCTCTCTCTAGGAAGGATAGATGGGAGTTGACAAA
The DNA here is from genome assembly GCA_028646515.1 of Pseudochirops corinnae. NCBI lineage: Eukaryota > Metazoa > Chordata > Mammalia > Diprotodontia > Pseudocheiridae > Pseudochirops > Pseudochirops corinnae. Next base: position 20,648,569 of record CM053589.1, on the reverse strand, counting down.
TTGTGTTCATAACTCTCAGCTCATTCACTGTCTTTTCTTGGATATCACCTGTCTTGGTGTCCTCCTTCACTGCCCAGACTTTATTAAAATCATTCCCATGGGTCCTTAAAAATGCAGTCTATTATGGACACTTCCCATTCTTTTCCTGTGATTTAATTATGGAAGGTGCTGCTTGAGCTGCCTCTAAACATTTCCCAACCTCATTTTCTTTGGTCTATATTATGCTAGTATTTAGTAATTTTATTTTCTCGATGATATCATTTGCCTATTAAAGGAATATTTGTACAGATTTTAATGGTTGTCCCATTATTACCTAATAACCTATGTGAAATCTCAACAAATATGGGTAGAAATCAATCTGTATTTAATGAACACAAAACTGCTCGTCCTATTAAAGTTAAAGGTTGAAAATGATATGGTTAGTTAGCTAAATATCAGCTTTGTTTATAAGAGCACATTTCTTGAGTTTGTCTTGTTTCTATAACAAGTTTTGGGACCCAAAATTATTTTTAATTAACTAACTGATATGTAACAGAAATTAATTGGTTGCTACGCATCATCAGTTCTATCCCCTGGAACTAAGATGTGCCACAAAGTAGCTGCATCCACTGAAGAACAGTCTGGATAATGCTACAAACTGCCCTGCCACCCTCCACAGCTCCCCATCTTCATAATCAACCATCTAATCTAGATCCTCATTTATTCAGATACTTTGAATTTACAATCTGTGCCTTACTTTCTTCATATTTTCCTCAAGTTTCTAAATTTTTGGCCTTTTGCTGAAGTCTCCTTGAGTCTATAGGTAAGTGGACAAAAAGGGGAAATGGATAACCTTCAACCACAGTACGACTGTAGTAAGCAGTAAGAATTGTGTAGTGACTATTTATCAGCAACGTCATCTTCCACTGCCTTGAAATCAGGCTTTTGACACTTACCTACTTATGTTTCTATGCCAAATAAATATGTCACAAAGATTATGGGGGGAAAGGGTAAGCAGATTAGTGTGTGCCTAGAGGAATGGACATCTGTTATTTTAAGGGATTTTCTTTTAATTTAAACAAATGTCTGACCCCAAAATAAGTACTTTGATTTGGATTGCATTACACTATAGGCTCCTCAAAGGGAAGAACCACCTCAGATACGAGAAATACAACAGATGGCACTTAATCCAACAGGAGCCTGGGAAAAGATCACCTCTGTACAACATACCTGATAAATATCTATCCAGGCTTTGTGTGAAGACCTTCAAAGAGGTGAGATCACATTACTTCCTAACTGAGCTCATTACACTTTTACATAGCTATAATTATTAGGAAACTTTTTTCTTACATCAAGCCTAAATTTCCTCTGTTGATTGTGTGAAAAGGCCTGATTTTGCCCTCTTGGGAAAACAGAACAGTCCTAATCCATTTTCTATATAACAATTTTTCAAATTCTTGACAATAGTTATCATATTCCATAATTCTCCTCTTCTCCAGCTAAAAAGCTTGACTTCCTTCAAAAATTCTCCATATTACACGAATCAGAATAGTGTCAATAATGAGGAATACACCCTCAAGACACTTTCTAATCAGTGTCTTTCACTGAACACAGAACTTCAGATATGGTCTGACCTCAGCAGAGTTCAGAGGACTAGGGGAATATCCCTAGTCTTCATACTACGCCTTTCTTAATCAGCCAAAAACTAAATTAGTTTTCTTGGTTGCTTTATTCTTCTTTATGTCCTCATCACCTAGTATGTTGCCTCATACACTGACAATATTGACTAGTATTTATTAATTGACCACCTTAGTTAAGTGATCCCCTCCTGTTATTGAGGTCCAGCTTCTTAGCTTTGCTTTCAAAATCTTTCTTCCTGTGATACTTTCCAGTCTCATCTTTCCCTGCTGCACAACATGAACACTTGATTCCAGGATAAATGAATGGATAAATGAATTGATTGAATCTGAGGCTTGTGAAATTATCTCCAATAAGTTTTTAGGGCACTTTTATAACATGCCATAGATTCCCAATTTTCTTTTCCTTCTGATTTATTAAATGGGTTAGAAATATTGGTGAAATGGCCAGACAAAATGAACCCATGTTGGATGGAGATATTTCTAGAACTGAATGGCATCTAGGAATTGTTAGAATGTTGAAAGAAGGACACAAAAAACATGTTTCTCCCATTACAGTACTCAGCAGTTGTTTAGTGGAATGGAAGACTAGTCCATGAGAGTTTAGTCTCTAGAGCAGGCACAGATTTTTGCCCTTCCTGCAAGGTAATAACAGAGCATGTCAATATTGCCTGCCTATCTTCAACTCAGTTCATTGAGGCTTGGTGAGCCTACTTCTGGCCATGAGTGACCAAAAGATTGGTAATATTGTTATGAAAAGTCTTCAGATTGGCTAAGGAGTCAGACCTGAGGGTGAATACAAGAGATTTGAGAGGGCAATTTCTTGTTTTCTTCCCTGGTGGCCTTCAACTAAGAAAGAACTATGACTAAGCCTTCAAGTGGGAAGAGAGCTACCAAGTACAGCTATCATTTCCCGTTCTATGCACCTGGCAGCCTGCTTTGTTTTTGTTTTAATTTTGTGATCTTTGGTAAATGAGTATCTGGAGATAAAATGGACCAGGGTATGATTTTATACATTTCAAAAGGCCAAAAGAATCATCAGAGGTTCCTTCAGCATCCAGCATTACTAACAGATTAGTAACTGGACACAGCAGAAAAGTAACTGGCTCTGGGGAGGAGCCTATCTTGAATAGCAACCTACTTGACCCAGTTCAACAGAGGATTGACTCATCTGCTAAGAAATCATTTCTTGCAAGAAGTCATCCCAGCTAAGCAAAGGAGCAATTCACCTATTAACAATGCCACTTCCTGGAGTGAACTTGATGGGGACTCCTTGAAGCAGTGGTTCTCAACCTGTGGGTCACGACCTCTTTGGGGGTCAAATGACCCTTTCACAGGGTTCGCCTAAGACAATTGGAAAACACATATTTCTGATGGTCTTAGGAACTGAGACACTACTCTTCTATCCATCTCCAGGCAGTTCCGCCCACATGCAGATACTCCTACATATGAGTATTAAAGGGTCGTGACATTAGGAAGGTTGAGAACCACTGCCTTGAAGGGAGAAAATGACTCTCAAGGCCAAGAGTTGTAAGGAACCCTAAAACCCTACATGTTCCTTATGTATGTACCTTAGTACCTTTGTGCTTCAAGTGTGAGCTTACTCTCCCTGGGAACTCTGTGTGTGTGGGGAGGAAGAGTATGTTTCCATATTCGGAGGAGAATATTCTATGCTTTAAGCTTGAGTCTATTTTCCCAGGGATGGAGGATGCCTCTCAGTTTGGGGAAATTGATTTGTCATTCCTCTTCTTGCAACACCTTCTCAGTAAACATCCTTTTTATAAAAGTCAATCAATTTCAATTAGTTGATTGACATTGGGAGGAACACGTTGAATGGGGGCTTGTGAGCCATGATATTGGAAAACCTAGCCCTTCAGAGTTACCTTTTGGACAATCATTCTGGTACTTATCTTGTTAGTGAAATGTGGAGTTGGGAGAGTAAGCCAAGAGGCTCACAGTAACCTTTCAGGTACTTTCCACTACTTTGTGAAAAGAAATTCTTTAAATGTCATACAAATCCTGAACTTTACCAGAAGCAACTTTGAGGGCATGCTTATAATAATGTAAACTCCTTGAGGGCAGAGACTTTTTTTTATTTTTATAATCTCAAGATTTAGCACAGTATCCTACAAGAGAAACTATTTAATAAATTCACTTTAAATTTAATTGAACCGTGTTCTCAACCATCTTTATCTTTTAAAAAATTATTTTATTTTTATTTATGAAGTAAAACATGCATTTCCATAACATAGTATAATAAAAAAGATGACTGGACATGAAATCTACTATGTACAAGTTGCTATTCCTTTTAAATATACAGCAAAATTATCACGTAAATTCCTTTTTTTTTGCTTCCCTTCTCTCCCCATCCTGCCCCCATGGCCACCATTAGACACAAATAAGTGTGTATGTGTATGTATATATGTGTGTATATATATGTAATATTATTATATACATACTTCTATTTCTCGATTCTTTCTCTAAATGCAGATAATATCTTTCTTCATATGTTCTTTACAGGTCCAATCCCTTCATTTCCTAGGAGATTAAATACTCTGCCCAAGTTAATGTAGATAGTAAAGAGAAGAACTAGGGACAATGGGGGCCTTATGAGCAATAAGATGGCAGACTAGACATTTTCTCCAATCTCTATAACCCCTCAAAGCTCTCCTAAACAGAAGTTATGAACGAAAGATAAAGCAACTTCAGCTCTTTCCATGGTCTAGGACACCTAGAATCCAAAGCAAGGTAACTTTCCCAGCTCCAAACCCAGGAACTGATGCTTACTGAGAGTGGGCTCACTCAGGATCCCTCCCCCACCTCCTATGCTAGTAAACCCAAGGACATAACACAGTCTTGCATCAAAATCCACCCCTGTACCCCTTCTTTTCTCTTCTGTGCACCATCCTCCCTTATTCTAGTGTTATAGAGACCCTAGCTTCAGGCTCCAGAAGTTTTCTCAGGCCTCAGCAGAGAGCTTGGGCACAGCCCATCAGAGACCACAGCCTACAATCCTGAAGCATCAGCACTACAAAGTTCTGAACTTCCAGTGCCAGTACCAGAAGGCTCTACCAGTGCCAGGGAAAGCAGGCTCTTACCTGTTCATGCCAGGTGAGAGAACTAAGGAATAGAAGGAGAGGGGTCATTCACTAGGACATGACATTCTAAATGTAGAAAGCAGTATGGCTGTCCACTAATCCTGGGAGAAGAGCACACGCTCAGCTGGGGCCAATTCTGACCTTCTAGGTCCTTGGAGGCCTTTTGACTGAATCCAAGTTTTACGGAACAAATCCTTTTATTGAGGGAATTGGTTCTGTGCTTGGATTCAGTCAAAGGGCTGCACTTGATGACCTAGAGGGCCACATGTGGCTTCAAGGCCGCAGGTTCCCCAACCCTGATCCTAGTTTTATCAATTGTGAATTACCCAGTGGAAGAGAAGCCTAAGATGCTTCAAGATCCAACCACCAAGGAAACCACAAACAGAGGTGAGGGAGTCGAAAGTGAGTGATAAGAAAAATAAGGGGTGAGGAAGGGGGAAGACTGAAACTCAAAAATTTCAAGAAAAATGCATCTCTAAGGTCTTGAATATAAACAGATAAATCAACAGGAAAAACAGTAATAGAAGGAAATACTGTCTCCAGATCTAGCAAATGAGTTTGAGCATTTTTGGAATAAAAACTGCAAAATGAAGGGAAATGATCCAACACTTGTAAAATTTGAGAATATGGAAGTACAATAAGCTGTTAGTGAGTGATTTAAAAGAGAAATAAGAGTTATGAAAGAAGAATGTATGTGTATATATGTACTTAATTATATGCATTCACACACATATATGTATATGTATATGTATGTATGTATATCATGTCCTGCACAGCAAAAATAATGATCAGAATAGAAAAACTTGAATTTGCAATGGCAAGCTTCACCAAAGACACAAAAGAGCCATAATCTATTGGGAATGAAAATGCACAGAAGTAAAGGACAATTTAGAAGAAAAAAAGGAAACAACAAAACATTAAAAGAAAATTTGCTTACTAAGCAAAACATACTTATCTTGGAGACAAGATGTGTAGAGACAACCTCGGGATCGTAGGTCTCCCAGAAGAACATGACCAGACACCATCATGGGAGAAATAATAGAACAGGATAGAAAACGAAATCTCAGCTGAAAGAATTCACAGATTGCCTCCATGAAAAAAACAGAACAAAAGGAAGGCTGCTTCAAGACAAATAGGGGTTCTATTTAACAATTCAGTTCACGAACAAGTTTTGCAAACCATCAAATACAGAAAGACCATCAAATACAAAGGAAAGGATTTTTGAATAATGCAAGACTATTTCACCCCCACTAGAAAAAGGAGGAGGGAATGGACTGTGTTCCTAAGAGCACTGGATCTCGGGATACAGTCCAGGATAACCTGTACTGCAAATCTGAGCTTAATTTTATGGGAGAAAAGCTGGACATGCATTAACAAAAAAGATTTTGAAATATTTTTAAAAAGAAAATCTGAAATCAACAGATTATTTGCTTGGCAAACGCCCCAAACAACAGAATTGAAAGGAGAGTAAAGCAAATGAGTAGCAAAAACCAAAACAAAACAACGAACCACAGCAGGAGACTTCTTTCTAAAGGCATCCTAGGAGAGAGAAATGAAGATAGAAATCTGGTGGAGGGAAGCGAAGAGGCAGACAGGGCATGCATCGTAGGCAGAAACTGGCAACATCCTGCCTACAGGTGAATGCTTCTTTTGTGGTTCTACATTAAAACATGGGATGTCTCCCATGAAAGAGGGAGGGTAGCAGAAGGATAGAGAAGAGTAAGTGATGTCCTAGGGTCAAATCAAGGTCTATCAATAAGGGGAAGGTGGCATCTGCGGTCTCAGAAAGAGCTTACAGGGGAGTATGGAAAGATTGAAGAGGCAAGGAAAAGAAGGAGGTCTTACGTTAGAGGTTGGAAGGGGTTCCACTGATGAATGCTTCTATAAGTGAAGAGATATGAGGACCTTACACTGAATGAGACCTGGGGGATTTGATGCCTGAAAAATCTATTTGTCTTGGGAGTGAGGGAAGTGAAACACCTGGAGGAGTGGAGAGCATGAACACAGAGAGATCTCCATGTAAATATAGAAAAAAAAGAAGAAGAAATTATAGATCAGTGGGGGCGAGGGATTGTGGGAAGGGACCCTACCATGGGGCTGTGTCCTCTCTGACACCTGCAAGAATTGACATTGTTTTGAGAGTGAGTCACAATGGAAATGAGGAATCCATGGGATAAGCCCTACAAGGAAGTGGTAGAAAATGTCTAGAAGATGGAGCATAGAATGAATACTTTGGAAACTTTGATTGTTTAATGAATTCAGAAGGAAAAAAGAGAGACCAGATGGTTATAGAAGTCATGAATCAGAGAATGATGGTCTAGAAAGGGAAAATGGATAATGAAGAGAGTAAGAGAAATCATTTTTGGAAAGGGGCACCAAGAAATAAAATTTAAAAATTAATGAACAGGACTTGTTGAAGGAGAGAGAGGAAAGGGGAATCAACATGGTTAACTAAGAGGGAAAAAAAGAGAAGGAAAATATACATAATCAGGTAAAAGCAAGAGAGAGGAACAAATAAATATAATTCTAAAGGGAAAAGAGTAACAAATGAAAAGAAGAGATGGGGTGGGGAAGAAAGCCAATAGGAACAGTGCCACCTTAAAAAAAAAGATTAAATAATAAAAGGAATATAATATCGTGTTTACAGAAGAAGGGGGGGGAATCAAAACTTTTTTTAAAAAAACTTTAAAGCTGGAGGAAAATACAAACATAAGTCTTATAACTTTACATGTGAATGGATTAAATAATCCAATAAAGTGAAAAAAAAATGATGGATTGGATGAGAAAACAAAACCCTACAATCTGTAAGACGTTATGTAATGAATACAGAAAAGCATGGAAAGATCTATATGACCCCATGCAGATTGAAATAAGCAGAGCCAAGAGAACAATACAAACATACAACAATTCAAACAGAAGAAACGATGACAGACCAAAAACCACGAGTAAAGGTAATAAAATTATAAAGATCAAATGAGACTTAAATGAAGAGATATAAGAAGACGGCCCCAATTGCCTCTTTGTTGAGGTAGGAGGTGCACAGCTGGCATACCTTACCCATGCCTTTGGAGTTTTTCAATATTATTGATCAGTTTTGCTGACTTTTTCCTTCTCTAAAAAAATACTGTGTCGTGTGGGGTGGCTCTCAGGAAGGGGAAGGGGAAGGAATACGTGGGATACTATGGCGGTGTAAGAAATAGAAAATGCCAATTAAAATTATTTTTAAAAATAGCAGCTGTTTATTTTTATTTTTCCTTCTGTCAAGGGAAGAATTATTGTCCCTATTTTACTCATGGTATAAGTGAAGTCCAGAAAGGTTAAATTCATTTAGCAAGTCCATGGTGGGGATTTTTACATATACCCAGACATTTGGGGCAAAAGGTAATAGAGCTCTTTGCCAATTTGCATCCAGGATAGTTGTATGGAAAATGTGCCTCTAATAACAAGATTCAAATAGATATGACCTGGAGCATTTAATGTGTTTAGTCAGCAAATGGAGATGGCTGCTTTATGAGTCATAGAAAATTGATCTTGAGCATTTTAGGATTCCATCATTTAGTGGTAGAAGGGATCTTAGAAATTCAACCCCTTCAGTTTTACAGAGGAAGGAATTGAACACCACAGTAGTTAGGTAGATTGCTTAAGGTCACACAGGTAGCAAGTAATTAAATTTAGATTCAAACCCAGATCCTCTGGTTTCAAATTCAACGATCTTTCCAACGTGCCATACTTCCTCTGGCATCTACAATGGTTTACATTTACGACTCTCTATTTCATCTATTGCTATCTGCATTTTTTTTTTAAAGAATCTTCTGGCTCCTTACTGTAGAAATGGAGGTTTAGCCAGTGTGAGCCCTGATTCTTCATCTACTCATTCCACAAATCATCCATTTCATCATCTCTACCTATCATCTCAATACCCCCATGAAAGAGGAAAGTGGGCCATGAAACATCCTTTCTTCACAGCATCCTTTTCAGGTAGAGTTGGCAGCAGTGTTGACAGATTCGAGTTTAATTTTGGAGCAGACTAACAATTAAGAAGGAGGGGGATGGTCTCCAGTAATAATGAAGCACCCGGGTGGTGTAACATAGTGCAGGTAATGTTCTGATAGGAAACTGGGCATTCAAGGGAGAAATAGAAAACAATAGGAGGGGAAGAAGCTTAGGAAAGGAACAGAGAAGGAAGATAATGACTAGTGTTGCCAAGAACCTGGAAGAACAAAATGCTCCTGGATATATGGGTGGAAATTCTATAAATACACGAGGAGGTTGGAAAAGTCACTAAAATAAAATTAATGGCATCACTTTGGAGGCAGGTACATTTAAAATGTGGGAAAACAAATTTTCTGAATAATCTGATACCAACTCTTGCCTGCTAGTATCCTAATCACAAAGGAAGAAGGCAGTTCTAACAATTACTGGGAACTAAAAAACAGGCAAATCAGCATGTGTGAAGGGGCTGAATATCTCCTAAGTAAATGGCTATGGTATTCTACAATGATTATCCAGTACGTTCCACTCTACAGGCATGTCCAATGAATTTAATAATAATATTAATAACTGACATTTATAGGGTATGAGGAGCTTCCAGGCAAGAAAATTTCCTCTACCAATGAAGTTCAGCACCTTCTCTGCAACTTAAGCCCTCAGAAAGTTGCCTAGAACACAAAGAGACAAAGTGACTTATGTAGGACCATACAAGAATATAGGAGACTTTCTGACTTTGAGGCCAGCTCTCTATCCACTGCACCATATTTCCTTGCTAACATTCATATGGGACTTTAAGGTTTATAAAGTTAATAGAACATATAATTTTATTTAATTCTTACAGTAAGTCTTACCAGTAATATTTTTTTCCATTTTATAGATAGGAATACTAAGAACCAGAGAAATTAAGTGATTTGCCCACGGTCACATAACTCCAAACATTCTTAACAGAGCTTTCCTTCTCTTTCCCCTTAATTTGATCTTTGGGACTTTGAAATATAGATGATTTTGGGCGGCTTGGTGATGCAGTGAATAAAGCACTAGCCCTGGAGTCAGGAGGACCTGAGTTCAAATCCAGCCTCAGACATTTAACACTTACTAGCCGTGTGACCTTGGGCAAGTCACTTAACCCCAATTGCCCTGCCCTCTCCCCTCCAAAAAGAAAAAAAAAAGATATATATGATTTCATAGACATAGACATTCCCTTTCATGGTGTTGATCACATAGTTTCCACACCTCACTCATTTTGTGGGTTGAAATAAAAAATAAACCATTACCTGAATTTAGCTCAGTTGTCCCTCAGTTGATGAATGTTGTGGGTCCTAAATCTGAAGACTTTCCAGCTTGGTAGAGCCTTTCAGGAAGAGCTTGTCCATCACCATGAGACAGAGGCAATGGTGGTCCCTTCCAAATGTTCCTCTGAACATCGTTTCACATTGAAAGGGCAACTGGTGAGGTTCTATAAATCCTATGGGCAATCTACGAATGTTTAGTAATTGACTAGCTGGCTGATATGTTACCTCTTCCTGAATTATAAGTAGCATTGTCACCCTCTATTCTATTCCTATAATTGATCGAATTCAATCTGAGGGGTATGAATTTATAAGGCGAACTGCTCCAAGTAATGTTAATGTGAAATACTAGACCCCAAAGGGCATGGTTTGCTTGAGTTTGGGTTTTTGTTTCTGTTATCATTTCAGTTTTATTTGTTGTTGTTGTTTTTTTCAGCAAAGAAGCTTTCCTAGTTCCTCTACATGTTATTCCTCCAGCAATGGCAGCGTGACCTTTATGTTAGAAATACCCATGGCACAGAGGGCATTCATCAAAGTCACATCATAACTTGTCAAGAATAATCCAGAAAGATGTCTTTACTAGATAGCCTGGCATGAGTTTTCCCCCTTACCAGCATCCTGACACCTATGTAGCCCAAAAAAAATAAATCTTAAAAAAAAAAAGCAAAGAGAATGAGAAAATGGAAAGAGAAAATCACATTATTCAAAGAACCATGATGTACTACATATATTTTCCAAAGACGCTTACCGTCACTGAGCAAGGTGGCTCACAGAATAGAAAACTGGACCCGAGTCACAGTCAGGAAGACCACCCAGGCAAGCCACTTAACTTCTGTCTGCCTCAGTTTCCTCAATTGTAAAATCGGCATAATGATAGCACCTACTTCCCAGGATTGTTGTGAGGATCGATTGAGATAATATTTGTAAAGGGCTCTGCAAACCTTAAAATGCTATTATAAGGCTAGCTGTACGGCAATGTACTATGTGCATCCTGGGGGGAGGAAGGGTGGAACAGAGGGGCATCTACTACAATAAGGTCCATTGAACTGCTTCTTACTGGCCAGGATTCTGTTAGAGTAGGACTGTTAGAGTGATGTTTGTGATAACTTCCCTCTATTAAATCTCCAGACCTTGATCTTGACGTAAGTCCCTGCTTAGGCCCTTCCCAAAGCCTCCATATTCATTTTCTGGTTCAGTAAATTCTCCAACAGGATTGGTAATGTCCATAGCTTGTCCATAGATCTGTCCCAATGCTTGAAAGAGACTGTAAAAGCAAACATCCTAGCATACCCAGGATGACTGCTAGCACAGGTTTTTTGATCTGCTTTACTGAAGGAAAGCACTTTAAAGAGGTCAACAATCTTTAATTAAACATATATGTGTATATGTACATGTGTGTGTATATACATATACACATACACATACATGCATGTGTGTGTGTGTGTGTGTGTGTGTATAAAATTCACTTAATTCAGGAAGAAAAGTCAGTACCTGAACTTCAGAAAATACAAACAGAAATTACAAGCAGACAAAAAATACAGAGAAAATAATACAATTCAACAGACCAACAGACAGGA
>CM053589.1:20618542-20636499 GCA_028646515.1 Pseudochirops corinnae | reverse complement strand
ATTTCACATGTTCAGCTTGTATTTGATTGCTTGTCCTTCCAGTGGGGGTGGGTGACGAGGGAGGAAGAGAAAGAATCTAGAATCTAAAGTTCTATAATCAAATGTTAAAAATGTATATCTATATATATATATATGCAATTATTATTATTATTATTATTAACTACATCCAACTGGAACTTGAGATACACAGGCGCTGTGGTTGGGAGATCTATCCTGCCCTACTGAAAAGTCAGAGGGGTGAGGGGGGAAAACATAGGAGAGAATAGACTGGGGGAGGAGGGGATACACTGGGATGGCTGTTTTGGGGCGGTGGGTAGGGGAAAGATGGGGAGGAAATATGTAACTCAAAATCTTGTGGAAATGAATGATGCAAACTAAAATAAAATTTAAAATAAAAGAAATAAAATAGTATCAGTGAATAACAAAAAAAAACAAATAGTGGGGCTATGCAGTTATTCTTGTAGCAAGCAGGTGAAGGTATATTGTCTACTCTGCCAAGTGAAAGTGAACTGGTCCCATTGTTTGGGGTCTATTGGGATGATGAAGAAGGCATTTGCCAAGTCAATAATTGCATACCAAATTCTGTCATATTTCTGGATCCTTTCTATTCAGGTGACAGTATCTGGAACAGCAGCATACAAAGGAGGAGTCACCTAATTTTTGTACTGGCTAGACAGGATTATTCCATCGTGTGGTTGCAGGGACTAACACTCCTGCTTCAACATATTCCTTTATAGTAGTGGTAATTTCTTTTTTCCTTTTTTTTTGCTTTTTGGAGCAGGGAGGGCAGGGCAATAGGGGTTAAGTGACTTGCCCAAGGTCACACAGCTAGTAAGTGTTAAGTGTCTAAGGTCGGATTTGAACTCAGGTCCTCCTGACTCCAGAGCCAGTGCTCTATTCACTGTACTACCTAGACACCCTAATAGTGGTAATTTCATCTTGCTCATGTGGCACACAATACTGCTTTAAAGTATTTACTTCAGAAGGTTCAGGTAAAGTGATTGGGTCCGTTTTTAGTTTTTCCACTAAAACTGCATTAATTCTTATCTTCCTTACAGCAAATTGGTATCTTCCTTCAGGTAAATTCAGAGTCATGCCTCTCAATATATCTATTCCACTGATGTATTCAGGAATAGGTACAACAACCACAGGATATTCTTTCTTAGGTAATTGCCCAATTTTCATTGTTATTGTAACTTGTCAGGCTAATATTTCAGCCCCTTCCAGTCCTGTGATGGTAATAGGAGTTCCATATTTAAACTTTTCAGGGTTTCCATAAATAAGCGTGGCCTCAGCATCCTTATCCAGCAACACCCTAGTTACAGTAGTTGGTCCATTCTTCCAATATATTGTTAAACCAATATGGGGGTCTGCAATCCCCCCAGTATATTTCTTTTATCTGGGGTGGGGCTTGGCCTATTTCCTGTTCTCCCTGAAGGTGGACCAAACTTGGATATTCAGGAGTACCTGCAGGGGTGGTTCCTGCTCTCCTATTCATTCTAATGTTAAATACCTTGTCTTGGTACATCTTATGCAGCTCTTCAGTTGGAATACCATCTATTCTTCTAAAATCCCACCCTGCTCTCAATAGAGCAGTAAACAGTTCTCTTCTGGTCGATCTATTTAGTCTTTGAATCCTCTGGCTATTTACTCTTCTTTCGTGAGAAAATTTGTCTTTTCCCCATTCCCCTAAGTCACTTAATTATGAATTTTTATCCAGCACCTCTGAAAGAGGATGCCCTATTTCCCCAATTAATAGAGTCAGAATTAGGTGCTTATAAGCAGGAGGAGCCATCTTCACTATGATATTTCTATGAGGAACTCCTAGGGAAGTATCATGATATGCATTTGCATCTCCAACCATGATAGCAGTTTTCACTACCTCCCCCTTTAGCTCTCATACAGTCTCTAAGTGAGTACCAGGGTCTGTCTCTACCAGGCCACATAGAGTCAGTAGGACATTGCTTTTTGTATCCCTCAAATAGTTCTATTGAGGTCTCCTCATATATGGTGATCCCTAAAAGCTTGGTGTACGAAAGGATTCTGACTGATGCTTATGAATTTTAAGCAATCCACACTATCTAGTACTATTTCTCTGGCACCTTCATCAGTGATTCTTGCTATCCAAGACATTAAAGACTCTCCCATTCTTTGAATGAATCTACTCAATATAAATCCTCAATTATCTCCCTGGACTCTGTTTGGCCCTGGTGGTTCTCCTGTCTTCTTCGTATGGGGAGAACTTCTGCATTAGAAGACTCTTCATCTAACCTTGTTCCATTCTCTTCACACACATTCTCCTGGCAGCTGTTGGGGCAACTCTGCCCAGCCTGTACAAAAGCTGCATGCACATTCCCTCTGCTACTTTTTTGCTGCCTTTTAGACACATGAACAGTACCTTGTTCTTTCACCACCTGAGACCCTCCAGCTTGTTCTTCTGAATGCTGTGGCACAGAAGAATCCTCAGGCAAACCACCCGACTCCCTAGCCATCTGAGCTTTTTCCTCCAGAAGCTTATCTCTACTTTTACACAAAAGGCGATAATTTGTTAGCAGGACCCAGCCTCTTTTGCACACTCCTGCCAGTTCTTTGCCTGGTTCTATGGCTATTCCTTGCAAACATCTTTCCAGATCTCTGGGTTCTCCCTCTTTTAGCCTTGGTTCCCAGTTTTCACAGGGCTCTGTGGTTTTGACCCATTCTCTGGCTAGAGTGGAATAAGGCAAATCTTTCCATCCTGGGATAGCCATTTCTCTCTCTAATGCCCCTCTGCTTCCAAATAGAGGCCTGACATTTTGTGATCCTGCCCTCATTGCCAAATATATCAACAATGCAGTATTCATAATGCCTACAGTAACTATAAATATGCTGAAATGGTTATTAATCACAAAATGTAACAGATTCTCTACATGAGAAATATAGCTAGAGCATTTATTCAAATACCAGAAAACTGAGTCCCAAAACAGAAAGTCAAAGCAATCATAGTAGCTATGGAATTGGTACACGTAGTTAATGCAGTAAAAACCTGTATTCTCAGGCCTTCAAAACAGAACAGGCTACCTCAGGCAAAGATCCTCCTCTCCTCACTCATGACAACTGCTCAGTGTCCACATAGCTTGCTCCCAGCAGCTCTGGCCCCCCACAGATCCTGTCCTCAGCAGTCCTCAGCAGGAGTTCTTAGCAGAAATTCTGGCTGGCTCAAAAAAAGGGAGTTCGCACCACAGCCACTGCTGCTTCTAGCCACCACACTCTCTCCAGCTCAGCTCTGGCTTCTTCTTGCCCCACTCCTTCCTGCTATGTCAGCAAGTTCAAGGGACGTGGAAGATCTTTAAATCCCATAACCATTACATCATCTTACAAAGTGATCTGAAGAAGGAAATGGCAAACCATTCTAATATCTTTGCCAAGAAAACTCCACATGGGGTCATAAAGAGTCAGACGTGACTGAAAAACAACTGAACAATGTGCCAGGTACTGTGTTAAGCTCTAGGGACAAAAATATTATTTTTAAAAAATTTAATCTGTTTTTTTTTTTTTTAACATTTTCTCCCTCACTTTCTTAAATCAAGAAAATCAGCAAAACAAGAAATTGTGCCATGATCAATAGCATTTGTCCGTTTCCAAGGTATATATGCTCACACTGAAAATCCAGATTCCCCAAGCCAGACTGAACTGGTTCTAGCACATTCCTGGTAACTCTTGATGAGGGCATCCTTCTTCCTATGCAGAATAGCACCTGCTCTGCAGCTTGATGTTTTAGACAGTTGAAGAGGGCACTGAGGAATTAAATGATTTGCCAGTATATGACAGAAATGAGACTTAAAGCCAAGCCATATTGCCTCTAAATATTACTGTTATAGCTTTTATATATGTATACGTTCATGAAGATATTGCATATGCATTTGGGTATTTACTCAAAGTCTCTTCTAGTTCCCTTGTAGACCTAACTCTCTATAGTCTACTTCGTATTTTTTCCCTTCCTCCAGTAGAATATAAGTTTCCTGAGGGCAAGAGCACAACCACTTTTATTATTCATATCCTCAGGACCCAGCATAGTGCCTTGTGCAAAGTAGACACCTAATGAATATTCATTGAGTTGAACTGATGTTATTTGATTACGTAATTATTCAGAGTATATACTCAAGCCCTGAATCTACTACATATAACAGATATAAATTCTGTGACAATAATAATGAGAAGTATAGTGGATAAAGTTGGCCTCAGAGTCGTCTACCTCTGAGGTAGATGATATTATTAGATTAGATTATTTTAAGGCTTTAGAGATGGAAGGGACCTTAGAGATGAACTAGTCCAAACTTCTCATTTTATAACTGATGAAATTGAGGCTCAGAGAGGTGAGATCATTTGTCCCAAGATCACACAGCTAATAAGTGATGGAACAGGGTGTTGTGACTCTCAACTCCTCCATGAGAAAGCTAACAGTAACTGTGTTCTAGGCATGAGCATTGGGCTTTACACATTGATAATACTGGTTTCCTACCCTCTCTCCTCCACCTGAAAATTCTACCTACTTTTCTTTTTATTTAATAATTATTTATTTCTACTGTGCAACATTCACTTCCATAAGATTTTGAGTTTTAAATTTTCTTACCCACCCTTTCCTCACCCCTCCCCAAGATGGCATGCAATCTGATATAGGCTCTACTTATATATTCATATTGAACATATTTTCATATTTGTCATGATGTAATGAAGAGTTAGAACCAATGGGAGGAGCCACAGGAAAGAACAACAAAACAAAACAACAAAAGAGAAGGAAAGCAACTAGTATGCTTCCATCTGCATTCAGAAACCATAGTTCTTTCTCTGGATGTGGATAGCATTTTCTATCGTTAGTCTTTTGGAGTTGTCTTAGATCCTCACATTGCTGAGAAGGGCTAAGTCTGTCAAGGTCAATCCTTGCACACTGTGGCTGTTACTATCTATAATGTTCTTCTAGTTCTGCTTGTTTCACTCTCCATCGGTTCATATAAGCCTTTCCAGATTTTTCTGAAGTCTGCCTGCTCATTGTTTTTTATGGCACAATAGTATTCCATTATATTCATATGCCACAACTTGTTCAGTCATTCCTCAGTTGATGGGTATCCCTTCAGTTTCCAGTTCTTTACCAACACAAAAAGAACTGCCATAAAGATTTTTGTACATGTGAGTCCTTTTCCCATTTTTATGATCGCTTTGAGATCCTTTGAGATCCATAGCCCTAGAAGTGGTATTACAGGGTCAAAGCATATGCACAATTTTATAGGTCTTTGGGCATAGTTCCAAATTGCTCTCCAGAAGGGTTGAATCAATTCACAAATCCACCAATAATGCATTAATTTTCCCACATCTTCTCCAACATTTACCATTTTTCCCTTTCGTCATGTTAGCCAGTCTGATAGGTATGATGTGGTATCTCAGAGTCATTTTGATTTGCATTTCTCCAATCAATAGTGATTTGGAGCAATTTTTTTTCATATGACTATAGATAGCTTTAATTTCTTCCTCTAAAAACTGCCTGTTCATATACTTTGACCACTTATCAATTGGGGGATGACTTGTATTCTTAAAAATTCAACTCAATTCTTTCTATATGTTAATAATGAGGCCTTTATCAGAAACACTGGCTGTAAACATTGTTTCCCAGCTCTGTGCTTTCTTTCTAATCTTAATTGCATTGGTTTTGTGCAAAAATTTTCCAATTTAATGTAATTTAATGTAATCAAAATCATCCATTTTGCATTTCATAATGTTCTCTAATCTCTTGTTTGATCATAAATTCTTCCATTCTCCATAGATCTGACAGGTAAACCATTCCTTGCTTTCCTAGTTTGCTTATAGTATCAGTCTTTATGTGTAAATCATGTACCCATTTTGACTTTATCTTGGTATAGTGTATAAGATGTTGGTCTATGCCTAGTTTCTGTCATACAGGTTTTTGTTAAATAGTGAGTTCTTATCCCTGAAGCTGGAGTCTTTGGGTTTTCCAAGTAGTAGATTGCTAGTCATTGACTGTCGTGTCTTATGTACCTAATCTATTACACAGTCCACCACTCTATTTCTTAGCCATTTCTTAGTTTTGATGATTGTTGCTTTATAATACAATTCAAAATCTGGTACAGGTAGACCACCTTTCCTTGTATTTCTTTTCACTAATTCCTGTAATATTCTAAACCTTTTGTTCTTCAAGATGAATTTTGTTATTACTTTTAATAGCTCTACAAGATAATTTTTGATATTTTGATTGGTAATTTAATTTAGATAGAATTGTTATTTTTATTATATTAGCTCAGCCTACCCATGAGCAATTGATATTTTTCCAGTTGTTTAGATTTGACTTTATTTGTGTGAAAAATGTTTTGCAATTGTGTTCATATAGTTCCTGGGTTTGTTTTGGGAGGCAGACCCCAAATATTTTATAATGTCTAGAGTAATTCTAAATGGTATTTCTTTTTCTATCTCTTGCTGCTGGTCTCTGTTATATATAGAAATGCCAATGATTTATGTGGGTTTATTTTATATCTTGCAACTTTGCCAAATTTGTTTATTATTTCAAGTAATTTTTTACTTGATTCTCTAAGTGTACCATCATGTCATCTGCAAAGAGTGATAGCTTTGTTTCTTCTTTGCTTATTCTAATTCCTTCAATTTCTTTTTTTTCTCTTATTGCTAAAGCTAATATTTCTAGTACAATATTGAATTAATAGTGGTGATAACTGACATCCTTGTGTCCCTCCTGATCTTACTGGAAATGCTTCTAGCTTATTCCCATTACATCTAATGGTTGATGATAATTTTAGATATCCTATCATTTTAAGGAAGACTCCACTTATTCCTGTGCTCTCTAGTATTTTTTAATAGGAATGGGTGCTGTTTTGTGAAATGCTTTTTATGTATCTATTGAGATAATCATAAGATTTCTGTTAGTTTTCTTGTTGATATTGTCAATTACAGTGATAGTTTTCCTAATATTGAATTAGCCCTGTATTTCTGATATGAATCTTAAATGGCTATAGTTCATTATCTTTGAGATAAGTTGTTGCAATCTCTTTGCTAATATTTCATTTTAAACTTTTCTATCTATATTCACTAGGGAAACTGGTCTATAATTTTCTTCCTCTGTTTTTGCTCTTCCTGGTTTAGAGTTCAGTCCCATATTTGTATCACAGCAGGAATTTGGTAGGATTCCTTCTCTGAATATTTTCCCAAATAGTTTATATTGTATTGGAATTAGTTGTTCTTTAAATGTTTGATATAATTCACTTGTAAATCCATCTGACCCTGGAGATTTTTTTCTTAGGGAGTTCATTGATAGCTTGTTCAATTTCTTTTTCTGAAATGGAGTAATTTAAGTATTTTATTTCTTCTTCTGTTAATCTTGCCAATTTGTATTTTTGTAAATATTCATTAATTTCACCAAGATTTTCAAATTTATTGGCATACAGTTGTGAAAAATAGTTCCTAAGCATTGTTTTTATTACCTCTTCATTGGCAGTGAATTCACCCTTTTCATTTTTTATTCTGGTAATTTGGTTTTCTTCTTTCTTTTTTTGAAATCAAATTAACTTATATATTTGGTTTATTTTTCATAAAACCAGTTCAGTTTTATTTGTTCAATAGTTTTCTTCATTTTAATTTTTATTAATCTGTCCTTTGGTTTTCAGGATTTCTGATTTGTTATTTATTTGGGGATTTTTAATTTGTTTTTTCCCTAGCTTTTTTAGTTACTTGCCCAATTCATTGATCACTTCTTTCATGTAAGTATTTAGAGATATAAAACTTCCCCTGAGAACTGTTTTAGCTGCATATATTGTCTCATTATTGCCATTCTCTTATATGACACCCTTCCTTTTCTTTCTCCTTTCCCTTTTCCCCTTTTACTTCCGATGGGGTAAGTTAGATTTCTATATCTAACTGATTATGTTATTCTCTCTTTAATCCAAATCTGATGAGAGTAAGATTCAAATAATATTCATCTCCCTCCCTTCTTTCCCTCTACTGTAATAGGGTTTTGTGCCTTTTCACACGATGTAATTTACCATTATCTGCCTCTTCCTTTCATCTTCTCCCAGTACAATCCCTTTTCACCACTGAACTAGATTTTTTTATTATCACATCAAGGTCAACTTAAACCCATGCCCTCTGTCTATGTATACCCTTCTTAAGTGGTATAAAAATAATACAGTTCTCAAGAGTTACAAGTGCCATCTTCCCTTTTAGAGATGAAACAGTTTGTCCTTATTAATAACATGTTTTTTTCTCTTTCCTGTTTACTTTTTTATGCCTCTCTCGAGTCTTGTATTTGAAGATCAAATTTTCTGTTGAGCTCTGTTCTTTTCATCATGAAGGTTTGGAAAGCCCCTATTTCATTGAACGATCTCCTTTCCTGAAAGGTTAGGCTCAATTTCATTGGATCCTTGGTTGTAGTCCAAGCCCCTTTGCCTTACAGAACACCATATTCCATGCCCTCTGTTCTTTTAATACATAGAATCTGCAAGGTCCTGTGTAATCCTGATTGTGGTTCCATGATGTTTAAATTGTTTCTTTTTGACAGCTTGTAGTATTTTCTCTTTGATCTGGTAATTTTGGAATTTGGCTACAATATTCCTTGGTGTTTTCAATTTGGGATCTCTTTCAAGAGGTTATCAGTGGATTCTTTTGATGACTATTTTGCCTTCTGGTTCCACCTTGAGACAGTTTTCCTTAATGATTTCCTTTTTTTTTTTATTATAGTTTTCAGGTAGACTAATACTTTTTAAATTGTCTCTCCTAAATCCATTTTCCAGGTTAGATGTTTTACCAATGAGGTATTTTACATTTTCTTCTATTTTTTCATTCTTTTGTTTCTGTTTGACTGATTCTTGATATCTCACAGAGTCATTAACTTCTGCTTGCCAAATTCTAATTTTTAAGGAATTGTTTCCTTCTATTAGATTTTATACCTCTTTTCCCATTTGACCTATTTTACTTTTAAAGGAGCTCTTCTTGTCAGTGAATTTTTGAGCCTCCTTTTCCATTTGACCAATTCTACTTTTTAAAAGTAGTTGTTTTCTACAGCCAATTTTTGTCTTTCCTTTTCCAATCTATTGACTCTCTCTTGTGTATCTCTCACTTCTTTTCTCAATTTTTCTTCTTCTTCTCTTATTTGATTTTTAAAATTTTTCTTGAACTCTTCCAACAAGGCTTTTGGGGCTTAAGACCCATTCATATTCCACTTTGAGGTTTCAGATGTGAGTATACTGACAATTTTGTCCTCTTCTGAATTTGTGCTTTGATCTTCCCTGTCTCCATAATAAGAATGTGATCATTGTCCATTTCTGTTTTTTTACTTGTGGTGTTTGCAATTTCTGGCTTTTAGAGTTGAACTCTCTTGCTGGAGTGTAAGGGGCACTGACCCAAGCTTCTTGTGCTGGGCGCCTGGGACCTGGTCACTGGCTTTGTGTGCTGGGCCTCAGGTGCTGGTCGCTGGAGGCTCTATGGGTCTGGTAGCTTACCTGGTGCAGAGCTGGGGTCAGCAGCACTGGAACTCTGAGATTAGGGATGGGAAAACTGGCCCCTGATGGACACTGGCTCACCTGGGCCTTGCACTGGCTCCTGTTCACCTGGACTTTGCGCTCAAATGTCTGGCTGCTGACAGATGTCTGCCAGCCTGGATCTGTGCCTCCTAGAGTTGTGTTTTCTGGAGTTGTACTGAAGCAACAGGAGATTTAGCTGCTGGAGAATGCAAATGCATACGGTGGTTTTCTAAGTTGGTATCTGCTCGTTCTCCTCCCTGTGCTGAGGCACTTGGGGGATGTACTGTTGTTAGCGTTTTCCTATTCTACCACCCTGGGGCCCATGTCCTCCCCCTGGTTTGCTGAGTTGGGACTTGCTGCTAGCTTGCTGGGACACCTCCTGTCTTGTGCTGCTCCCCCTCCCCCAGAGTTCAAGGGGTCTTTTCCATTAGTTCCCCAAGCTTCCTGGGCTACAAGACTGCTGCACCCCATCTTTCTGCTGACTCAGCTGTTCCTGGGTTTGTTTTTTTTTTTTCCTTCTGACAATATTTTCTGGGTCTTTCAAAGGTCAAATAGGGAAGGATGAAAGTGACTTACTTCTTTCTCCACCATCTTGGTTCCCAGAAGTGGAAGCTCTACCAACAAAAATATGATAAAGA
The DNA here is from genome assembly GCA_028646515.1 of Pseudochirops corinnae. Lineage (NCBI taxonomy): Eukaryota > Metazoa > Chordata > Mammalia > Diprotodontia > Pseudocheiridae > Pseudochirops > Pseudochirops corinnae. The sequence goes on along the minus strand of CM053589.1, from coordinate 20,626,349 downwards.
AAGATAGTACCAAGTAGCTAACAAACTGATGGGAAATACAACACACAAAAGAAAGCTGAAAGAGGTAGGGGAATGTTCCTGGCTTGGGAGCCTAGTGAAAAAGTCAAAGAAGTCCAAAATGAGTGCAGCCAGTGGGAAATGAGGAGATGTCTATCCTCTCCTCCATCCTTAAATGGAGGAGGTATAATTCTAAGAGAAATTTGCTCAATTCCTATGATATGTATAGGTTCATAGGTGGGATAGTAGTTAAATGAATTCCATGGAAAACTTTAAGAAAATTGAGGATTCTTAAAACAGTATTAGAAGGAAACTGAGAACTGAACGGTAGTCTGAAGATTTTTCAGGCCTCTTTGATGAGTGAGGAAAAACTCAACTACCCTATTATGTCTAATTGGTCCCAAAATATGCTTTGAATTCCTTTCAGTCATCTACCAAGAAAGCCTGACCTCCCTTGAAACCACATAAATTTCTCCCAAACTCTAGGAAGAGGAATAATATCATTGCTACTAAGAAAGGTGATCATCTACTTTTCCTATAACTCTAATTACAATCCACATAACTCTCCAAATGAAAACTCCTTTTCCTGGTCACCATTCCCTTATCAGGTGTTGTCCTTTTCTATGATAATGTGCGGTTCTGGGGGGAAATAATGTGTCACTCTTACATTCATATCCCCAGAACTTAGCACAGTACCTGGCACATCATAGGTACTTAATAAACATCTTTTCATTCACTTCATTTTTTTCATGAGACAAAGAGTAGGAGAAGATCTTGAGACAGAGAAAAGAAAACATTGTGGAAAACATTTGGAAAGACTTGAACTACTAAAGTCAGAGATTAATTTTAAGGAAGGAAATTTCGAGAGAAGGAGAAAGAGAATCCTATCTTTTAAAGGAGAAAGTCTTCAATAAAAGCACAACTTCAATTAAAGGAAGATTAAAATTAATTTAATTAATAAAATTAAGAAATGAAATTTAAAAATTAATTAAGGGACCTAGAAACAAGGAGAAAGAGGAATAGAAGAAGAAACTGAAGGGAGAGGGAAAGGGCAAGTTGAAGGTCTTGAAAAGAAGAAGAAAAACCTAGAAGCACCTCTCAAAATACAGGGTCAGTTCCCCAAAGAAGGTTATCTAAGATTCAAAGTAGGCAATGGGTCTTTATCCACTCAAACCATGTCTCATAATCACCTAATGATGTCTTTATCTTTAATAGTCAGTAGAAAGACATAATTTGTTGAAAACAAAAGCATTTAATGAAATAGGATAATGAGAAAAAGTAGTAATAAAATATACCAGTAAAGCCTGAGGCACACTCTTTCACAAATCAACACTATCAGTCAGAGAAGTAGACATAAGAAACAGGAATGGGGAGGCCCAGATGTAGAAAATACATATGGCTAAAGTATATGCACTAAGGGGCAACTTATGCTCCCCAAACTGTGGGCCAGTTGTCTTCTGGTGATATAGTTGTGTTGTTCTTGCCAGATCTAATTTCTTTTTTTTAATTATACTTTAAATTAAATTCTATTTTTTTAATTAATAAAAATTTATTTTCTCTTCCTCTTACCTCTTTTCCTACCCTTAAGCCTCAGATTGAGAAAGAAAAACAAAGCCCTTATTACGAATGTCTATAGTTAAGCAAAAAATATATATACTGGCCATGTCTTAAAATTTTAAGTCTCAGTCTGTACTCTTGTAGCACCAAAGGTGACTATGAATATGTGGGCATAATTTTGACTCTCCATATAGAAAACACAGCAAAACATTTATTCAGACACCAGAAAGCCAAACTCCAAAACCAGAAAGACAAATCCATCATAACAACAAGGAAGTTAATATACCATAACATAGTAGGAAGCCACATCATCCTTTGGCCTTCCCACAAACACTCACAAGCCTAGCTGTCTCCTTGCCTGCATCCTCTCTCCTCCCTCCATGTAATTGCTCTGACTCCCAGTTTCCTGTGGGCTCTACTCCCCCATTCAGCCAATTCCTCTCACCACAGGCTCCTTGTGATTACATTCAACCTATTAGGGGGCAGGGAAGATCTTCAAATTACCATTATCTTTACAACTCTGACTGCATTTCTTCTCTGTCAGGAGGTGAATACTTTGTTTCATCATGAATCCTCTGGAATTGCAGGTGGTGATTGCTTTGACCCGAGTTCATACATCTCTCCAAGTTGTCTTTGTCACATTGTTGTTATTGTATAAATTGTTCTCATGGTTCTGCTCACTTTAATCTGCATTGGTTCATGCCTCTTCTCAGGTTTCTAATGAAACCACCCCTTTCTTAATTTCTTATAGAGCGGTGATCCATTGCATTCATATACAAAAAGCTGTGCACTCCACAATTCTTCCGATTCCAATTCTTTGCCACTATAAAAGGAATGGCTATGAGTATTTTTGAACATCCTTCATTAAGTTTGTTTTGCTCAAGATTCAACCTTCCTTTAAACAACACTCTCTTTTGTTTTCACCTTTCCTTTTTCCTTTTTCCCTCCTGTTTCCTAGTTGAGTGAAATGTATTTCTATATCAAATTCTGTGGGAGAGGGGGAAGGGATGCATGTGTGTGTGTGTGTCTGTGTGTATGCACACACATGGATGCATATGTGTGCATTTGCATGCACGTGGCACATGTGTGTGTCTGTGTCTGTGTGTGCTCTTCCTTGCCTTGGAACAGTTCAGATGAAGGTGAGGTTCAGGGGCTAGCTCCAACCCCCACCAATTCCTTCTCGTTTTTTATACTTCTACTTGTGTATTCCAGTCATGTGAGCTAATTGTCTCCATTTTCCCTCCCCTTCCCCAAATCCAGTGTAAAGTCTTCTTACTTTCCTTTTCCATTCTTCTTTTACATAACAAAATCCCTCCCAGGCCCCCATCTTCTATAATCCCAGACTCTGTTAAAGTTCTAAGGGGACATATCTATCCTCTCTCCATATCAGAATGTAAAACTATCGTGGTTTAATCCCTTATGGTTATTTACATGTATTTATCATTTCGTGTTTCTCTTGAACTCCAACATTTTTATGCAGCTCTGATATTTTCATCAGTAATGCTTGGAAGTTTGCTGTTTCATTAAAGATCCATTTCTCTTCTATAGGATTATACTTCGTTTTTTCTGGATAAATTATTCTTGTTAGTGAGAAGATGAAAATTGAACCTGTATCACTTTATTATTGATCCTATTTATAATGAACTGATTTTGTCCTGTAATTGTTAAAGTCATGGTTCTTTGTCTCTGAATTTTAGTTTAGAGTTCAGCTGGCCAGTAATGGGCCACTTAAAAATCCAGATTTCTCAGCTCAAGGAATTTAATTGATCTTGGAGAATGTGTAAATAGAAAGGGAATTTGGGCCTGATGTTTTTATTGCACCAGGCTATCCTTCAAGGATGTCTGGCTTGCTGTCCAAAAGTCTGGGCCACTATCTCACACTGGACTCAAAAAAGCACTTCTTAGTCTAATGAGAGAAGAAGGGGATAGGGTCGTTGCTAGCCTCCATTACCAAATTTCTTACTAATTGTGTTGTTCTCTGTAACCAGTCATATTGCCCTTAATCCCATAATGCCATATACCCCGCTCTGTTCTTTGTTCTGTACTCCCAACACCAAAAAAAGGAGAACTTGACTCTTGTTTGAGGTCTTTAGTATAAGTGGAGGCAAGCCTCTGATCCAATTATTGATAGGTAGAATGTCCCTGCTAACAGATGTTATCCTGCTCAGAGAATTGCTTCAATATATCCTTTGTTAAAATTCAAGCACAACTTTAGTAAACTTATGTTCTTTGCCTTCTAGAATATCATATTCTAATCTCTCTGTTGATTTTTAAATTGTGACTGCCAACTTTTATGTGATACTAACTGTGGTCGTTGACGGGGCGGCCAGGTGGTGCAATGAATAGAGCACCAGCCCTGGAGTCAGGAGGACCTGAGTTCAAATCTGGCCTCAGACACTTAACACTTACTGGCCATGTGACCTTGGGCAAGTCACTTAACCCCAATTGCCCTGCCTTCCCCCCTCCAAAAAGCAAAAAAAAAAAAAAAAAAAGACTCAATTGCTGCACTGGTTCCTAGGCAATGAACTTATTTTCACCAAGATGTATTGCTCAGTGAGGTCCCTCCAGATCAAACCTATGTTTCTAGGCATTCCACATAGAGTACTCCCTTCTATCAAAAATATAACTCACTCATTCTTATTTTTTCTATACCTTTACTGAACTTCTTTATTCTATTACATTGTGGCTGCCATGGCTATGTCCCCACAAGCCCCAAACTTATACCCTTCTAAGTTCACACTGAGTAACCAAACACATTGCTCATGTGCTGTGTCCCTTAAGCATGGTTAGCAATAGCATGTGTACAAACCTATAAACTGGAATATGAGTCAAAGAAGCATTGTTACTGTTGAGGTATTTCCGTCATGTCCAACTCTCCATGATCCTGGCTAGGGTTTTCTTGGCAGAGTTATTGGAGTGGTTTGCTATATCTTCCTCCAGATCATTTTATAGATGAGGAACTGAAGCAAACAGGGTTAAGTTGCCCCGGGGTCACACAGCTAGTAAGTGTCTTATGCTGGATTTGAACTCAGGTTCTCCTGACTCCATGGCCAGTGCTCTATTCACTGTACCACCTAGCTGCCCAAAGAAGCCTACAAACCGTAATTACAAAACATTGTATGTCTGCATCCATGTCATGAATTATTGTGGTATTAAAAGATGAAATATGTTGATATTATACAATACTATACATTTTTGTGTGTGTTTCTGAGTTTCTGAACTTATTCTGTGTCATCAGCTGGTCTTTGTGTGTCATTTGCAACTTCCACAAAGCTCCCCCAAAATTCCCATTAAATTTCTTATGATGACCCACAATATATTGAAACTGAGATGGGAAAGTCAAAATGTGGAAGAGGTAACTATATTTCATTTGGTCCTCACAATACACTATAATAATGAAATGCACGTCATGCAAAGTATTCAAAAGATCTTGGAACACAAGTCTAAGATTTTTGGAATACCCTAAATTCAGAGTATAATGAGAAAGTAAGATGTAAAACATACACTATGTATACTCCATCAATGAATTCTTCTGGCCAAATGAGTAACTACTCCCTTTTTTTCCTGATGCATCACAATCCAGTTTGGTCACAGACCGGACTTCAATTAACCTGACTTCAACATGCACAGACTCACTCATGAGCAGTACCAATCCTAGGCTTGAAGATGACTCCTTCTGGCTCTCACAGTGTCCCTGTTCACTAGAGGCTTCCATAAATGAAATAAAAGATTGGAAAGAAACTAACTCTAGGTTCAACCTTTTCCTATTGTCTAAACAGAGCTTACCCTGGATCTGGCAAATAATTAGTTGAGTTTCCTTACCCCTTTGGTGGAATAGATATTAGAATCATCACCCTCCTCTTGCATCTACTACCTCTTACAATTGGTTCTCTGAGTCTGTTTAGCAGACTGTTCATTGCAATTTTCCACCTACTTACCAGGAAGCTCAACTAATTCCCAAGAGGCAATAAGTGCTTTCAGTGCATTGTGCTTACAGGACCATGAACATTTGATATTCCATTATTCTGTAAATAAGTATATTAGTCTAGATTCTCAGCTATTTGGTGTAGCATACCTTTCCATTAGCCTATTATCAGTTGTGTTTACTACCCAATAAGATTTCTTTAGCATAATGCTATCACCTTCATAAAGAACTTGACAATGAACTTGGGCAATATGTTGGTGCTTGTACCTATATGAGTTTTCTAAACTGAATCTCTCAGTAAAAAAGACTTACTCAACTTCTCTGTCCTCTGTAACTCCATATCACAAGTCAAAGGCAAAGTCTATTATGGTTCCAGCTCAAAAAATGGGATCAAGTCAGTGGCATCATTTCTGATAGCATTGTATGAACGCATTCTAAATGACACGTTCTGACTTTCAGGAGAGTTTTCTGCTGGCCTCAGGGTCTTTAGCATATCATGTGCTTGCAATGCTCAATCTGAGTCTTCCCAAGGTTTTGGAGGTATGTTTTAGACTTCTTTCCATCCAAAGTCAACAATTCCTTAAGTAGTTTGCTTTCAAAGTCTCCACTTTAGTCAGTGATGAGAAATCATGGTGAGGACCAAAAGTAGGCTTTTGCGGAAGAAGACAGAGGAAGAAGAGAAAAGCCAATAGATTATGAGTAGATAACAGGATTGTGGACTTCTTGAACTTACAAGTGATACATATGTGAGTGATGGCAAAATCATCTCTGTGGCTGAGGGGGGATAGAGCAGTAGGTTATGGGAATTGAGTAGGCTTAGGAACTGAATTTGCTTGAGGGAACTCATTGAGGAAGAAAGGGGAATGAGCTATGCATCTATAGACAACAGCTAAGCAGCTAGATGGTGCAGTGGACAGAGTACTGGGCTCAAAATCAAATCCAGCCTCAGACATGCTGTATGACCTGGGCAAGTTACTTATCCTGTTTGCCACAGTTTCCTCATCTGTAAAATGAGCTGGAGAAGGAAACAGCAAACCACTCCAATAGTTTTGCCAAGAAAATCCCAAATGGATTCACACAACTGAAAAGTGACAGAATAATAACAAAAGACAATAGCTACCCGGATTTTGATTGGGTGATAGATATGAACAGCTAAAATCCTACTCCCTGTCTTTCCCATTCCTCCACAAAGCTAGTACCTGCTACATGTTGATTATCTACATTTTATCATGTATGTTCTGGTTGGCGAATAGTATTTGCATGTTGTCTCTGTCATTAAATTGTGAGCTCCTTGAGAGCCAGGACTGTCTTTTGCCTTTCTTTGTATCCCTTGTGCTTAGCACAGTTAGTAAATGTTTGTTGATGTGACTTTTTTCACTAGCAAACACAGTAGATCTGGTGAATCTCACTCTTTTTGGTCTAAGAATGCTCACAGGACTCCTTGGCAGGCATCAGTATACTTGGGTCTGCAGAGATCAACACTGGTGCAATGTTTGAGACAACTTAATCAAGGCTTTAAAAAGCTTATTCTCATTTCTCATTCCAGAGACCACCAAATGATGGCTTCAGAGGGTTTAGCCCTGACTGACCTTTCTTGTCTGCCTGCCTTTGGTTCTTTCCAATCATACATCTGTGAGTGAGATAATCACTGAGTGATTTAGCGATAACAGTCTAAATCTTCACAGATTTGCCATAATAGCCACCAAATCCTAGAAAAGTCCTTAATTTTTTAAAGGATCTTTCGATGTGGTCAGTGGATGAATGGATGAGTTCATACCTTTTCTGGATCAACACTCACTCTTTGCTAAGCTACTTTGTGAGCTATATACTGACAAAGGTTCTGCAAATCTGGCATTTATCAATTGAAAGCTTAAGACCAGCAGCTTAGACTGCTGGATGTAGAACAGGGATGACATGAGTTCAAATCCAGCCTCAGACACTAACTACCTATGTGACACTGGGGTGAGTTACTTAACTTCCCTCAACCTCAGTTTCCTCCCATCTGTAAAATGGTAATAATAATAACTGCACCTACTTCCTAGGGTTGTTGTGAGGATAAATGAACACTTTGTAGACCTTAAAGTATTATATAAATGCAAATTATTATCATTATCATCTTCCTCTAGCTAATCAAACACTTTCCTCAGTCCTATGTCTTTCTAAATTCAATCAAGTCATCCACATACACCAACATTTCCATTTATTTCATGCCTCTCACTACCCATTCCATAAAGCAACTAGGTGACATAGTAGATAGAACTCTGGACCAGAAGTCAGGAGGATCTGAGTTCAAATTTACCTCAGATGCTTACTAGTTGTGTCACTCTG
>CM053589.1:20601693-20618442 GCA_028646515.1 Pseudochirops corinnae | reverse complement strand
ATTTAACATTAACATTAATATCATTAATATCTATTAATTTTTATCATTTTATTATTTTATAATTATACTATAAATATATATTTTATATAAATAGATATTAAAGAATATAAATATAATTTATAATATTATTTTATTATTATTAATATTATTATTACAAGCTATTGAGAAATAACCAATAATATTACTTCCCTTGGAGACACTGGCAACCCTCAAGCTGATTAAAAAGCCACCTGGGAAGAAGAAAGCCATCTACTCTTTGTCTTCCTCTACCGTCAGTGTTACAAACTGTATAAATTCAATACTGAAAGCCCTCAGAGACCTAGGCAACAACCCGAAGCATCTTGAACACTTGGCATGTTATACTGGTCCATTTTAATTTTCTTTTTTCAAGTCTGATAGGCAGATTTGGTTTCTTCCAGACTTATTCTATATCAACATCATGAAATGTAGAGACTCAGACTCTGTGATTTCTTTGACAAGCAGTTTTCTTCTGGTAGTCTCTGAAATCTTCCATCACAGATAAAGGAATCTTCTGATTTAATTCTTTTTTTTTTCTTAGAACATATCATCAAATTTATTTATTTATTTTTAGTGTGCAACATTCTTTTCCACAAAATTTTGAGTTATAATTTTTTCTCTCAGTCTTTCCCCTACCTCCCACCCCAAAATAGCAAGCTACTGAATACCGCTTCCTCCAATCTGTTCCCTCTTATAATTTCCCCCATCACCCTCCCCCAACTTTTTAGTAGGGCAAGATGGTTTTCTATACCCCAGTGCCTGTATATCTTATTTCCCAGTTGCATGTAGAAAAAAAAAATTTTTTTTAACATTTCTTTTTAAAACTTTATGTTCCTGATTTTTTCCCTTTTTCTCTCTTCACCTACCCCCACTGGGGGGACATGCACTTCAATATAGGTTGTACATGTGCAGTTACCCAAATCATTTCCATAATTGTTATATTGTGAAAGACCAACTATACTTCTCTCCATCCTATCCCACCCCCCACTTATACTATTTTAGCCTTTGACCCTATCCCTTTTCAAAAATGTTTGCTTCTAACTACCCTCTCCCACAATCTGCCCTCTGTTCTATCATCCCCTCTCTTATCCCTTCGACTCTTATTTTCCTTTATGGTAAGATACTCAATTGAGTGTGTATGTTATTCCCTCTTTAAGCCAAATTCAATGAGAATAATATTGACCCATTCCCTTTCACCTTCCTGCTCTTCCCCTCCATTGTAACAGTTTTCTCTTGCCTCTTTTATATGAGATAATTTACCCTAATCTATCTCTCCCTTTCTCCTTCTTCCAATAAATTCCTCTCTCACCTCTTAAATTTTATTTTTTAGATATCATCCCTTCATATTCAAGCCATCCTGTGCCCTATGTCTGTGTGTACATGAACATACATATGCCCACACTCACATATATATTTATATTCACATACACCCTCCTATACATACATATATGTGTATGTATACATATATATTCCCTTCAACTATCCTCATACTGAGAAAAGTCTCATGAGTTAAAATGATCATTTTTCCATGTAGGAATGTAAATAGTTCAACTTTAATAAGTTTCTTAATGATTTCTTTTTCCTGTTTACCTTCCCATGCTTCTTTTGCTTCTTGTATTTGAAAGTCAAATTCTCTGTTCAGCTCTGGTTTTTCATCAAGAATGCTTGAAAATCCTCTATTTTATTGAATGACCATATTTTCCACTGAAGCATTGTACTCAGTTTTGCTGGGTAGGTGATTCTTGGTTTTAATCCTAAGTCCTCTGACCTCCAGAATATCATATTCTAAGCCCTTTGATCCTTTAGTGTAGAAGCTGCTAGATCTTGTGTTATCTTGATTGTGTTTCCACAGTACTCAAATTGTTTCTTCCTGACTGCTTGCAGCATTTTCTCCTTTACGTGGGAACTCTGGAATTTGGCTATAATATTCCAAGAGTTTTCTTTTGGGGATCTTTTTCAAGAGGCAATCAGTGAATTCTTTCAATTTCTATTTTGCCCTCTGGTTCTAGAATATCAGGGCAATTTTGTTTGATAATTTCTTGAAAGATGGTGCCCCTGGGCAGGAGCCAGATCGTGCTCTTTTCTCCACCCCTGTTCAAAAGAGTTACACACTGACCTTTTACTTTGGCATTTATGGGCTGAGAAGTCTGGAAGCCACCACAGCTGTTGGTTGTTCACTTTCCTGAAGTCTGCTCTGGCAGCTGCTAGTTGGGGCTGCCCTGGGGCTGGAACCATGCGGCTTCTATGGGACTTCACTCAGCTCCCAGCGCTCTGCGATAGACCTTTCCTGTTGGCCTGCTGAGCTGAATTCAGAAGGAGATTTGTTTCTCTCTGTCACTTTGTAGATTCTGTAGCTTTAGAATTTGTTTAGAGTCATTTTTTTTACAGTTGTTGGAATTGTTTGGAGCCAACCTATGCCAAGTTTGTGCTTCTACTCCACCATCATGGCTCTGTCTCTGATTTAACTCTTGAAAAGGTCAGAAGTCTAGAGAGGTAGATTCTGTGACTTGCTCTTCAGGCATATTCCATATCCCTTGCCTACAATGAAAACATACTTGAGTTCCCACTAAGCTTCTCCCTTAAACAATCCTTCCATTTGTCCGGCAGGCCCTAGAGAGTCTTTGAAGGCAGACTTCTCTGGATCTATCCTCAAATTGGAGAATCAATGTTTTTGTTACTTGATCTACTATCTCTTTCTTCTATCTTCTGATAAAACTGCACAGGCTACATGAATAGCCAAAACATTCACAGACCGAGTCCCAGTTTGTTGCTTCTAGTATATTGCTAGTACCTGGAATAGGCTAGAGTTAGTTCCAATCAATGCAGATCCTCCAGAATTAGAGATAATATAGTCAGAGTGTCTACATTCTTAATGACATCATTGAACATTTCCTCCTGCTTTTGACTTCAGCTGAAGTCTTTATTTATAGGTATTTCTCCCATAAGAAAAGATGATTGAATTATGATCTTCTAGTTCCAACCTCTGAGGGTTTTTTCCATAGCACTTTTCAAAAAGCAGCAATCACAGAACCAAAAATGCTAGGTTTTTCCTAGTTCCCTGGGCTGATGGAAAAGGGAGGTAGACGGGAGGGGGCAGTTTCTATCTTATTTTTTTTTTAATGGAATGGCCTGTTTGTTCATTCCTAGAATCTTAGCTAGAATGCCTTCCACTTGTAGCAGGAAAATCTTTACCCCAGACACAAAGACTGGGGGTCCTTCCAGTTAGCCAATGTCCTCTCAGTTAATCTGTCATTTGTAAGATGCTTAGTCTTCTAAGGGTCTCTGTGGGTAACCCTAGTCTAAATTATGATTAGCATTCTGTTCACACCTTCTGATGTGAATTTATACCTGGTTGTCATGCATATAAAACTACTCATCCAATAGCTGCCAATAACTCTGAAATTCTAGGGTCACCAACTTCTTAGCTGCTTTCTATTCTCCCATATTGATGAGTGGGTGCATAGTAGAGAGACAAGGCTAAGGGCAAAGGACCAAGTCACTGTCTCTTCTACCAGCCTAGCCAAATTCTTGATTTTTCATATGTGGGCAATTACCTTGAGATTACCCTTACAATGGTAAGGAAGGAGAAAGAAATTTGAGTGTAACTGTCAAAGTGCTAAGGAGAGAACATATGACAGGGAACTTTCTAAAGAAAGCTGGATTTGATGTAAAAGGCTGGGGCTCGATTACCAACTGATATTTACCACCTTCATGACTCACCGCATTGGGCCTCAGTTTGTAAAATATGTAAAATAATACAGTTTGAATAGATGACCTTTATATGAGGTGAAAAGGTGTTTTGTAGATCTGGAGAGTCTTTCCGGTAATTTTGCCACAAAGTGTACAATCAAAAATGCCAAAGAACTGAGGCTCTTATCTTTGGAAAATACAGAGAGCAAGAAGAATTCTGCAGTGACCTGCATTAAGCATAAGACATTGGTCTTTTAGCTAGGGTCAAGTAATTCTTATTCATGCTCAAAGTTTGGACTGGCTTCTCTCCTAGACACCGAGATAAAGGGGCTCATCATTCTTCTCTTTAGATTGACAGGATTATATATTATTCCTTTAAAAAGAATTGGCCATCCTGTTTTGAGGTGTTGGGTAGGGGAAAGATGGGGAGAAAATTTGTAACTCAAAATCTTATGGAAATGAATGATGTAAACAAGAAAATAAGTAAATTTATTTTAAAAAAAGAAAAAGAAAAGAAAAAGAAAAAGAATTGGCCATGAATAAAGGCAACAGAAAAAATTGGAGAATCCTAACCTGCATCAGAAATTTGGGAGTCATATAACAGAATCAAAAGGGAAAAGAAGAATCTATTGAACCCTTTGTGTTAAGTAAGAGGAGGAAGCTGGAAGAGGAACTAGTCATTTGTGTTCCAAAAAATAACGGTGTGGATTCATGGGTGCTGCCAGCCAGAAAGAAGAAGAGATGAACAGTAGTCATTGGTAACATCTTGATGAAGGGTACTGAGGAAACTATTTCTCAATCTTACTTTCTTGCCAAGGCATGAGTCCAAATCATGACAGAGAATGGCTTAAAACTTTTCAAACTGGTTGACTATTGCTCAATTCTGTTGATTCTCATGGGCACAAATGATATTGTTAAAGGAATCTACAAGAAATTACAAAGGATATTGAACCATTGGGCTAAAAACTAAATATCTTAGGGATACAGGTGGTGGTTTCATTCCTACTACTGATCAAAGGCAAGAGTTTCAGAAGAGAAAGGCAGATATGAGAAAAGGTTAAGGTATCTGAGAATAGAGCTTAGATTTCTGGATCACTGCCTAAAATGTTAGGAATGGAAGACACCTAGTTTAATGAGAGCTGGTAAAAATAGATTTGCCTTGAGCCTCGCAAACCTAGTCAGAAGGAACTTTAAGCAGAAAAGAAAGGAAAAGGAGAAAATTGCATTGTATATTCACCAAGATAGAAATCACAGAGAATAATACCCATTTATGAAGAATAGCAATAGAGATGACCAGAAATTCACTAAAAAAAAAAAAAATTCAAAAAAGGACCCAATGATAAAACCCAGGTTTTGTCTAAACACAAGTGCTTAAAGTACGAGTATACAGCCAGATGAGCTTGAAATCCCAGCACGAGGACATAAATGTGACGTTATAGTGGTTACTAAAATTTGGTGAAATCTGGCATTACATACTAAAGTCAGAAGGAATGGGATTGGTGAAGAAACAGAGGAATGAATGTAATAGCACTGTGTATTAAGAAGATATACCAGGGTGAGGAAATCCATTAACCAGAGGAAGAGGACAGAGAATATCCAGAGGAGGCCAACCAGGTTGGTGGAGGGCCTTGAGATCACGTCACATTAAAACCCATTGAAAAAAACAAGGATGTTTAGTATGAAGAGGAAAAGGTTTAGGGATGAAATGTTGGAGTGGAATAACTGTCCTTTGTGAAAAGGATTAGTCCACTCTGCTTGGCCTCAGAGCGAAAATTAGGAGCAAAGATGAAAGTTACGAAGAGACAAAGAGACTAGAGCTATCCAAAAATGGAGCAGGCTTCTTCACAATGGGTTCATTGCCACTGGAGGTCTACAAGCAGAGACCGAGTAATCACTTGTGAAAGGCTGCAAGTTATAGAGGGAATACTTTATTCAGTCATGTTTGGGCTTGCATGTTCATTGAAATGTCCTTCAATACTGAGATCCTGTGGTTCTGTGAGTCAGAGGGTCATCCTAAAATCTCAGGGCACTTCCATCATGTGGAATGATGGCATCATGGAAAAAGCACTTGGGGCATGAAGAGCAACTAGATGGTTCAATGGATAGAGAACCAGGCCTGGAGTCAGGAAGATCTGAGTTCCAATGCAGACTCAGAGACTCAGACACTTATTAGCTATGTGTCGTTGGGCAAGTAACTTAACCTCTTTCTCCATTTCATCCACTGTTAACTAGATATAGTAATAGAACCTACCTCCTAGGGTTGTTGTGAGGATAAAATGAGATAACATTTATAAAATTTTTAGCAGAATGCTTGGCATATGGTAGATACCTCTTTCTTCACTTCTTTCTTCTTTCATTAACTTCAGATAGTCACTTTAGCATAGGGCTTGAACTTCTCAGTCTGTATAGAAGGGCATAGATGATCTCTATGATCCCCTCCAGATCTGGCTTTGTTTATTCTATGATTTCAAATTATTAAGAAGCTGATAAATATACTTTTGAGCAGACTAATTATGGATATCCTAAAAGTAAGACAAGGGCCAGCTAGGTGGCACAATGAATAGAACACCAGTCTGGAGACAGGAGGACCTGAGTTCAAATCCAATCTCAGATACTTGACACTTAACTAGCTCTATGACCTGGGCAAGTCATTTAACCCTGATTAACTCAGAAAAATAAATAAATAAAAAGTAAAGTAAGATGTACAACTGTCCCAAACAAAAGCAAGAATCATCAAAAATCACCTTATTTTCTTGCATATGCAACTACAAATTTATTATGTGCAACTCGCTCTTCCTTTTAAAAAATAAGCTATCATATAGCTTTCTTTTTTCTCTCCCTCCCTTCCCCACCCTAGAGATACTTACCATCAAATGCAAATATGTATATGTAAAACCATTTTGATCACATTTGATATAATTCCTAGTTTTATATATATACACATATAAATATGTGTGCCAATGTATGTGTGTATGCATGTATTTGTGTGTTTTATACATATGCATATGTGTTTATATATATATATATATATGCCTGTGTATGTATATGAAGCATGGCATATATACACATATATTTTTTTTTAATGCTACATCAAGCTTCTTGTCTTGTTCTCTGAATTCCCTCGCTGCATTTCTAAAGAAAAGGTGAAATTCAGTCACGGACATCAACCTAAGTTACTGCAAAATCCCTAGGTCACCACTTAGTTACTAGAGAAGAATTGTTTTCACAGTTATCTCTGTACAAGATGTTAATCTCTGATAGATTGGAATTAAAAGTAGCTCAAAGCTACAATGGCCCTGGCTCTTCCCTGGGTATTAAGATCTGAGAATATTAATACCATAGAGCTGGGTAAGAACAGTACAGAAGAAGAGCTCACGGGCATCCTCATGGGTGTTGCCATTTGTGGCCCAGAAGATATTGTTTCCAAGATGCTGAGGTAGAGAAGGCCTGTCAGGTCAGCTCTGATTCTGAACGCTCTTTGTTATAGATAATGAGAAATCTTTGAATGTAACTTGCATTTCAAAATTGAAAAACCCTTTATCAATCTTCCTTCAATTGCCTTGAGCTATGAACACTGGGCAAAAGGGGAAGGTGGGATTTCTCTTTACTGGAAATTATCAAAAATTAGCCATCACCCAGAAATCTAAGCAAATGATATGTTGCACTGATAGAGAGTTTCCATATAGAGCACACATTGATAATCAAATTTCTGGAAACTAGAATGCAAACGCAGTGCACATTGCCCTGAGCAACATCACTCTGAAATGACACCATTATTTCTGGATTCTGCCATAATGTCACAAAATGAATGTGTTTGTACATTATAGATAGTGCTGGATTTGAAATCAGGAAACCCTGGGTTCAAATCCCTTCTTACTGATACTTACCAATGGTGTCATCCTGGACAAGTCACTTAACCTTGCTGAAACTTTCCTCATCTGTAAAATGGATACAATAATACTTTTAGTACCTGTAGCATGAGATGTGCCACGTTGTAGTGGATAGAAGACTGATTTCAGAATCAGAAGGCCTAGAATTAAATCTAACTTCTGATATACAGTGGCTATATGACAATGGACAAGTCTTAACTTCTTGGTGCCTCAGAAAACTCTCTAATACTATATGTTGTAAGAGAGTAATTGATTCACATTAATGAAAAGAATTAGCTCACCATGAGCTCCCTATACCAGCAGTGTCAAATTCAAATATAAATGGGGCCACTAATCCACATATGGGATAGATAGATGGTGCAGTGGATAGAGCTCCAGGCTTGCAATCAGGAAGACTTATCTTCCTGCGTTCAAATCTAGTCTCAATATTAGCTGTATGACCCTGGGTGAGTCACTTAACCTCGGTTGTCTTGGTTTTCTCATATGTAAAATGAGCTGGAAAAGGCAATGACAAACCACTCCAAAGGGGGTCACAAAAAGTCGATCAACTGAAATGACAGAACAAAAACAAGAACAAAATCCATCTATAAGGTTCCCTGCAAACTTTAATTACACATTTGGAGCAATAAAACAAAAACAAAAAAATCCTTCCATATCAGGTTCTCAAAAAGCCGTTCTTAACCTGAGCCCCTCCTGCCTTTCCCGTTTTCTTACACCTCACTGCCCATCTATATACTCTTTGATCCAGTGACACTGGACTTCTTGTTAATCCTGGCCTAAGACACTCCAACTCTGAGGGTTTTCACCGGCTGTCCTCCAGCCATGGAAATCTCTCCCTCCATATTCCTGCTTCCTCTCTTCCCTGGCTTCAAGTCCCTGCTAAAATCCCAGATTCTATAAGATGCCTTTCCTAATCCCCCATACTATTAGTGCCTTTTCTCTATTGATTCTCTCCAATTTTCTTGTATAATTAATGTTTTTACATAATTGTTTTCATGTTGACTCCCCCGTTAGACTATGAACTACTTCAGAGCAGAGGAGTTTTTGGCCTTTTTTTTAATTCCCAGCACTGAGTGCAATGCCAGGCACATTATAAACACCTAATAAATGTTCCTTGACTGATTGTCTGACTCAAACAAGATAATGTATGTAAAGTTATTTGCAAACTTTGAAGGGCAATAATTAAAATTATTATTATTAAAACCCCATCATAAAGGAAGCTGATGCAGTATTTAAAAGAAACTGTATAATATATGCATCAACATCCATCACATACATAAACAAGTATGTATATATATAAATATATACATATAAACACTATATATGCATACATACACACATATATTTGTGCATATTTATGTGTGTGTATTCATGCATTTTTTAAAGCCCTAATCTTCAACCCTAAAGATTAGGATCTAATCCCTGAACATCAGCCATTGCCACATTCAAAGAATAATATTTATGGTGTTGAAGTCAACACATACAACATTCATTTCTTAAGGGCCTACTGTATGAAGAATACGGTGCTAGGCACTGGGGAAGATGCAAGGTTTATTCAAGACATAATCTCTGCCTTCATGGAATGCATAGCCCAGTAAACAGAAAGGAAGATTGATTTCAGAGTCAGAGGAGGTAAACAGAGATAACTAACTAAAATGCCAAAGTAGTTTGTAAGTCCAAGGGGACAGCAGCGAGGATTTCATGAAAGAGGTGGTATTTAATGGATGAGTAGAAATTGGACAAGTAAAGAATGTAGACAGTTTGGTAACAGTGCGAACAAAGGTACAAGGAAGCACACCACTTGTCTAGAGGATGGAAAATACTGCAGTTTGTTCAGAGCATACCATGGAGGGAGGAGAGTGGCTGTTCATTCTTTGTTCTTGAAGAGGACCAAAGACTTTAAGAGCATGATGTCCTGACTTACACATGAGTTCTATTTGAGTGAAACAGAGCTGTTCAAAATCATCAGCCTCACTCTCTCCTCCACAGTCACCTGAGTCTAGTGGCAAGATATCCAGAATCACCTGAGTCCACTGGCAAGACAAAGGTCAAGATGATTGACAATGGCCCCAGAGAGAAAAATAGTATAAGAATGGCAAGATACTTTCAGATTATGGAGAAACTTGACCGCCATGTAAAGGAGCTTGCATATTACTTGGTATGGATATAGGGTATTAAAATCCTGTTAACAGCAGGAAAAAAAGGAATAACTAATCATTTCTGAAGGGAGGGCAAAACCAGATCTAGGTGCAAGGAAGATCTGAGGCAATATTATAAAGGATAAATTGAAGACAGGATAGAGCAGAGGGGAAAAGTTTGCTAAAAAGAGTATGATAATAACCAAAAGGTGGTAATAAGGGCCTGCATTAGAACTTTGGCAATGGGAAACAATGAAGAGTAAAATGTAGCAACTAATTGAATATGAGGAGTGAATGACAAGAAAGACACAAAGATAACTCTGAGACTTCAAGCATAAGATACCAGAACCTGCAAAAATCCTTATTTATTTTAAATATTATTATATTATTGCATTTATTTTTTATTCCTCTATCAAAATCCTACTCTGATGCCTCATTGTAGAATTAAAGTCATTGTGGGTTCTTCACAGAACCATAGAAAAGAATCACAGGATTTGTAAGCTAGAAGGAATCTAACAGGACAAAAAAGTCTACCTCTCACCCACACTGAATCTCCATTACCACATACACAATAAATAATGATCCATCCTCTGCTTGAAGACCTCCAAGGAAGGGGGAACCTCTCTCCTCTTGAGACAGCCCATTCTACTTGGTCATGGTCTTAAATGTTAGAAAGATATTCAAAACACTGAAAATAAACTTGCTTTTTTCAATTTCTCCCTGTTGTACCTGATTGTGTGTCAGGTTAAACAGAATAAATCTAATTTCTCCTCAGTATCACATCACACCAAATACTAGAAAGGCAAATATGAAGAACACTTTGAGTTTTCTCTTTTCCAGCCTGAAGATTCCCGGGTCTTTCAACTGATATATGACATGAACTCAAGAACTTTCATCATCTTGGTTATGCTAGATATTATCAAGCTTATCAGTGTCCTTCCTCTTCTGGATATCCTGTATTCCCTCTCATAGTCTCTCTGAAGAACTTCAAAATAGATTGTGAGACATGAGAAACACTGGTGCAGGACCATCCAGCATGGCATGCCTGCACCATAGAAGGCATTGTGCTCTATGAGCAAAGTAGAATTGCAGTAACTCAAAAGAAACATAAGATGTGCAAATGTAGAGACATCTTCACTATAAATGTTTCTATGGATTACTTGTTACCGACCTATGGTAGAGCCTTCTGATCTCATGGACTGATCAACCACAGTTGGACACACTTTGACCCCAACAAAGTGATATCATTTTGGTCCACTTGAAGAATGAAAGACAACAACCGACCAACTTATTAACATCTTTCTTAGACTGTGGTACCCAGTACTGAGCATAGTACTTCAGATAAAGACTGATAAGGCACAGGGCTGGGCTGAAGCCAGCTTGTAACAACTCATAAAGTCAAGTGTTAGATTTTCAGTAAGAGCATTTATACCTCAGAAATCCTCAAATGTTACAGTCAGGACTTGATTTATTATTTTGTTCATTGTGTAGACTTAAGAAAATGATACAAAAAATGTTAATAGTGTAAATTAAACTTAAAAGTATATCTTATATACATTTTGCCCCAGGATCAAATACAGAGAAACTATGCTTCTTTATTCCTGGAATCTTTTCCCTTTTTTTTTTTTTTTTGGGTGGGGGTAAGGCAAGGCAATTGGGGTTAAGTGACTTGCCCAAGGTCACCCATCTAGTAAGTGTGTCAAGTGTCTGAGTCCAGATTTGAACTCAGGTCCTCCTGACTCCATGACTAGTGCTCTGTTCACTGCACCACCTAGCTGCCCCATCTTTTCCTTTTTTTAATGTAGCTCCAAATCAATTTATTTACTATGATGGCCACATCACACTTTTGTGACTAATATCAATTAGTCAACAAGCATTTAATGTGTTTATTATGTTTACATATTGAGCTTACAATCCACAAAAACCTCCAGATTTTTTCCAAACAGGAGGCTATCTAATCATGACTCTCATTTTATACTTAGGAAGTTGCCTTTTTGTTTCTTAGTGTACATTTGTTCTACTAAGTTTCATCTTATTAAATTCAGTAAAGAACTTATGCTAGCCATCCTTCATATCTTTGTGTCATCTGTCAGTTTGATGAGCATACCTTTATCTAAATCAACTCAATCTGAGTAGAAACAACCTGCCATGTTGACATTGAACCGTGTAGCAGACAGGGTTTCTACTTAAAAGTTTATCTACAAAAATTCATAGGACAGCTAGGTGGCACAGTGGATACAGCATCAGCCCTGGAGTCTGAAGAGCCTGAGTTCAATCTGACCTCAGACACTTACTAGTTGTGTGACCCTGGGCAAGTCACTTAACCCTGTTTGCCTCAGTTCCTCATCTGTAAAATGAGCTGGAGAAGGAAATGGCAAACCACTCCAGTATCTTTACCAAGAAAACCCCAAATGGGGTCCTTGAGAGTCAAACATGACTGAAATGACTCAACAATAACAACAACATGAAAACAAGTTGAACAGAGAGTCTCTGTTGGAATGACCAGTAGTAGAACCTAGTATTTTTTTTCCTATAGAGCCAAATAGCACCATTAAGAATTTTTTATTTAATACCATAGTTTCATGGAATCAATTCATGACACAAAGTTGAATGTGCTGGCATAATAAAATACAGTTACTACTCTTAGTAAACCAGGCAACTTGCTAAGAGTAAAAATTGTAGTTCAGTTAACTATCCACATTGCTAAAGGGAATTTTTCCCTATAATGATAAAAATCACAGGTCTAGAGCAAGAAAATATTTCTAAAACTATACTGAGTATGACATGACAATATCCAATCACTCGTAAATCTTCTCCGATTCTTGCAGCACTCAGGGTCATCATTGTGAACCTTACTTACTATTAAACTAGTGAAGCACAGAAAAGCTGGTTAATAG
The DNA here is from genome assembly GCA_028646515.1 of Pseudochirops corinnae. Classification (NCBI taxonomy): domain Eukaryota; kingdom Metazoa; phylum Chordata; class Mammalia; order Diprotodontia; family Pseudocheiridae; genus Pseudochirops; species Pseudochirops corinnae. The sequence goes on along the minus strand of CM053589.1, from coordinate 20,605,809 downwards.
AGAATTTGGGTTGACAGAATGCTGGATTATAAAGAATTTATCGTATCTTTACCTTTGGCCCTCACTATAACACAGGCCATTATAGCAGAGTATACAGAATCATGAGAGGCAGGATGGTGCAGTAGATGGAAGGCCAAATTTGAAGCCAAGAAGACCTGAGATTAACTGCTGTCTCAGAAACACACAAATCTGTGTGATCACCATGGGCAAATCACAGAATCTCTCAGTGTCCCAAAAAACTCTCAGATGAAGAGATGAATTCCTAATCTGTCTTAAGGGAGGGAGTTTCTAGTCCAGGGGTCCCCCTGTATAGATGAAATCATGCATTCAAGCCAAAATATGGTGTCCCAAGGGTCTGTCCTGACATCATAAAGGAGGGATTTGTTAGGTAGGTTTTGTGGCACAAACCCCAAGAATGCTAACATTGCAAGATTCCAACATATCCCCATTTTACAGATAGGAACATTAAATCAGAGAGAAATGGAATCACTTTCTTTGCTTGTTATAGTATTGTTAAAGTAAATCCTAATATCAATTAGTCAACAAGCATTTCATAAGTGCTTACTCTGTGTCAGGCACTGCTAAGGGATTATTTTGGGGATATAAAAATAATAGGGGATATAAAGAAACGCAAAAACATAGACCCTGACCCCTAGGAGCTCAGATTATGAAGGAGAAGACAGCATGCACACAATGATGTACAGATAAGATATAAAGAATAAAGGGAAAGCCATCTCAGAGGGGAGCACTAATAGGAAAGGGCCTGGTGAAGAAAGGCTTCCTGCAGAAGGTGAGTCTTGAAGGAACCCAGGGAAACTAAGAGGCAAAATTGAGGAGAGAAAGCATTCCAAATATTGGGGGAAACAAAGGCAAAAGTGGCATGTGCAAGAAACAACAAATAGACCGTTGTGGCTGAATAACAGACCGTATGGAGGGTAATAGAGTGTAAGGCAGCTAGAAAGGTAGGGAGGGGCTAATTCTGAAGGGCTAAAACTGTCAGAGGATTTTACATTTCATTCTGGAGGTAATAGGGACATTAGGGATTCTGGAGGCAAAGTTGGCACAGTAGATAGAGTGCCAGACCTGGAGTCAGGAAGACTCATCTTTCTGAGTTCAAATTTGACCTCAAGCACTTACTAGCTGTGTGACCCTGGGAAAGTCACTTAACCCTGTCTGCCTCAGTTTTCTCATCTGTCAAATGAGCTAGAGAAGGAAATGGCAAACCATTCCAGTATCTTTACTGAGAAAACCCCAAATGAGGTCACAAAGAGAGAGAGTTTTGTGGCATCATCAGATCTATGCTTTAGGAAAACATCATAGAAGGCTGACTAGAGGAAGGATTGAAACAGGAGAAACTTGGTAAGGCAGTGAAACCAGTTAGAAGGCTATTGCAATTAGTTCAAGCAAGAGGCAATGAGGGCCTGCACTAAGGAGGAAGTTCTGTGAGTGGAGGGAAAGGGGTTTGTATGAGAGGTGTTGTGAAGTTAGAAACAACAAAATTTAACAATATATTGGATATGTGTGGTGAGATCAAAAAAGGAGTTGAGGATGAGGTCAAGGGTACAAGTCTGGGTGACTGAGAAGATGGTGGTTCCTTGGACAGTTACAGGAAAGGTGGGAAGAGAAGAGGGTTTAGGAAGAAACACAATGACATATATTGAATTTGAGATGCTCTGGATATATCCAGTTTGAGATGGCCAAAATGCCTTTGGTAACATGTACCTCCTGGAAGAGAGTAGGGTTGGATACATAAGTCTGGGTACACAGACCCCGTGTAACATTCCTCTTTGCAATCTTATTTCTAGAGTATCTTTATTTCCCTTTTCTTATCCATTAGCTCACTCCCCTTTTCTAGCCTTTGTTTAACAAAATGACAGAAACAGAAGGGTTTGAAATAAAGCAAAACCATAACTAGAGAAGGCTGACTGGGACTTTGACCCATGGTACCAAATCTAGAGGGCCTTTTGGTGGCATAAAAACAGTATATCTTAGCACCCAACAGGTGAGAATAATTAATTAAAATATGACTCCACTAGGGATTGATGGACTGATGAGAATTCTTCCCCTGATCTGTGTTCCCTCTTCTCCTTTGGCCAATCTCCACAATAGTGACACTCTGTTGACAATATCCCAGGGTTCCCCATCAGGTGATATCCTTCATCCTGCCAACTTTATATTGGTACTCTGAGACCTGATTTGTAATTCTTGCCATGAGCACAAAAATTCCTAGTTACACATCATCCCTTAAGAAATCTCAAACCTGTCCATGACACTCTCCTTAAAAGCACTGCTGTCATGTTTGTCTTTAATGTTGTAGTCTAGGATCAGACATACAGTATTGGACTTGAAGCCAGGAGTTCAAATCCTGCCTCAGATACTTACTGTTGTGACCCCGGGCAAGCCTGAGTTTCCCCATTTTTAAAATGGGGATGATAATAGCACCTCCTTCATGTAGTTGTTATGAGGAGAAAAATAAGGCAACATGTAAAGTGCTTTGCAAAATTTAAAGCAAACTATAAATGTTTATTATTATTATAATTAGTTCCTTTCAGCCTGCTAAGCATGCAAAGATAATGTGTTCTGCCATGTGGTTCCAGCTTTCTAGAAAGAGATGACTAAAGTGCTGTAGTTAATGATATTACTTAGTGTCTAGTAAATAATCCAGTGTTTTGACCTGTAACAATATAAAACATTAACAAAAATGTGAAGAATTAAAATCCCTGAACACAGTTGATTAAGGAGACCTTGTCAAGTTCTAAAAGGTCTCAAGATCCCTGGAGGAAAGAGAAGAACTAAAAGGGCAGAAAGGCTATTGCAGAGTGATGAAATGGTCCCATATAAGAGTTATTCTGTGCCTAAGAAGTACCCTTTCAGTAAAAGTAACCCATGCCAAGTGATGCTAATAGGACTGAATGCTAACTAAGACAGATAAAATTGGGATTGAAAGTTAAAGGGAGTTTGTAGGTATATTGGGACAAAATTCAGCATTTCCACATGCTGAATGGAGTAATATTGCAAAATGAGAATAGGACATAGCCATCAATATTCCAACAAGGAATTTTCTAAGCCACTATTTGTCATCTCCTATGGCTATTTCATGATCCTACTCGGCAGTGTTAAGAGCAATGACAAATGGAAATGGCCATTCTGCAGATTTTCTTGGTATCTTCTGCTGTCAGTTAAAAAAAAAAAACAGAGAGAACCTGGATGAGTATCTTAAGAAAAGCATCAACTTCCCAAACCATTATAAGGCTAACACCGGGAGAGGGATCTATAGGGGTGTAGCATCAGTATCAATTGTCAGCTACTTCCCAGGGAAAGGAGAATGGCAACCTGGTTATAAGTCTGTGCAGCAATCCCAGGCAAGGTGATTGAGGAGAAGGTGGTCATTTACCTCCAATAGCTTGCTTGATCCTCTATTCCCTATCCAGGCATTCATATAAACCCCACATCATAGGAAAATAAGCCAAAGAGTTAACCATTGGACATTTTATAGGTAGGGCAATTTTATTAACATAGAGGAAGTGGCCAGGACATGATTAATTTACTTCTAACAGAATCCAATAGGGGCAAAGAATTAGTACTAGAAGGAACCTTATAAGTCATGTAGTCCAGGTCCCTTACTTGACAAGTGAAGAAACTGAGGATCAAAAAAATGAAGTGACTTGCCTGATGCCACATGGGTCATAATTGGCAGGGCTGAGTTTTGAACTCAGGTTCCAAATCCAGCTCTCTTTCTACTTTATCACAATTTTTTGCTATTAGAGAGTATGCTCCCTGAAGTCAAGAACTGTGTAGATTTTTTTTCATTTTCAGATACAGCTCAGTGCCTTTTAAGCATTTGTTAAATTTAACACAGATGCAGCCATTTGGGCAACCATGGCAGGGGTGTGCTCTAGCCCGCTCAAACTAGATCCTGAGAGCCAATTGTAAAATTTTCAGGGTGATCATTGACACCTCAGAAATCTGCAAACACCACAAATCAGGTCTTGATTTATTGTTCTGTTGTCTAGACTCTAAAAGTGATAGAAAAAATATTATTAATGCAGATTAAACTTAAACATATAGCACAGGTACTCTCCCCTCCCCAACCCCTATTGAACTAGTTAAACATTT
>CM053589.1:20580972-20591631 GCA_028646515.1 Pseudochirops corinnae | reverse complement strand
TTCAGTTCTACAATCCCTTGAGTTTCAAATTTTCTCCTCTCCCTTCCCTCCCCCCCATGGTGGCATGCAATCATGTATAGGATCTGCAAATACTTTCACATTGTACAATAGTCTGGTTGTATAGAAGGGTTGTAACCAATGGAGTGAACAATGGGAAAGAAACAAAACCAAACATGGAAAAGAATGATAGCATGTATTGCTTCAGTATCCATTTAAACTCTAGTCTTTCTAGATCCTTCTCTGAATGTAGACATCTCCTTCCATCCTGAGACTTGTAGAGTTGTCTTTCAGCTGTGCATTGCTGAGAAGAGTCCAGTTTATCAAGGTTGGTCGTCACACATAGATGTGTCTGTGACTGTGTACAAGTTCTTCCTGGTTCTGCTCTTCTCACTTAGCATCAGTTTGTATAAGCCTCTCCAGGTAATGATGAAGTCCATCTCCTCCCCATTTCTTATAGCACAATAGTATTCCATTACATTCATATACCACAACTTGTTCAGCCATTCCCCAATTAATGGGCATCCCCTATATTTCCAGATTTTTGCCACCACAAAGAGAGCTGAAATAAATATTTTTGTACATACGGGTCCTTTTCCCACTTCTATGATCTCTTTGGGATACAATCTCAAAAGTTTTTACCTCAATTCTTACCTAGCTTTTAACTACTGAATGGGTATCGCCTCAGACAAACTGAGACATGGGAAAGACCTTAGCTTAAAAAGATCAAGAGCTCCTACTGCATCCTGGGCCATCTCTACTGGTCCTGATCTATGTCTTGCTCTTGGACTGTGCACGACTTTGGAGGAGAGAATGGCTTTGCACAACCCTGCCTCACTTAAATCCAATTCGCTTACAAGTCAAGACATCATCTTCATGATGTCATTTGTCCTCTTCAAGAATGAAAGACAAACAACAATCTGCTTGAACTTACCAGTATCCCTTTCCTGTTCCTTGATCTTCTGGACAATGCCTACAGGAGGTGTGGCCAAGATAGCATTGCATAGATTTTATATTTGATATTCGATGTACATATCTGAGTATTTAAGCATGAGCTTTCTGTGTCCTCTCAATAATATAAGCTTCTCGAGGGCGGGGAAAATTCTGGCTTTCACCTTTATATCATCATTGTCTGGCACCATACCTAGTTAGCATTGAATAAGTGTTGGATTTTTTAGCTGAATTGCAAAAATAATCCTTTTGAATTCAATTCAACAAGAATTTACTGAGTATCTGCCAGGTGCCAGGTATAGTGCTTGTTATAAGAAACATAAAAACAAACACTAAAGGATCCCTGCTTTCAAGAAGCTGCATTCCATTGTGTGAAAACAGCATAGAAACAATTCAGTGGAATAGAGATACAGAGCAAGTGCAATGGAATTGCAAGTTAGTGGAGGACAAGGAAAAGCCTCATGTCCGGAGTCATCGATGAACTGTCTTTTAAAGAAAGCAAAGCTGAATAGCCGCTAACTGAAGGTTGGAGAGTATTGGGTTTGGTCCTGGGCACCATATTTTAGGAGGAATGCAGGCAAGGTAGTGCAAAGATGAGGGACTGAGCAAACTTTGCAAGGTTTTGTTGGTTTTTGCCTTTGCTTTCTCCTGGGAATTCAGAAATGTATTGACTCAAATACCCAGCTATCTGGATAGGGATCAGACTTGTGATTTCCCTGGGATGAGGAACACCCAAATAAGGAAACTCCCTCTATTAATGCAGGTCAACACTTTCTCTATAACATATAATTATAGAGTTGCCTAGATCTAGAAAATTTAGAGTTAATGACTCTTACTGGGTGACATAGCCAGTGTGTGTCAGAGGTAGGACTTGAACCTAGGTCTTACTGGCCCTGAGGCTAACTCTCCATCAACTCCTTATCCACTGTGCTCCCCTCTTTCTCTCACCCTCTTCACATATACATGTGCATATATACATATGTGTGTTATACATACAAATACATGTGTATATATAATTTATATACATGCACATACAAGCCTTTCTGTCATGGTCTCACTTTTTACCACTTTAGCAATTGACTCAAGACCAGGGCTTTCAATTATTTCAGTAGCTACAGAGGCAAAATTTAGGGGAACTCCCCTAATCTGCCCTCATGTTCATAGCCCGTTAGAGCCAAATTCAGTGCCCAATTCTAGAGGCTCCTAATTTGCCAAGATCCTTACTACACACAGGCTCAAGGATTGACACCTAACCTATTCACCCAAATACCATATCCCTAACCCTTCTGGATACCCAGAGGGTAAACATTCCCGAAACTTGCCCAAACTTGCCCAAATTTCCCCAAACCTTATAAGCAACAGTGCATACAGGACATACACACACACACATCTATATCTATCTATATGTACACACACACACACACACACACACACACACACACACACACACACACTCACATATATCTATCACCTAGGAAGTTGCGTTACGGTCATATTGTGAAGAGCTTTAAAAGCCAAATCAAGGGTTCGTATCTTGTGCTTGTATAACAATCATCAAGCACACACAATATGAGTTCCCTGGATATATTTACATATTACATGAACAGGGGCTGTTTCCTCAGAACTGTCTTTCCTGGTTCTGCTGGACTTGTGTTTGGCTTCCATCTATGTGTGATTTGAAGCTAAAAGCGACCCTTCATAGGATGCAGAACCAGAGGAGCTGATAACTCAGTGGACCTTTGATGATGAAGCATAGTATCCACCTCCAGAGAAAGAACTAATATTGATTGAATACAGACTGAAGCATGCTATTTTTCACTTTTTTTATTTCATTCTTTTTCTTTTATTCAAGTCTTCTTTTACAAAATGACTCAGATGGAAATGTTTTACATGATTTCACATGTATAACCTATATCTGACTGCTTACTGTCTCGGGGAGAAGACAGTAGAGGGAAGGAGGGATAAAATTTAGAATTCAAAACTTAAAAAAAATGTTACTAAATTGTTTTAACATGTAATTGGGGGAAAAATAAATATATTTTTTAAAGAGATCATTTCCATCTCTGCAGCCAATAAGAAGACACCTCATAATCTCAAAGCATAAATCCTTCAGTTCTGAATCATTCATCGTCCAAAACCAGCCCCAAATCTCCCATACTCAACTAGAGCCAATAAAAACAGCTTTGAGAACACTTCGTGGCAAGTGGAGAGGGGTAGCATGACATCACCACAGCTTTGTGCACTAATTCATCTCATGTACTCACACATATGTGCACCGACTCACGGATTACACTGACAATGTCATCCACCTGAATATCGTATCAAAGGCACACACATTTACTGAGTTGCATATATACATACAAAACTCTACATATTCATGATAACTCAGTTTCCAACAGTTATTGTGCTCACAATTCAATTCAACCTCTACAGAATGGTTTAACCATACCTATTTCAGCCATGACTGCCAGTGTAAGCCCACTTCTGGGCTCAGTCTCCCAATCTCCACTTGTAATGGCAGGATGGGGCCCTAGAGGGCTGCTGAATATAGGACTCTAGGGGTAATCTTAACAGCTTTGAGCTTCTAATACTGCTATTCATGGGCCCTATCCAATGTATTCCCTTCAATATGTATCAATTCATTAATTGTTTCCTGAGACAATGGACTCAAACTTAATGCAGAAAGGTATTGAGTCATACTTGTAGAGAATACATAAGACTGAAGGGTCCTTGAGACTCCTTAGGATACTTTTCTCTCTTCATGGAAAGCATCCCCTCAAATTCACTTTGGGGTGTTGTATAAGTAATAGACAAGTTGTTCCCTTGCTTAGCTGAATTTGCTATCCAGTTCAGTCAGTTGCCTCCTGGCCTGGTTCCTAGAGGCTGTGACAGCTCCTCACCAGACTTACTGTCACCCCCAGAAGTCTCTACTTCCAATCTCACAGGGGAACTCCCAATGGCTCTTCCTACCTTTTAAAGTCACAAAGTCATAACCTTATCAATTCCATTTCTGGCTCTTTGTCCACTTAAGATTAGGAAAGAATAGACACAAAAGAGACAAAAGAAACAGGAACCATGCATTTTTTTTTTCTCTATGGACTTTGGATTGAAGAAGGCTATTTCAAGGAACATAACCAATCCTTTATGGGTACTATAGAGCAGCAATCTCTGATAAGCTTTTGTAAAGTATTCATTTAATCTACACAATTCTGTATTTCCAAGGTAATTGTTATCTCTGTCTGAAAGTTTGGAACTATAGAAGGTGTGTGCCACTTTCTGTTTGGAAACTCTTTCCTTTAAGGCACTGAGTAGAAAGTGAAAAGAACATCCCAGAGAACTTTTTGAGGGATTTTAAATATAGATAAAAACTGCAGAAAACAAACCCAGTATGTTTCCTGAGGACAGCAAATTGTTGAGAGAAAAAAGAGATGAGATAATGCTAAGACTAGCCAATGAGGGCACAGTCCTTGGAGTGTGCTTGAATTTCCCTTTCCCGATGTTAGAGCATTCACAATGTGTCCTGCCTATTTCCAATCCAACATGGCTTGCAGGTTTGATGACTCAGGTCATGAATGACTGAGGAGCTAATGCTGTGTGGTACCTTGGTTGGCCGAGCAGCTGGAAGAATTGATGATGAATCAGGAATCACAGAACAGAACTGAGTTTAGATGCAAAAGGATTAATTTGCCTTTCCCTCAGCCATTTCTTTTCATACTTTTCCTTTCTGGTATTGAGTGAGGCAAGAACTGATATGGACTGCTAAGTGAAGGACAGAGAGCAATTGTTACCTCTTCAGACAGCAACCAAATGTCTTTGAACTCATTTCATTTGTTTATTCTTTCCTGATCTTAGGGGAAGTATTCAGAGAGAGCCCTGACCAAGTTAGGACTTCTGAGCTATAAAGGTGGGAAGAATCTTTCAGAGCCATTTGCAGAAATGGCCAGAGTCAGTATTAGCTGCAGTAGATGACAGATGTTCTTGACCCAGACCAACAGTGGACTGATCCATCAACTGAAGCATCAAGTTCAGCAAAGAATGAGCCCAGGCAAGCAAAGGAGCAACTAATCCATTACTGATACCATGTCCTAAAGGTAACTTAGTGGGGACTTTGCAAAAAGAGAAAAAGACTCCCAATACCAGGACTCTCTAATCATGTCTCAAGCCCATGCATGCCCTACGCGCATACCTCAAGTTTGAACCCACTCTCCTTCAGGACCCAAGCACCCTCAGTTTGCATAAATCCTGTCCTTGCAATGCCTTCTCAGTAAGTATTTCTTTATAAAAGCTATTTGATGTCAGCTGGTGGGGAGAGAGCACCAGATTGGGGCTTGTCAACAACCTGTAAGTCACAAACCCTTTTGTCAGTCAACAAACATTTATTAAGTACCTGACTTTGTGCTAGGCATAATGCTAAATTCTGGGGATAAAAAGAAAGGGAAAAGACAGTCCCTACCCTCAATAAGTTCACAATCTACTGGATAATTGTTTATCCTTAGAATCCCAAGTGGGTCAGTAGTCAGTCATCCTCTGGGGACCCAAATTGCCTGTGAAAATGAGAGAGTTAGCCTAGAGGTGATGCTATTCAACATCAGGAAAGTCAATTAATCAATATTTATTACATCTACTAAGTGCCAGGCATTGTGCTAAGTGCTGAAAGATCTTGATATTACTTACAAGGACAGGGATAAAGACCTTATGTCAAAAGGTAGTATGAGGCTACTTCAGTCCAGACCATAGTTACTGATCCCTCAACTCTAATGTGTGGGGATTAGTTTGGGTTAGAGGAGATTTATAGGAAAGCACATTGGATTTGCCATCAAAAGGCCAAAGGTAGAATTCTGGCTCTCACTACCTGTGAGAACTCTGCTAAGTCTCACTACAGGCCTCAGTTTCCTTATCTGCTCTCAAGCCTATGATCTAAAATATTTGTGGGATTGTCATGAGAAAGAGGGCTTAGATTCTGTGATGCTGTGTCTTGTTTTGTTTAGCTTTGGGGTACAAAAGTGAGATGAAATCAGTGGAAATCAAAAAGAGCAAGTTCGATATAAGAAAAACTTCTTTAAAATAATCAGAGTTGCTGTTAAAAAAAATAAAGGATTTGGATCACTGGAAATCTTTTTGTAGACACTAGATGACCATTTATCTGTGGATGTTAAAGAGACTTCTAAGGTCACTTATAACTTTAAGATTCAAAGATTCTATGAAGCAAAATCTTACAATAAAAATAATAATTTCCTAATAATTAGTTATCCAAAATTGGTGCAGGATGCCTGTGGAGATAATGCTACTGTCACTGGAGATTTTCAAGTATAGATTAGATTACTTCTTGATGAGATGTTGTAGAGAAGGTTTATCTTTCCAGTAAAGGTTAAATCAGATGAGCTCTGGGATCCCTTGCTCTATTTGTATATGTGTGTATGTGTGTGTGTGTGTGTGTGTGTGTGTGTGTGTGTGTGCATATGTGCACGCACAGAGAGAGAGAGATGAAAATCCCCTCCTCCAATTTCTCTCTTCCTCTTACCTGTAAATGCACACAAAAAGCCCTCACCTGACTGATAGAAAGTGAGATGGAAAGAAGGAAGCATATCGGGACATAAGATCTCAGTTTTAGAGACCCTCAAATATCATCATGTCCAACTTAAAACTAAAGCATTAATCCTATCTATAGCAACCTTTCTGATGAGTGGAATGGCCAATTTCATTTCAGGGAGGGATGTTAAAAGTGAAATGATTTTCATGCGTGCTGAAATCCTACATGCAAAACAACTTTCTTTCAGAAGAAATGAAGATATTCTAAATGGAAAAAGTCCTGGATCTAGAATCAGAACACCTGGATTCAACCCTGCCTCTGGTCCCTCCTCTCAGTATCATTTCTCTGGGTCTCAGTTTCCTCATATGTAATTTGAGAGGGTTGAATTAGATACCATCTAAAGTCCTTTCAAGCACTAAAAAACTATGATGCTATTACAGCTGTTTTCTCTAACCTTCCAATGATTCTAAAAATAAGAGAAGTGGAATTAAAGAGAATTGCCCTGACCAAGTTCAATGGCTCTAAGAGGAGTGTGAAACATGTGCTGCTTCTTTTCTTTGGCTATTTGAGTAGTACACAGAGTGTACAAAGCAAGAGAGCAGGGTAAAGTGGGACACATTTTATGCCCACATCCCCGCTTCGGGCTGTGAAAGCTGTACTTGAGCCCAAGAGCTGATAGACTGACTTTGATATCACTTATACACTTTGACATGTCAATAAACCCATTGCAAGGGAAACATATAGTATTTTTCAGCTGTTAGATACTATTTCCATGTGGAATATTTGATATTTAAGTTACCTCATGGGAGGTAGGGAATTAAATTCTCAGTTTCTCTCTTAATCTCAGTATCTGTCTCTGACTCTATTTCTCTGTTTCTGTGCCTCTGTTTCTCTCTCTGTCTCTCTGTCTCTGTTTCTCTCTCTGTCTCTCTGTCTCTGTCTCTGTCTCTCTGCCTCTGTCTCTCTCTTCTCTCTCTCTCTCTCTCTCTCTCTCTCTCTCTCTCTCTCTCTCTCTCTCTCTTTCTCTCTCTCTCCCCTCACCCACTAGCCCTTGCTCTTCAGCAGTGCCTCCCCAGCTGTTATTGCCTGGGGTCATTTACATCAACTGTCTCCTTATCCCATTTTAAATACACCCTCCTCATCCCACTCCAGCATCAGCCAGAATGGAAATGCCAAGGCTGCCTCAGCATATCACCTGCTGAAGGTCTCCAGGGAAATAGAAGGCCACTTATCCTAGGGAAGGCACAATAATTTGTGTCATTCCACTAAATTGCCAACTACTGCTGATTCAGTCATTTGAGCTCCAAGGGAACCCTCCCTTCTGCCCTCTGGAGGGCCTCCTCTGGGAATTCTTGATGACAGTTCCAAGGGATAGGGACAAGAGGGAGACCAGTAGTTGCCATATTGGGATAAAGAGAGAAGCTGTTAACAAAATCTAACCTCCACAAGTGGTGAGAGAGGAAAATTCTAAAGGCATCTTCCAGAAATGTACTTCTTTTTAAAAATAGATTTTAGCGATATAGTTTGTTTTTATATAATTTCGAATTCCTTCTTTCTCACTCCCCTCTTCCTCCAAGAGAGCCACTGCTTATAGCAATGGATTATAAAAATTTCAGGAAAACTGATGAATATATTGAAAAAGCCTGATGCTTTGGCATGAAATATTCTACATCACTGCGCTCCATGAACATAACACATTCGCACTCATATACTTCGGCAGAGAAACAGTCTTCAGCATCTTCTAATATCTTCTATTTGGGGTCAGCAATTAAACAATTCTCTTCCGTCTTACATGACCTAGACTCAGCAAACTTCCTAAAAGTATTGACAGAAAAATCTTAGAGTTGGAAGAAAGATTCCAGAGATTACTTGGTCTATCTCCTCTGCCTTCAGGAAGTCAATATCTAAATCATCCAGAAGAAAGGAATGTATTAATCAGTAAACATGTAAGTGCCTACTATGTTCCAGACACTGCTAAATGCTAGAGATATAAAACAAGGCAAAAGAGAATCCCTGAGCTCAAAGAGTTCAGGATATAATGGCAGATAAATATATATACACATCACAAGCTATATACAGGATAAATAGGAAATAAGTAGCAAATGGAAGACCCTAGAATTAAGAAGTGTTAGGGAAGGTTACCGGCAGGAAGTGGGGTTTTAGGTGGCCCTTGAAGGAATGCATATTTCTTTGCTAAACAGAATATCTTATATCTCTTAAAGTCAAGAAATTAATCCTTTGCCCAGCCAAAATTTCCCTTGCTTTATGGTAGACCCATTTCCTTTTATAGGATTTGGAGGGGAAGAAATAGCTAATAATGGCTAGCTTTATATAGCACTATAAAGTTGATAAAACATTACACACACACACTCACACTCAGACACACTCATACACACACACACACACACACACACTCACATACACACACACACACTCACACACACACAATCTCATTTTATACTCACAACAGCCCTGAGAGGTAAATGCTATTATCATCTCCAGTTTGCAGATGAGGAAACCAAGGCATAAAGACCTTAAGTGACTTGTCCAAGGTGAAAAAGCAGTAAGTTTCTGACGCAGGGTTTGAACTCAGTTCTCCGGAGCTCCAAGTCCAGCACTCTATACACTCTGCCACCTAGCTACCGAAACAACTCTGCCCTGACGTCTTTGGGAAAACCCCAATCCTATATAGTAAGTTCTATTCAAATGTGCTTTGAAAACAAGAACTCACCTTTCCTTAATAATTCAGAAATACTATAAGCATAATGCAAATTCTGAGTTTGCTTCTGCAAGATTTTGTCATACCGAAAACTGCCCTACTTCACAATAACTCACAAGCGGCAGCTCTAATTCAAAGGTCCATCAGCAAACTTCAGCTCTTTGTCAAGGTAAAGTTCGAGAGTTATTGTATATTTTCTGGTGCCATAGGATCTGTGGGCAGAGGAGGACTGGACTGCACGATCCTATCCCACGACACCTTCACCCCAACTCCATCCCGCCCTCCATGACCTGGAATTGGGTCCTGACAATTTGCTCATCCTGCCCCAAGGTGCCAGGGGAGCAGCAGCTAGCAGCCACAGACAGTCACTATTTGTTACCGTATTTCTTAACCATTTCACATGTCTCTACCTATGCTATTAAGTTCCTATCTTGTGTGTGTGTGTGTGTGTGTGACTGATGTCATTGTTGAGCATTGTGTCCCTAACCCCATTTTCCCCATAAGCTCTGTGGGTTTTAGTGCATGATTTTCCATAGCAGGGTGCTGTGCTATGTCAAATTATAGCCTAATTGCCTTTATTTAAATGCAGCAATTGTCTCCTTAGCTCTTCAGATAAACAGTCCTCTGTCACTTAATCTTTCTTTGTAGGTACCGGTGTGTCACAATCTTACCATGTTCATTAATTGAGTACTTTTAGAAAGGCATATTATGCATGAAACATGTCCTTGGCTGGCAAGGCAAAGTACAGCAGGAGCTTGTATGGGTAGAGAAGAAGCCAGGGGACATGGTTGGGAGATGGAAAACATAGGCCGATCATATGGTCCCACTGCAATTTTTGCTGTATCATTTTCTCAGATTACTTAAGAGGCTGTGAAGGATCGCCCTTATTCCAGGGATAGCTTATTCATGGCCCTAAGGGTTGCATGTGACTCTTTTGAGTTTAATGAGTAGCTCTTAAAGCATAAATGAAGAAAAAACATCATTCTACATTGCTTTGATGACACGATTCAAAGTAATATATTCTTTAGGATTATAAAGTAGGAAAGTGCAAGGTCCTTACCGAACAGCAAAAGAGGGAAAAAAAGTTAATTCAAGTAATATTTAATGGATATTTACTATGTGCAAGAAAGATGACTGATGCATTACCCTCATTTCCTCCCTCTGCTAGTGGATAAGGGTAGTTGCTCTGAATATTGCATGACAAGGTTGTATTTTATGAGTATGTTAAATTCTAAAGTCAGCTCATTAGAAAAGATCACAGATGGTAAAAAAAATAACTACCTCTGAAAATCCTTTAGATCATATATAGTACGATATCTTTACCTTTTTAAATTCTTAACAAATACCAGCAAGTATGAACATTTCTTTATACAAAGAAGAACAGAAAAAGAGGATTGTATGTGACATCACAACTCTATTATATGTAGCTTTTATTAGAAGTATATATTAAATTTAACTTGAT
>CM053589.1:20544980-20571775 GCA_028646515.1 Pseudochirops corinnae | reverse complement strand
AGGCACTGTGGTCGGGAGATCCATCCTGCCCTACTGAGAAGTGACATAGGAGAGAATAGACTGGGGGAGGGGGGACACACTGGGATGGCTGTTTTGGGGCGGTGGGTGGGGGGAAGAGGGGGAGAAAATATGTAACTCAAAATCTTGTGGAAATGAATGATGCAAACTATAATAAAATTTTAAAAATTTAAAAAAAAAAAAAAAAAAAAGAAGATTCTTCCTTCCTCTCTTTCCCTTTAACTAATCCTGTTCATTTGTAGGGTTTTTTTTTTAATTTCATTTTTCCATCTCTTTCCAGATAATTTTTTTCTCATTCTTTCATTATCCATCCTCTTTTTCTGTCTACTCCAGACTCTCATTCTCTGGTTCTTGATCCCTATAGCTATCTAGTCCCTCTCTATTCTCTGTATTTCTCATGGAATTAAAACTTCTGAAGTATCCATTCTGGGATCTCCCCTCTAGGCAGCTTATGTCTCTGCTTCATAGAGCTTCCCCTGTGTATTCCTCTTTTCCACTGTGTCTGAGTATCAGAATAATGTCAAAGCCTTCAGATTGCACAGAGGATATTGTCCTGTATTACAATGCTCCCCCCCCCCATGTCTCTGATTATATAGCCCACCACTGATCTATATCTTCTTCCTGATTGTCTTCTTTCTCTATTTGATTCAAAATCTCCTCCCTCCTTCAAGTGCCATTTGACACCCAAAAGTTCCAACTCCTGCTTTTCTGAGGTAGGATGAGAGTACCTACTCAGTACCTCAGTACCAAAACCTCCATATAACACCTAGCACAAGGTCTTCCTTCAAAGAACATTTCTCTTCACCCATAGGGGCATTATTCATCAGTGGAACCCTGTTCCACCACTAAAGCAAAGCTTCTTGCCTATTCTCTACTTTCAATCCTTCACCCTTCCTCCTCACCCACTAACCTACAGATTCTTTTCTTCCTGAGAGACTACAGTATTCACCTTCCTCTTCTTGATAGCCCTCATTTTCATCCAGCTACATCACACTCCCCTATCCCTCTGTTCCCCTTCTCCTTTTCATACATTCTTCTATTTTGTAATGTAGCTCTCCCCCCCCCCCCAAAAAAAAAAAATCAATTCATCTGAAGACAGAGAGCCACAGGGCAGCAAGCCTGCCTCTCTGATCCCACCTTCATGTGTATATTTGCTGGGGAGAGGGAATCTCTTACTGGTGTTTCTCTTGTCATTCTGTTGCTGTTGCTGTCCTTGGCTACTACATTTATTCACACTCTTCCTACATTTTTGTCGCTTGGGATGTTTAGAAGTAAATAATCTCTTCAGGTCTAGTTTCTATTTTCTTAGAACATTTCAAAAACCTCTTTATTATTGCACATCCATCCTATTTCAGTCATGGTTAAGCTCAGATTTATAGGGAAGGTTACCCTGGGCTACATCCTGAGGTCCATTAATCTTTGGGACCCAATATTCCATTCCCTCCTTTGTTTTCAGATGGGTGCAGAAAAGTCTTGTGTTCATCAAATTTCCTTTCCTTTGTATTTGAAAGTCTTTCACCTGGACACTTGCAGAACTTCTTGTTTATGAACCAAATGGTTAAATTTAGCAACTACGTGTCTTGGAATTTGCAGCCTGCAGATTTATTTTGAGGGGGGCAACAGAGTATGTTGCAGGTGACCTATGATTATTTTATTTGGTATTTCAATTTCTATAATCAGAAATCCTTTTCTTTTATTTACTTGCATTGTTTTTCTTATTTTCTTAAATTCTTTCTTGAATTGTGACACTCAGGTTTTTTTTTAATTTGTGTTTTTCTGGGAGACCTATAATCCTTAGGTTGTCTGGATACATCCGGTCTTCAGGATAAGTATGTTTTCTTTGGCTGGAGGGCATATTTTCTTCTAATGTTATTATTTTTTTACTTTTCTTCTTCTAGATTATCCTTAACCAATCAATTGTTTTCTCTTTTGTTTCTTTGGTGAGACTTGCTATTGATGTGGATACAAAAGTGTCCTAAAGGTTGAGTTGCCCTTTCCCTGGTTTATCCTCTAAAGACATCCTAAAATACAGAGGCACCCTAAAGGTTGAATTGCTCATTCCCCAGCATCCTAAAGTTTACCCTTATCTTGAAATACCACAAAACTTTCCCTTATCCTAAAATTTCTTGTATCCTCCCATCCTGGGTCATAAAAAT
This sequence comes from Pseudochirops corinnae, assembly GCA_028646515.1. Taxonomy (NCBI): domain Eukaryota; kingdom Metazoa; phylum Chordata; class Mammalia; order Diprotodontia; family Pseudocheiridae; genus Pseudochirops; species Pseudochirops corinnae. The sequence goes on along the minus strand of CM053589.1, from coordinate 20,569,601 downwards.
TTCCTTGTCTCCCTTATCTTGTGTCATTCATTGTCTTCATCCTATGTCCTTATCTTGCAAGAGTTATCTTGTCCCTAAATCTCCAACCCCCTTTAGAAACCCTAAAACTTGCATCACCATTCTATAGGCTGTATAGCTTTCTGGCTATATAAGTCTGGTCCTTGTCCTATATCATTGCCTTTGTTTAGCTCCTTCCTAAGTCTCAGGCCCACATACTTTTGCATTTATAAATCTCCCTTTGGCTAAAGAGAAGGTCTAATTGAATTGTTTCAAAATCTAAACTAGCTCTCCCAACCCTGAACCCCAAAGACTCCAGTTTTACTCTTCTGACAATTTTTTTTCCATGAAGAAAAAAGTTCCCTTCATTCTCATTTCCCTTTTAACCTGCTTATATACAATATTCTAAAATTCCATATGGTACTCTGTTTCATCAAGTGTTGAATCACTTTTCTTTTTTTTTTGTAGTATTCATTCATATATACTTAAGTTTGTTTACTAGATCTGGAGGTCATATTTTCTTCTGCTGATAATGTTTTCCCTGTTGATCTATTTATATTCAAGGTCTTTGAGTTTTAGTCTTCCTAAAATCTTTGGTAATTTCAATCTCTCCCTGCCCCTACCATAATTTTCCCCCTTGCTTGCTTTCTGATTCTCTCCTCTCTGATAGTGGTTTCCCTGAGAAGTGGATCTCAAAGTGTCTCAGCCTTCTCTTATGCCAGGCAATTTGTAGTTCACCAGCCTAGGTCTCTGCCCATTGAGTGACTTTTAGGGAGATAGAACTGACACTAGAAGAATACCAGGCTCTTTTCTTCTGGCTAATTAGAATACCACATAGCCCCCATACATACACACACACACACACACACACACACACACACACACACACGCACACGAAATGTCCTGCCTCATTCTATTCTCTGACCTGGCAGGACAAGGTACTGCCACAACAATGCCAATGAAGCCAGAGGTGATTTCCATCATTTGGAGCTTGGGTCTCCAAGACTCTGAAAGGGGAGGGGATGGGTCTCAGCACTATTTCAAACTCATACATGTACCCTTTCCCTCTGTTCCTTCACTCTTCTGCAGTGATGTTTTGCAACAAATTATGCTACTCAATGATAACCACTGAGAGTCTAGCAAAATTCTGCAGCCTGGGGGCCTAGAACTCCATTGTTCTGGAGAGAGGAGAGAGAGAGAAAGACCAGGGTCTTGGGCTGTATTTTGTTGTAAGCCTATGGGTCAAGATTCTTAGATTGGCTAATGTAGCCTTACTGTCAGTATTATGGTGGACCATAGGAGAATAAGAGCTGCATAAGCTCATAGAAGGCATTAATTCATGGGTTGTTGTTTTTTTAATTTTATTTTGGGTTCCAGATGTCCAAGACCACGGAAGTAGCTGAAGTTGTTTTATCTTTGGTCCATAATTTCTGTTTTCAGGAGGGTTGGGAGGTTGAGGATCAAAGAAAATATCTTGTCCTCCATTTTGGTCATGTGACCCAGAAGACGCCAAAGTCCTGCTTCCAAATAAATATGGACTTTCCTCTACTAACCCATATTCAACATAATTCAATTTGATCCCTCAAAAAACTTTTACAAACCTCACCTACATGTTAGTGTCTTAGATAGTAAAGTATTTACAGAATCACTTTTCTAAAAAGCATAGGAAAACGTGAGGAGCATCCTGAAAGTGATGGATTTAGTTTGTCTACATCTGAGCCAACACTATAAAATTTCAGTCTTCCCCCCTGCAATCCTATTAATATCATAACCACATCCAACCCACATCCTTGGGCTCTCTAAAATCTACCACTCACAAAGGTGAGAAATAATGTAGGAATTGAGATGGAGGCTAATTTCAAGGTACCACAGCCCTTATGGCTGGAAGCAGGAAGAATCGATACAAAATGGAAAGAAACAGCTATCAGATAGCATCGGTAAGACTAAGAGGGCTTTATCATCCAATTCACCAAGGATTGTTTACAGAGCTCCTACTGGGCACGAGGGACTATGCTAAGTATTGAAAAAGCATGATGGTATGGCACAATCCCTGCCTACTAAGAACTTACTGTGTTCTGTACTTTAACACACAGGTGGGGAAGATGTGACCAGATAAATACAATGCATGTGCTTTTTTGTTATTATGCTGCTTGAATGTCAAGGATCCTTCTTAGCTAATGTGGAACAGTGTTAATGTTTTTGCTTCTACATTCAGACCTAAATTTGTATGGCGGCTATGGATGTGACCACAGGTCACACCACTGGAGAAATGAGACTAATGGAATATTCAGATATCAATATGATTAGATGCTAACTTATAGCTAAAAGTTTTTGTACCCAAAGCAAAAACCACAAGTCACACTTGGGACAAATATCATGACTTGCATCCTCATTTAGGGTGGAGGACAAACAGAATCCTATGGGATTAGGGGGCAGAGAAAACAATTCAGGGACACTGAGCAAGAAGCTGCAAAGTGATTTGTGAAGATCTCACTATTAAATATTCTTTCTCACTAGGTTACAGGACCTACTGTTTCAATCCTTCTGAATAAATATAAATATTGTCAACACCATCTAAATTAACTTAAATGAATCATCCTCAGGTAAAGTCCCTGTGGCTCTGTCCCAATTATGTTTTGGTTAAGAGTTTTGGATAGACATAACCATACAAAGAAGAAAGTCAAAAAGTAGGCAAGCCTTTATTAAGAGCCTACTACATGCCAGTCACTGTGATAAATGTTAGGAATGCGAAGAAAAGCAAAAAAGAAAAATAGTCCTTGCTCTTAAAGTGCTAACAGTTTAATGTAGGAGATAACATTCAAACAGCTATGTACAAACAAAATAAATACAGGATCAAATTGAGGGAATCTTAGAGGCAAGTCCCTAAAATTAGAGGGATTGAGAAAGACTTCTTGGAGAATGTAAGATTTTAGTTAGGACCTGAAAGGTGAGAAAGTTGATAAATGTACATTGAATGTTGATATTCTAAACCTCCCAAATGAGGTCACTCAAACTGAAAGCAGAAGATCTGCAGCTGATATTCCTGGTTCTCTTGTGTTTTAATTCAGATCTAGTCCTTCATCACTAACTGACCTTTCTCATTATAATGGTGGTGGTGAGGGCACTGATGAGCACATAATAAGCATTCCTTTCATCTGAAAAATTTCCAACTGTCTCACCAAAGTTATGCATTTCATTAAAACTGAGAATAGCCCTCAAAAGCCAGAAAATACCAATGTCTACATCTTACAATGGGATGAACTGCAGTGCAGAAAAATGAATGAACTCAAGACCATTTTCCTGTCTGTAAAATGGACACAGTTGCACTAATCAGTTTGTGTAGTTATTTGTGAAAGATCTTCATAAGATGTTCTAGGAACGTTTTATTAATATCCATTCCACAGTTAACAGAATTTAACAGGAACAGACTCTAGCTTCTGCCATCCATTTACTATTCAATTTCATATGGCCTTTTACCCCTGTAACCTTGATACAAGATCTGTCAGTCTGCAGCTGGGGAGAGGTTCTCTTTTCATTTTTTTGCCTTGTTCAGTCCTTTCCACAGAAACAAATCACTGCCTCCTTATATCTCCCTCTGGGCTAAAGTCATTGTTGATTTCCTTACCTCTCCAAACAGATTGCTCAGCACCATTCATTTTGTGATTTTGTCTGTGCAAGATCTAATCTTGACCCTCCCCTCTCTCCTTTCCTTAACTTTTTAATAACAGAGATGGCAAGAGAGACACATCTGAACAGAAATTGCTTCTGGTCTGGAACATGCTACAATATTGATGGCCAGTATATTGCAGGGGCCAGGGTTGATTTCCCTTTGACTTGACACAAACCCAATCAGGATATGAGAACTCTGAAGATATTAGTCTTTATCTTGGAGTTTCACAGTTGTTAGGGAAGTGAAAACAATATTGATGTGTATGTGTGTTTCCTTGTAGTTCTTGAGGGAAAAAAAATCCCTGACATTCATCTCTTAAACAAGATGCATGGGATACCAAATGCAGTTTGACAGGACAAATATTTACTATGCCTGCAAATGGCATTGAATGTCAATCCATAAAACATGAAAAGTGTTATCCAAAGGATAATCAATGCTGGTCTGAGACATCCAGTCCCCAGTAGATTACTTTACAGGGTATCATGGATAAGAATTGCCTGATATTTGCTTTTTAACCAAATTGAGCATTTTTTTTCAAGCATCCTGGATTCCTTATGTATTCTAGTCCTTTAAGGGGATTATTTTGAAGTCCTTTTCCATTTTATAAACTTATTTTCAGTCATAAGATCATATATTTACAGATGGAAAGGACCTGCTATTTAAGGGGTTCTTAACCTTTTTGTGTCATAACTTTTCATTTCTCCTCTCTATTCCTCTTCCCAAACTATCTACCCAATGCCTGAATGCACTCTTCCCACATCTTCATCTCTCAGGATCCCTGGCTTCTTTCAAGGTTCAGATCATGAGCCCTCTCTGATGGGGCCCCAAGTCTCTCCTGTTCTCTCTAGTTGTGAGTCTTCTCTCCTTCTGCAAATTATCATATTTATATTTTTTATATTTACATGTTGTGATCTCTGAAACTCAACTAAGCTTCTCAAGAGCATGAAATGTTTTCTAAGCATGAGGCTTGGTACATCATAGTCACTTAGTAAATGCCTAATCCCACAGGAAAAACTCTTTGGAGTCAGAGGACTTAGTTTTGAACGCCGTCTTGACTACTTGCTCTACCTGTATCCTCGAGCTCTAAATACATAAAATTATTATTGATTAGATAGGAAAGCCCCCAATTCATTCAACAAAGTAATAGATGCTTTTTTTTTCAAAAGAAGATCTTAGATAACCTGAGTGTGCCATTTGAAAAAAATAGCTATTAAAAAGCTTAACAGTGATTCTTTAGAGAAAAAATAGCTTTATAGAGAGTTAGCCATTTCTGATTAATAGCCTACAAAAACTATTCTACCTAATGGATATTAACCACAGAGGCCTTCAGGAAACTGTAAGACAAAGTATCCATCCCCTTTATCTAAGATTCTTGAATCATTTCCTAACAATTATATGCCAGTATCAGGAAGAAGGAATACATAGTGAGCTGTCCAAGGTACACACTGAGTAGGTATATGACTTATCCCTTCTGCTAGGTTGTAAGCTTCTTTAGGACAGAAGTATGTGTTATAAGATGTTTGTCTGTACTTTAGAGACTCATGCATGAGACAATGACCCTTCAGACCTCACAAGAATGAAGCAAAGGCCCTGTTAAGTTGAGACCTGGTTATTTCATAGTTGTAGTTACATTATCATCATCATCATTGTTGTTGTTGTGATTATCATAAATATAATAACACAATTAATCATAAAAACTGGTATTTATACAGTCATTTAAAGTTTCAAAAATATTGAGTTGACTTTTCCAATAATATATGACCACCTTCATCTTTCAAATGAGGAAATGTGGGTTCTGATAGAATGAGGGATTTCCATGATCATGCAGGTATTAGGTGTCAGAGGAAGGATTCAAACCCAAATATTCCTGACTCTAAATATGGTACAATTCATTGTACCATACCACCTTTCAATGTCTAGCAAATCCTACATCTTGGAGACCTGACTAGGGCTCACAGGAACATTAAAAAAAGAGTGGTGAAGGGGGAATGCTCCTAAGATATGAAAAGGATTAGTATTCTCTAGAAAAGACTGAAATGCAAGAAAGTAATTTCATAGGACTTCCTACCTCCAGCACTCCAGTTACTAGTAATGCTAGGCTTTAGCCTGATGATGATGATGATGATGATGAAGGTGATGATGGTGATGGTGATGATGATGATGGTGATGATGATGATGATGGTGATGGTGATGATGATGATGGTGATGATGGTGATGGTGATGATGGTGATGGTGATGATGATGATGGTGATGATGGTGATGATGGTGATGGTGATGATGATGATGGTGATGGTGATGATGATGATGGTGATGATGGTGATGGTGATGATGATGATGGTGATGGTGATGATGGTGATGCTGATGATGATGATGGTGATGATGGTGATGATGGTGATGGTGATGATGATGATAGAAGATGCATTGAATTAACTCATTTTTCCTTTTCTTTGCTGTGGTTATTTGTATTCGTTTAATTTAGTTTGACTAGAGATGGAGGGAAACTGGCATAGCCAGCTGAATGTTGTAGGTTGAATGTGCTGGTGGAAGCAGAGTGAACCAGTTCTGGAGTCTGGAGAAAACTAGTAAAGGAAGGCCAATAAAAATTCGCTCAGGAGGCAAAGTGTGAAGAGACAGATAGGAAGTACTCATCTCCTCTTGCTTAGACTAATCCCTTACAGGCTCCCCAGCTGTTTCATTAGCAGGAGCTTCTTTTCATTTCCATGAAGCTTTTATATCACTAAAGGGGTATTTCTTGTGGTCCCTGAGCCTGTATTATGACAAAATGGATAGGGATGATGGTGAATTCACTAAACAGGAGATACATAGGAGTCCCAAGAGACAGAGGAAGGACTGTCAGTAAATACTTTGGATATCTCTATTATATGTGACTTTACAATCAGAAAAAGATCCTACACCATAAGGAATCCATGTTATAAAGGCAATGAGTTCATAAGATTACAGACTTGGAGCTGAACACTGAAAGAGACTTCAGAGATCATCCTGTCCAAAATCCCCATTTTCAAGGTGAGAAAATTGAGACTTAGAGAGGTTAAGGGGCTTACCCAAGGGTGCATAGTCAGTAAGTGGCGAGAGATTTAAACACAGGTTCTCTGACTACAAATATATCACTCCCTGCACTACGTCATGCTGCCTCTCATGGATTTTTATGTATAGCTTATGAAAGTCACTTTCATTATTTTGTAATCACATTATGTTTCTCTTGTATCTCACACAAATAGGCGCTCATTACGTTCTTATTTGTCCTTTGTTTTCAGAGAGGTTCAGTGATATTATAGGGTGATGCCTTCACTTGCTCATGAATTGGATTTAAGCAAGGCAGTGTTGCACAAAGTCATCCGTCTCAATCTCTCTTCCAGAGTCATCAAAGCCCAGTGGCAAGACAAGAGTCCAGGATTTGGTGGATGATTTTGGTATATTTGACATCTGACCAAGCTCCAAGTGCCCCACAGTGCCAGTTTCATCCTCCTTCATGGCTGCTAGAACAAATTGTTCTCGTCTGCTCATTCCACTGGGAGAAGTTTTGACATACTTGGGGTAGACATCTCCCTAACTCAACAACAGGTTTGAGATCTGTTGGTTACCCTCAACCTGGTTTAGCCTATCTACCAAGATGGTTATACCAAGATGTGACTGTTGTGCATACTACAGATTCTTGGAGCCACAAGTAAGAGCTGGGTTACACCAAAGGAGGTTGAGCAGCCCAGAAAAGGGCTTGGCAAGCCCTCACTCTGAAGCTGCTAATCTTCCCTGAACACCCCATACACTCTTCCCTCAACAAGTCCTTCTTGAATGAAGGAATGAATGAGAATAGGACCCCATCTGTAAAATGAGGGAGATGGGTTAGTTGACTTCTAAAGTCCTTCCAGCTCTGGGATTTTATGGCTTCATAACTTGTTTTGCAGAACCTTTATCTGCAAATGGGTTCAAGTAACCCATTATGGGGGGGGGGGAGGTGTGCAGTGAGAATAAGAACCAGGAATTCCAATCCCCAGTTAAAAAAAGTATAATCCCACTATCTCTTTGAATTGAATTTTGTCTGCATGAGAAAAGATTCTGTGGGGTTTTTTTTATTTTTATTCAGCTTCCCAGGAGATCTTTGACCAAGCATAGCTACAAAATACACGAAGTGACCTTGAGCCCAAAATTTTTAAAAAGCAATTCAAAGTATGTAATGTTGCTGTTAGTGCTGTCATTAGTATTCATACAAAACCTTCTAGTGCTGAAGAGGTGGATGCTAATAACCTATAATCAATGCCAGCGGCAAAAGGGGAAAAGAACCTTTAATTGAGTATGATTTGGTGTCAATCAAAAATGTGACTTTAGTCAAGAAAAATTGAGAGATTACAAAACTGGACAACCTACCATGTGGAGTATTTCTGTACTCAGTGTGGAAAATGCAAACAATGTGATAAATATAGATATGAGGATTTTAGAAGGGAGAGGGAAACTTAGAGAGCATCTACCCCTGTCTCAGAATTTTTTAGGTGATATCTTCATGTGAGAGACAATAGGACATAAAGCTCATCTCAGAATCAGGAAGATCTGGGTGTGAGCCCTGCCTCTGACACCTACTGGCTCAGTAAGTTTGAGCAAGACACTTAACCACTCAGTGGGCCCAGGCAACTGTCTAAGGCAGTAAATTTCAAAGTAGTTTGCATATCTGCTTCAGTAAAGGTAGTTTCCTCACTGGTAATCCACTACACAAATGAAATCACAGACATTGTTCAAAAATAAAAACTTCCTATAAGTATAGCATTGTGTCTCCCTATAGGGAAACTGCTTCATAACTTTGTTTAAAGCCTATGTTCTGCTTCAATGTGTTTTAATCAAGCGATACTACCCATTTTTCAGCCACAGTTTAACACACTGTACTATGACCCTAACATCATAATGCCACTGGTCCTCTTTGAGTACAAAAGACAAACAACAACTATTCATTTTTTAGGGACCAGATTTGTGAATGATATATGGAACTCCTGGTGAGAAATTCTATAGATCTACAACTTTCGGTTTTAATATTTAAATTGTTTGGGGGCAGCGGGAGATTAATTGACTTGTCTAGAATCATGAGGCTAGTACATGTCAAGAGACAGGACTTGAACCCAGGTTTTCCTGCCTTCAAACCCAGTACTCTATCAACTATACCAACTTGATTGTTATATAATGTGATGGTTTGCTTTTTTTGTTTGTTTTCGGGTAACTCCAAGGCCTTTAAGAGAAAAGTTTTACATTTAGCTCTATTCTAATCATAGAGTATATGTAGTGGTCAGGGAGGACTAGCACCTCTGGTATGGGCTTTTCAGGGATGCTTATCCACCTTTCATGTGCACCTGTCACCTACCTCTCACCTGGAGCTTCAAGAAACTGAGGCATGCACAGAGGCCACACCCTGGTAAAAACCATCTCAGCAGATGGGCTAAACCTTGTTGAGAGTAACCAACAGGCCTCAAAACCATGGTGAATTAGGGGAATGCCTACCCTAAGCATATAAAGATTCCCCCAATGGAACAGGCAGATGAGGACAATTTGTTCCAACAGCCATGAAGCCATCTGAAGCAGATGCTGTGGAGGTCAGATATCAAAGATACCAAGGTGATCTCCATCCTGGGCCATCGCTAATCATCCTGACTTTTGTCTTGCCACTGGACTTTGACAATTAAAAGAGAGAGGGAGGCTGATAACTTTGTGCAACTCTGCCTCACTTAAATACGATTCACAGGCAAGTCAAGACATCACCCCATAATGTCATTGGTCCTCTTTGAAAACAAAGGATGAACAACAACAACAAATCGTAAATGCGGGAGAATATATGCCAACCAATCACTGTCATCTAAAAGTCTAGTTATTTGTCGAAAGGAAGGGTTGGAAGGACTTAGAAACTAATTGGTGAAGGTGTCAAAGATTAGCGTGCTGTTTAATTGTCCCTAAGTGTTTGTATTGCTTTAAAATATGTTCTGAACTTTCTTTTTTTAATTTGGTAACAAATGATTAGTAAATATTTATGAATCATAGTTTTTAATCAAGGGGGATTTTGCTTTTAACTGAATCAAAAGTGTGTTTTTCTCTTTGTTTCATTTAACCAAGTCTATGGGAAGTCCATTTGGACAATTATTTCCTAACCAAAGCACCATTTTCCATGGGATGACAGTTCATGCTAATTATAGTTCAGATAACTAGCAAGAACTAAAGTGCTTTCAGAAGTGATAGCATTGAAAATTCAAACCTATAAAGGGACTATAAACTCACTTGTCACATCCAAATTTCCATGGGATATTTTTACACTCACAGTCCCCAGATACTTTCAAAACATAAATATACGTACAAACACGTATTCTCTCTCTCTCTCTCTCTCTCTCTCTCTCTCTCTCTCTCTCTCTCTCTCTCTCTCCCTCTCTGTCACACATACACACAAACACACACACACACACACACAAGACAATATAGTCATTTCCCACCTTGGTGACAAAATATGACAGGTGTTTACTGGCTCTAATGGCTTTAATGGTTAATAATGCATGAGCACAGCAAGGCAACAAATAAAATACGCGTGATAAAAAATTTTGTTTTTATTACTATTTCTCATTAGGAACTTAATCATCCACAAGCATTTTGCTGTACCTGAAAGAGCAAAAATGAGGATTGAAGTATAGTAAGTGCTACAGTAAGTGGTGTAGTAAGTACAGATTTTCTCTGCCTAGTTCTGGTTGACTATGTGACAACTCTTGAGTTTGTTTCCGGCCATGTTAACCTATTACTGAAAGGACTTGGCATTTTAATAGGACATCAAAAATTTTAGTTCCTTTAGTAAAATCTTTACCCTATGACAAAAGGAGCACAAGGTGTTGCATCTGTTAAAATAACAGACAGCTCTCAGCTGGAATTCTATTGGTTTCAGCTCTTCAGATGACACTATATGATTATTATGAGGAATCAAGAAGGAAAGTGTTTTGCTACCCAAGTATCATGACAATTCTGTCGTGGTTCTCTCTTATAAAGCATGGACTAACATAACTGGAAGACACAGGAGAAGGCTGGGGCAGGTGAGGCGGCTGGTTGCTTTTGTCTTTTTGATTTTGTTCTTTCCTGACCTAAGATAAACAAGTATCCCATGGTGGAAATGACCAGCTCTGATGAGGACTTTGTAAATTACAACGGGACTAAATGTCCTAGAAGTTCTCTCACATGGCAGATGCTATGTCCTTAGAATGGCAGTGGCTCAAGGAAAGGGAAGTTTCTACAATGGAGAGATCAACCACCTAAAAGAAGACTGTTTGTTTGATCAGACTGAAATGAAATATGAACTGGTGAATTAGTAACCATAGAAACTCTTTTATGTTATAATGAGGTTTGAATGTTAACTTGCTAACCAAATGAAACGGGTTACGTCATGTCATGTCATGTTAGTGGATTCTGTACTATTTGGAATTATCCATGTGTGTGTGTGTGTACAAGCTGTGATTCTTTTATGCTTAGCGTTTCTTTCAGTGTAGCAACAACTTATTCGTCCCAAACCTGATTCATGTTTGTACGTTGGAGAGAAGTAAGCCCTCCACTTTCTCTTCAGTGAAACTCTTAGACTTACAGCCAGAACTATTATTGTAATTAGTATTGTAACTAGGATACAAGGTTGGGTGGAGTTTGCTAATAAACCAATAAGTAAGAGTATGGGGAGCATAATTCCCTTAATTAAATACTGGGATTCTCCAGAGCTAGACACAGCACAAACCACAATGGCTTATACATGGAGGAACCATACATAGCCCCTGTGGGCTCAGTCTCTCAATTTCTCTGTGTTAAATATATGGAAGTAAACTTCTGTTATCAATGTGGTTTTTTTGGAGTGGAAAGATGGGGGGGGGGGTTTAAATATGAAATGTAACACATACTCTGGCTGACTTTCCCAGATCCAGGCTGATACATTGCTTCTCAAGGTTCTAGAAGGGACATCGTTAGAGGTTGAGATGTTTCTCCTTTCCAATGCCCTCAGCTTGAGTCCCCAACAAGCACTGTTCTCTATTATTAGGGTCTAATTATTAGCACCTCCAGTTACATTTAATTGCTTATTTAGCCAATTTACTAGCATCTAACACCAATTGGCCTTTGCAAATGTAAATTTTCTTAGATACAGCGAGAACAAATATCCAAATATTTTCCCCCAGCACCTCAAAAGCATAATTCCCCCCTGCCTCTCCTTGGTTTCTAGGTTGGTGGGGGAAATTGGATCAGTTTCTACATAGCATTGGTCTCACTAAATTCAAATCCAAAATCCAAATTGCTGAATGAATCTTTTCACTGGGCTGTTGTTATTGTTCATTCATTTCAGTTGTGTCCAAGTCTTCACAATCCATTTGGTGTTTTCTTGGTAAAGATATTGGATTGGTTTGCCATTTCCTTCTCATTTTACAGATAAGGAAACTGAGGCAAACAGGATGAAATGACTTGCCCAGGATCACACAGCTACTAAGTGTCTGAGGCTGAATTTAAACTCAGTTTATCCTGACTCCAGGCTGGGTGCTCTATCCATTGTGTCACCCAGCTCCCCTTTCCACTAGATTAGAGTTCCAAAAATCACTCTTCAAAATTACTCCTGGCCTATGCTGGCTGCAAAACTCAGCCTGGATTCTGACTCCAAGATTTCTGTGATTTGCTCTCTCATGCTCAGAAATTTTATTTCCTGAATCTAGAATGGAAAAGAACAAAAAAGCCAAGAAGTCCATTTCTCTGGGACCACGTGCCCTCAGATAGTAAGAAAGATCTAACTTCTTCACTTTCATAGTACAATTTCTCACTATATGCCAGTAGATATCATGAGAGGAATGAATAGTTGCTAAGCTTCCCCAGATACTAATGAATCAAAGAGAGACAGTAAGGCAGATTCAGGCATTTTTGAATAAGCTGACTATTCTGGCTATGCAACCAATCATAAAAAGGCCTTCCTAGCCAACTGGAACCATTTGCAGAATATCTACACATATATCATAGTCTTTCCAAAGTATTTCCCTTACATATCATCATAATTCACTGGGAAACCATCTTCCTAATTGTGGTTACGTTAGCCAAGCAAACTAATAGGATCTGTACTTGTGCCATACCTCCCTTTACACAAATTTTAAAAGTAGTAACAAAACTCCCCTATTTATTTCCCTTGTAAATTTTTGTCTGTGCATTTTAATGTTTTATTGATTTTTTAAAAATTTTCCTGCATTTTTATCTCTATCCACTAACACAAAAAGAAGACTTGATTTGTAACAAATGAGTATAATAAGGCCAAAAAAAAGGGAAACATGTTAGCCATGTCTGAAAATATGTTTCATTCTGCACTTCTAGTCTCTATCAAGTGGTAAAAGACATGTTCTTCTGAATTCATCAGTCTTGTTCCGAAGTCTTTCATTGTTTTCCCTTACATTATCACAGTTATCATTAAAATTGTTCTCACAGTTATGTTCACTTCTGAATCAATTCATATATACCTTCCTAAGTTTCTTTGCATCCATCACAATCATCATTTCTAATGGAGTACTAATATTTCATGATGTGTCATTCATATTTCACAATTTATTCAGTCATTTCCCAACTCTTAGACATATAATTTGTTTCTAGTTTTTTACTACCACAAAAAACACTGCTGAAGATATTTTTGTACATTTGAATCATTTCCCTCTGTCTGTGATGTATAATCAATCTAGTAGTGTCCCTGGGTTATATACAGTACTCTTCACCAAACTGGACTTCTTGCTGTTGCTCATATACTATATACTTCACCTCCAATCTCCGTTCCTTTGTGGCCCCCTTCAAAGCTCAGGTCAAATGACACATCCCAGCTGCTAAAGCTTCCCTCTCAAAATTACCTCATGTCTACTTTCTACATACTTAGATGTATTAGAGAGCCAGCATGGTAGTGGATAGAGTGCAGACCTCATAGACAGGACAATTTGGGTTAAAGTCTGACTTCTGAAATATTCTGGCTATGTGACCTCTCAATGTTCTGAGTAATTCTCAAAGAGAAGAGTTCTTAACTTTTTGTATGTCATGGATCCATTTGCAAGTCTGGTGAAATCTATGAGCACTTTCTGAGGACAATGTCTTTAAATAATTGAAGGAAATTCTAAATTTCAGTCAGTTTGTTGAAAATTAAGATTTAATTTTTTTCCCTTCCAAGTCCACAGACCTTGAATTCTATTCACAGACCCCACAAAGGGTGCCATTGACAACCCCTGCTCTCAAACTCTAAGTTGGAGAGTGACTATTGATCTGCATTTGGGGTGGGGAATTTTCACAGAAGGAGCTCCCTATACCTAGAGGTGACTGGTGGTATAGCGGATAGAATCCTAAGCCTGGAGTCATGGAAGACTTGAGTTCAAATCTAGCCTCAGATACTTACTATCTGACCTTATGCAAGTTTCCTCAACTATGAAATAAAGACAATAACTTTACAAGATTATTATGAAGATCAAATGAAATAATATTTAGGTTTTTTTCTCCAATTACACAATTTTATCACCTTAACTGCAATTCTTATACAAGAGTTTCCCAGAATTTATAATAAAAGAAAATTTAGAAACACAATGACAACATTCACAATATCATGAATTTAAAGAATGAAACAAAATTTATTACTAGTCAAATGACATCGTCAGTCAAATGTATTTTCAAATTATTCTTAATTAAAAATTATTCATTTTCATCACCTTTAGCACTTTGTACCAATCACATTTAAAACCCAATATAAAGTATTCAATGAAAGAAATAATCATAATTAACAAGTGTACAGTGCTTACCATATGCCAGGTCTTGTGTTAGGGACTTCAGAATCATTGTTTTCTTTTTTCCATTGAATTTAATTTTTTCTCAGTTATCTGTAAATAAAAAATTTTAACATTCATTTTTTAAAATTATGAGTTCTAAAATCTCTCCCTTGTTCCCCTATCATCTACCTGTGAAGGCAAGCAATTTGATATAGGTTATATGCATACAGTCATTCAAAACATATTTCCATATTAGCCATGTTGCAAAAGAAAAAACAGACCAGAAAAATCAAACCAAAAATAATAAAATTTAAAGAAAGTTTCAATCTGCATTCGGACTCCCTAAGTCCTTTCTCTGAAGGTGAATAGCATTTTTCATCATAAGTACTTCAAAATTGTCTTAGATCAGTGTATTACTGAGAATAATACGTCATCCATAGTTGTGTATCACACAATATTTCTGTCACTTTGTACAACATTTCTTTGGTTCTGTTCATTTCATTTGGCATCTGTTCATATAAATCTTTTCAGGTTTTTTTGAAAACATCCTATTCATCATTTCTTATACTGCAATAGTATTCCACTATATTAATATACCACAATTTGTTCAACCATGCCCCAATTAATGGGCATCCTCTCAATTTCCAATTGTTTGTCACCACAGAATGAACTGCTATAAATATTTTTGTACAAATAGGTCCTTTTCCTTTTTTTGATTGATCTCTTTGGGGATACAGACTTAGTATTGGTATTGCTGGGTCAAAGGGTATATACAAGTTTATAGTCCTTTGGGCATAGGTCCAATTTGCTCTCCAGAAAGCTCACATCAGTTCACAACTCCATCAACAATGCACAAATAGTCCCTATTTTTCCATTTCACCTCCAACATGTGTCATTTTCATTTTCTGTCATATTGGCTAATCTGATAGGTATGAGTAGTACCTCAGAATTGTTTTAATTTGCATGCTCTAATCAATGATGATTTAGAGCATTTTTTCACATAGATATAGACAACTTTGATTTCTCCTGAAAAATGCCTATTTATACCCTTTGATGACTTATCAATTGGAGAATGACTCATATTTTTATAAATTCAATATAGTTCTCTATATATTGAGAAATGAGGGCTTTATCAGAGAAACTTGCTTCAGAATTTTTCCCATTTTCCTGCTTCTCTTCTAATCTTGGCTGCATTGGTTTTGTTTGTGCAAAAAAAAAATTATTTGATAAAATCAAAATTACTCATTTTGCATTCCATATTGCTTTCTAGCTCTTGTTTGGTAATAAATTCTTCCTTTATCTATAAATTTGACAGGCAACATATTATATGATCCTCTAATTAGCTTATGATATCACCCTTTATATCTAAAACCATTTGACCTTATCTCTTTATACAGTGTGAGATGCTGTCTATACTTGCCAAACTAATTTCCCGTTTTTCTACCAATTTTTGCTGAATATTGGGTTCTTGTACCAAAATCTTGAACCTTTAAGTGTGTCAAATACTAGATTACTGTGGTCATTTACTATGGTGTATTGTGTACCTAACCTATTCTACTGGTCTACCACTCTATTTCTTAACCCGTACCAGATTGTTTTGAAGATTACCACTTTGTAATACAGTTTGAGATCTGGTGTTGTTAAGCCACCTTTCTTCACTTCTTTTTTTCATTGAATTCCTTGATATTCTTGATCTTTCGTTCTTCCAAATGGATTTTATTATTTTTTTCTAGCTCATTAATATTTTTTTGGTAATCTGATTGGTATAGCACTGAATAAGCAAATTCCTTTAGATGATATTGTCATTCATATTATATTGGCTTGGCCTATCAACTGATTTATTGATGTGAAAAGTATTTTGCAACTCCTAGGTTTGTCTCAGCAGGTAGACTCCCAAGTATTTTATATTATCTGAAGCTATTTTAAATGGAATTTCTTTCTATCTCTTGCTGCTGGGCTTTGTGGGTACTATATAGAAATGCTGATGATTTGTGTGGGTTTATTTTATATCCTGCAAATTTGCTGAAGTTGTTAATTATTTTAACTAGTTTTTTGTTGATTCTCTATTGTCTAAGTATACATCATTATATTGTCTGCAAAGAGTGACAGTTTTGTCCCTTTGTTGCTTATTCTAATTCCTTCAATTTATTTTTTTCTTACATTTCTAGAGCAATATTGAATAATAATGGGCATCCTTACCTTACCTCTGATCTTACTGTAAAGCTTCTAGCTTATTTCCATTACAGATAATACTTGTTGGTTTTAAATAAATAATACTTATCATTTTAAGGAAAGCCCAATTTACTCCTGTATCTTCCAGTGTTTTTAATAGGAATGAATAATATATTTTATCAGCAGCTGTTCTGCATCTCTTGAGATAATCATATGATTGCTGTTGGTTTTGTTATTGCTATGGCAAATTATGCTAACAGTTTTCCTAATGTCGAACCAAAGCTGCTTTCCTGGTATAAATCCCAACTGGTCAAAGTGCCTGATCTTTGTGATACATTGTTATAATCTCCTGGCTATTTTACTTAAATTTTTTGCATTAATATTCATTAGGGAAATTGTACTATAGTTTTCTTTCTCTGTTTTTGATCTTCCTGGTTTAAGTGTCAGCACCAGATTTGTATCACAAAAGGAATTTGGTAGTACTCCCTCTTTGCCTATTTTCCCAAATAGTTTACATAGAATTGGAATTAATTGTTCTTAAATATTTGGTAGAATTCACTTATAAATCCATCTAACCTCGGGGGTTTTTTTCTTAGGGAACTAATTTATGGTTTTGCAATTTTTTTTTCTAAGATAGGGTTATTTAAGTATTTTATTTCTTCTTCTGTTAATCTGGGCACTATATATTTTAGTAAGGATTGCCAAGTTTGTTGACATATAATTGGGCAAAATAGTTCTTAAAAATTCCTTTAATTTCATCTTCATTGGTGGTGAATTCACTCTTTTCATTATTGATACTAGTAATTTAGTTTTCTTCTTTTTTTTTTAAATCAAATTAACCAATGGTTTGTCTGTTGTATTGGTTGTTTTAGTGTTCATTCAATGATTTTCTTGCTTTCAGTTTTATTAATCTCTCCTTTGATTTTCAGGATGTCCAAACTGGTGCTGAATTTGGGATTTTTGATTTGTTCTTTTTGTGCTTTTTTGTTTGCACACCCAATTCATTGACCTGTACTTTCTCTATTTTATTGATGTAAGTATTTAGTGGTATATATATTCCCCCTAAATACTACTCTAGGTGTGTCTCATAAATTTAGGCATGCTGTCTCATTGTTGTCATTCTCTTTAATGAAATTATTGATTAAACAATATGATGTGTTCCTTGACCCACACATTCTTTGTAATTAGATTATTTATTTTCTTTATTATTACTATTATTTATTCATTTTTCATTTCAATATTCACTTCCATATGGTTTTTTGGGTTGTTTTGCTTTTTGGAGGGGGGGAGGCTGGGCAGTTGGGGTTGAGTGACTTGCCCAAGGTCACATGGCTAGTAGAGTGTTAAGTGCCTTAGGTCGGATTTGAACTCAGGTCCTCCTGACTCCAGGGCTGGTGCTTTATTAACTGCACCACCTAGTTTCCTCAATTAGATTGATTTTTCTGTGCTTTTTCTGAGATCATGATTGTTGTTCCTACTTTTTTTTTTATTTCAGCTGAAGCATAACAGATTTTGCTCCAGCCTCTTATTTTTACCCTTCTCTGTGTGTCTCTTCTAGGTGTGTTTCTTGTAAACAACACATTTTTTAATTCTGGTTTTTGATTCATTCTACTATCCACTTCTGTTTCATGGGTGTGTTCATCCCATTCACATTCACAGTTATGATTATTAACTGTATTTTCTCCATCCTATCTATCTATGTCTCTGATTCTCTCTGTCTCTCTCTTCTGTGGCTCCTCAAAAGGTCTGTTTTGTTTCTGATCACTATTTCTCCTTTCCCTTCTATCAGCCCTCATCCACTTATCTTATCCCTTCCCCATAGTTCCCAGTAGGGTAAAATAGATTTTTATTCCTAACTGTTGCTGTTGTTTTTATTCAGTCATGTCTGATAGTTCATGACCCCATTTGGGATTTTCTTGTCAAAGATACTGGAGTAATTTACCATTTCCTTCTCCAACTCATTTTACAGATGAAGAAGCTGAGGCCAATGGATTAAGAGACTTGCCCAGGGTCACATAGCTAATAAGTGCTTGAAGTTAGATTTTAACTCACAAGATGAGTCTTTCTGACTCCAAGCCCAAAACTCTAACCACTGTGCTACCTCACTGCTGAAGCCCAACTGAATGTGTATACTATTCATTCTTTGAGCCAATTGCAGTGAGAAAGAAGTTCAAACATTGCCTGCCATCTCCCCCATCTTTCCCTTCATTGTAAAAGCTCTTTCATTCTAGTCTTTCTGATGTGAAAAAATTTTCCATGTTCTTTCTCTCCCTTCCTTATTTTCCCAAAACATTCTTTTTTTCATCTCTTACATTTGTTTTTTTTTTTTCCTATCATAGTCATCTCACACCCATATGCTCTTTCTATGCATATTCCTTCTAACTGCTCTAATAATGATAAAGTTCTTAGGAGTTTCAATTATCATCTATCCATATAGGGATGCAAACAATTTAACCTTATAGATTCCCTTATGATTTCTCTTTCATGTTTACCCTTTTATGCTTCTCTTGAGTCTTCTGCTTGAAAGTCAAATTTTCTATTCGGCTCTGGTCTTTTCATCAGGAATGCTTGAAATTCATAAAATATCCATTTTTTTCTCCTGAAGGATTATACTCAATTTTGCAAGGTCAGTTATTCTTTGTGGTAATTCTAGCTCCTTTGCCTTCTGTAATATCATATTCCAAACCTCCAATCTTTTAATGTGGAAGCTGCTGAATAGTGTGTGATCCTGACTCAACAGTCAGATATCCCATGATATCTGAATTGTTTCTTTCTGGCTACTTGCAATATTTTCTTCTTTACCTGGGAGCTCTGGAATTTGGTTATAATATGCTTGGAATTTTCATTCTGGGATCTGTTTCAGAAGGTCTTCAGTGGATTCTTTCAGTTTCTATTTTGTTCTCTTGATCTATTCTAGGATATCAGGGAGGTTTTCCTTGGTAATTTCTTGAAAGATGATCTCTAGGCTTTTTCATGACTATGGCTTTTCAGGTTGTCCAATAATTCTTAAATTATCTTTCCTTGATCTATTTTCCAGGTCTGTTGTTTTTCCAATAAAATATTTCCCATTTTCTTCTATTTTTTTTTTCATTCTTCTGATTTTGTTTTATTGTTTCTTGCTATTTCGTGGAGTCATTAACTTCCACTTGCTCAATTCTAATTTTTAAGAAATCACTTTCTTCAGAGCTTTTCTACCTCTTTTTCCATTTAGTCAACTCTGCTTTTTCAAGCATTCTTTTCTTTAATGGATTTTTGTGCCTATTTTGCCATTGGCTAATTCTGTTTTTTTTTTTAAGGTATTATTTTCTCTAGTATTTCTTGTGCCTCTTTTACCAGATTGTTGAATCCCTTTTCATAGTTCCCTTGCATCACACTCATTTCCTTTCCCAATTTTCCTCCATTTCTCTTATTTGGTTTTAAAAATTCTTTTTGAGCTCTTTAAGGAGTTCTTTTGAGGTCTGTGCCCAATTCACATTTTTCTTTGAAACTTTACATGTTGTTCTTTTGACTTTGTTACCTTCTGAGTTTGTGACCTGATCTCTGTCATAATAATAACTTTCTGTGATCAAGTTCTTTTTTGTTGTTTGCTCATTTTTCCATCCCTTTTCTTGACTTTTATGTTAAAGTTGGTTTCTGCTCCTTTGGTCCAAGCTGTCCCAAGCTTCAGGCCTTTCTTGTTGCTATTTTCAGACCTAGCTCTGAGAGTCTGTGGGTTTTCAGGGCTTTCAAGGTGAGGTGCTCTAAGGAGAGGCGTGGTCAATGCTCTTCTGGCCTGTGCACTGATTTCTACCCATGAAGGGATCTTGTTCCTCTGTAGCAACCAGTGCTATTAGTCCTCCTGACCCTGGGACTGTGCCCAAGACCTTACTCTCTGGTAATTACAACTGTTAGTGTTCCCTTCTGTCTTGGAATTGGACTCAGAGTTTCTACTAATGACCATAAGCACTCCTTTCAACCCTTGAACTGTGACCAGAGACCCTGCTCCCCTGCAGCCATGAGTGCTGTCACTCCTCTTATCCTTGTGACTGCTACCCAGAACTGAGTATGGACAAGGCAATGGGGTCCTGAACCCTACTCCTACAAAGAGAATCTTCCAAAGAGTTGTCTAATACACCAGAGGTGGGCTGAGAGCTCTTAAAGCTACTGCTGCCATCGACACAGCCACTCCCAAGACATAATCTGCACCACCTATGCTGTGGTCCTGATACATGAAAAAATAATGTGCTTTTGTAGGTGCTATACACATGTTTATTTCTTTTATCATTCCCTTTTCCCTATGAAATTACAGGTCCAAACCACCAACACACACACACACACACACACACACATACACACACAATAACAACAACAACAAAAAAACCCTTTTCTATGTAAATATTGGTTCCCTTGATTTAAAAAAGTTAAGCTCCTTGAGGGCAAACAGTGCTTTATTTTTCTGTCTTTGAATCCTTGGTACCTTGACCCACTGCCAGGCACATAATAGGTATGTAATAAGTTCTATTAATGGTTTGACTTGAACTAATCAGAGACACCTAGGTGTTCTCTAGTCAGTCAGTCAACAACTACACACCAGGCACTTTGCAAAGAAAAGAAAAGAAAGCAACCCATCTTTCCCTCAAAATGCATGAGGGGTTAGAGGAGTGACAATATGTAAACATCTAGGTATATATAAGATATATACATATATGAAGGAAGTCTGAAATGGGAATTTTAATATCTAGGGGTGAAGGGAAAAGACCAGGAAAGGTCTCCTGCAGAAGGTGGGATTTGAAATGTACCTTAAAGGAAACCAAAGAATCTAAGAGGAAGAGGTGAGAGGACAGAGCATTCCAGAAACAGAGATAAAAAATATAGAGTCACATTCAAGAAACTGGAAGTAGGCCCCTGTGTCATATCATGGAGAGCACTGCAATATGAAAACACTAGGAAGATGGGAAAGGATCGAAGTATGAAGTGATTTAAATGCCAAATAGAAGTTTCTATTTGATCCTGGAAGTAATAAGAAGCCACTGGAGCTTCTTGAGCTGTTATAATGATCAGATCCTTAGGAAAAAATTACTTTGGTAACTGATTGGAGAATAGACTGAAATGGGATGAGATTGAGTTAAGAAGACCAGTTAGAAGACTATTAGCTTAGTCTAGGTGAGAGGTGATAAGGACCTGAACTAGACAATGAGGGCTAGATTAAAGAGAATTTAGAGGATAGTGAGAGAGAAATTGATTTTTCAAGAAATTTAGTCAAAAACAGAAGGAGAGATATAGAATCATAACTAGCAGGGAGGATAAGATCAAGTGGAAGGAGTTTTTGTTTGGTTGGTTTTTGTTCTTTTTTTTTTTTAAGGATGGCAAAGACACAGGCATATTTATAAGGTACAAGGAAGGAACCAATAGACAGGAATGGAATGAATATAAGAGAGAGTGAGGATGACGGTGAAGTATACTTTAGAAGTAATTTGTCCTTCATTTTTGAAAAAGATCAATGTCACCATCAGAGTGATGTCTTACTTGCAGCATGAATTGAATTTAAGTGAGGTAGAGATGCTCAAGGTCATCAGCTTCACTCTATCTTCCTGAAGAATCAAAGTCCAGTAGCGGGACAAAAGTCGAGATGACTGGAGATGGACCAGGATGCAGTGAATGACCTCTGATGCCTGACAAAGCTCTAAGCATTCCACAGAGCCTGCTTCAGCCACCTTCATGGCCATTGTAACAAATTATTTTCATCTGTCCGTATCACTAGGTAAAGTCTTCACGTGTTTGGGGTAGACATTCTCTCAACTTGCCAACAGGATTGAGGTCTGTTGGTTAACGTGAACCTGGTTTAGTCCATCTGCTGAGATGGTTTGCTGCAGTGTAGCTGTGGCACATGTTACAGCTTCTTGAAGCCATAAATGAGAGTTGCATACCAGGTGGACCCCAAAGGTGGGTGAGCAGCACTGAAAAAGGCTCAGAAAACACTCACACTAGACATGCTAGTCCTCCTGGACACCCCAAATACCTCTGCTAGAGAAATAAAGAAGGAAATGAATGACTTTGGCAAGAAGGGACAGCTTTTCATCAGTACTTCTATGCTCCTATGATCTTGGTCCTAGAGTAAGACTGATGAGTGACATTACGTTTGATCCTCCTCACTAAGAGGGTTATGTTTAAAGAAGCAATTGGAGGGGGGAGTGTGGAGAAGAGATGGTGGACTAAAAGCAGCAACTTGGCTGAGCTCCCCCTCTAACCACTTCCAATATCTATCAAATATGACTCTAAACAAATTTTAGAGCAAAAGAACCCACAAATTGAAAGAGAGAAACAAATCTCTCACTGAAGGCAGCTTGGCAGGCCGACAAGAAGGGTCTATCACACCAGGCTGGGAGCTGAGCGCAGTTCCGCATCAGCCATATGGGGTCAGGCCCAACAAGTGGCACAGACTAGCCAGACTTCAGGAGAGTGAATCACCAGCAGCTGTGGTGGTTTCCAGACTTCTCAACCCATGAACGCCAAAGAGAAAGTAAAAGGTCAGTGGGGAACTCTGTTGGAACTGGGTGACAGAAGAGGAAAGTCTGGCCCCTGCCCCCAGGGCAAGAGGTGGCAGAGTCATGGTGGTTGCAGCTGCTTCCCCTTGGCTGCCTCCAGAGCTCCTGGCCTGCAGATTGTAGGAGGACCAAGCAACCATTCAGAGGAAAATTGCTCTTGCTTTGACCTGCTTGGATCTAGATCACATTCTTGGGTGGTGGTCATGGGGTATATGGCCAATTTTCCAGAGCTTGGAGTGTCTGTAGAGAGGACACCCTCCTCATAGCTGTGACAACATTTGCAAAAACCCCAATGATTTAGGACACAGCTCTCTCCACTATAGAAGCAGAGTTCTACTGTGTCAAAGAGCTCAAAGGTCAAGTCATTGGCTGGCAAGATGAGCAAGCAGAGGAAGCACTATCAGACCATACAATCATTTTTGGGGGACAAAAAGGATCAAAACATGGAAGGAGGGGAAGTCAACAAAGTCAGAATTCCTGCATCAAAAGCTTCCAAGCAAAATATGAATTGGTTACAGGCCATAAAGGAGCTCAAGAAGGATTTTGAAAATCAAATAAGAGAAGTGGAGGAAAAATTGGGAGGAGAAATGAGAATGATGCAAGAAAATCATGAACAGTGGGTCAACAGCCTGCTAAAGGAGACACAAAAAAATCCTGAAGAAAATAACACTTTAAAAAATAGACTAACTCAAATGGCAAAAGAGGCCCAAAAACACAATGAGGAGAAGGAATTAGAAATTGAAAGAATTCACCAATCACCTCTGGAAAAAGGTCCCAAAAAGAAAACTCCTTGGAATATCATAGCCAAATTTCAGAGTTTCCAGGTCAGAGAGAAAATATTACAAGCTGTCAACACTCACAATTTGAGTATTATGGAAACACAATCAGGATAACACAAGATCTCACAGCTTCTACACTAAAGAATCATTGGCACAGGAAATTCTGGAGGTCAAAGGAGTTCGGATTAAAACCAAGAATCACCTACCCAGCAAAACTGAGTATAATGCTTCAGGGGAAAATATGGTCATTCAGTGAAATAGAGGACTTTAAAGTATTCTTGATAAAAAAAACCAGAGTTGAACAGAAAATTTGACTTTTAAATACAAAAAGCAAGAGAAGCATGAGAAGGTAAATAGGAAAAAGAAATCATAAGGAACTTATGAACTATTTACATTCCTACATGGAAAAATGATTATTGTAACTCATGAGACTTTTCTCAGTATGAGGATAGTTGAAGGGAATATATATTTATATGTATACATACATATAAATGTACATATATGAGGGCATATGTATGTATAAATACATATGTGAATGTGTGTATATGTATGTACATGTATACATAGACAGAGGGCACAGGATCAGTTCAATAGGAAGGGATGGTATCTAAAAAGTAAAATTAAGAGGTGAGAGAGGAATAAAATGAGAGAAGGAGAAAGAGAGAAATAGAATAGGGTAAATTATCCATATAAAAGAGGCAAGAGAAAATTGT
>CM053589.1:20475256-20544480 GCA_028646515.1 Pseudochirops corinnae | reverse complement strand
CATTCTTCTCCTCATTGGCTTTCTGGGCTTCTTTTGCCATTTGAGTTAGTCTATTTTTTAAGGTGTTGTTTCCTTCAGTATTTTTTTGGGTCTCCTTTAGCAGGCTGTTTGACTTGTTTTTCATGATTTTCTTGCATCATTCTCATTTCTCTTGCCAATTTTTCCTCCACTTCTCTTACTTGATTTTCAAAATCCTTCTTGAGCTCCTTTATGGCCTGTGATCAGTTCATATTTTTCTTGGAAGCTTTTGATCCAGGAATTCTGACTTTGTTGTCCTTTTCCAGTTCCATGCTTTGATCCTTTTTGTCCCCAAAAAAGGATTGTATGGTCTGATAGTACTTCCTCTGCTTGCTCACGTTGCCAGCCAATTACTTGACTTTTGTGCTTTTTGCCACAGCAGAACTCTGCTTACAGAATGGAGAGAGCTTTGTCCCAAATTGCTGGTGTTTTCACCGCTGCCGAAGCAATTAGTTGGGTGCCCTCTGCAGCCCCCATGAGCTCTGGCACATTGGCCACACATCCCAAGACCACCACCCAAGAATTCGATCCAGATCCAAGCAGGTCAAAGCAAGAGCAATTTCCCTCTGAATGGTTGCTTGGTCCCCCTACAATCTGCAGGCCAGGAGCTCTCGAAGCAGCCACGGGGAAGCAGCTGCAACCACCATGCCTCCACCACTTCTCCCTCTGGAGCCAACAGTGGCCGGACTGTGCTCTTCTGTCCTCCTGTTTCTGACAGAGTTCCCCACTAACCTTTTATTTTCTTCTTGGCATTTATGTGTTAAGAAGTCTGGAAACTGCCACAGCTGCTGGTGATTCTCTCTCCTGAAGTCTGCTCTGGCCCTCTGGGCTGCCCTGGGGCTGGAACCACAGCTCACAGGGGACTGTGCTGTCAGCCTGCCGGCTGCCTTCAGCAGGAGATTTGTTTCTGTCTGTCTCTTTGTGGGTTCTGTAGCTTTAAAGTTTGTTTAGAGTCATTTTTAACAGGTATTGTAAGTGGTTGGAGATAGAGCCAAAGCCAAGTTTTTGCTTTTACTCCACCATCTTGGCTCCACCCCAAAAACAATCTTTTTAACAGGGAAAAGTTTTGGCAACATCGTTACATATAACTGCATATATCCAACTAAACTGATTGTCAGTTAGCTATGACTGTTATTATGGTTATTTTTATTGTCATTACTATTAATACGAAATAAGAAATTAAATAAAGGACGTACTAAATTTGAGAAGACAAAAGTTAAAGAAACTTAAAAATCTTCAATGAACTCAAACTCTAGAAATGCCACTCAAAATGGAATAGATGACAAAAATAATATTGGCATTTCAAATTATTTTGAAAAAGAGATGGATATCCTTAAATTGAAATTTCAAAAAGCCTTTTTGAGTTTGATTTCAGACCAACTACAACAAAACTAGACAATTCAAAAGAGCTGGCAATTTCTGTATCTATCATGACCAATCTCTCAATAAACAAATATCTCTTAATCTCATGAAAGAGGAAAGTGTTAGAACCTGTCAGAAAAAGCACACAACATTAGTAGTAATACTACTGAAGACATATGCTAAGCCCCATCCTGGCAAAAGCAGCTTTAGAGAGCTACTGAAAAACTACAGAAAGGCATTGAATATATCATTATCTAGCTGATATACACAATAAAAAATTTGTATACCCTATATCCAATTAAAGGTAACCAAAAAAAGACACATATTGAATGGAACCTAGACAACAAAAGCCTAGCACACACACACTAGATTTCCTAAATCACCAAGCGAAAGTGAAAGTCAAAAAGTTAATGGTATATAAATACTCATAAGCAGCCCAAAGAACAAAAGAAACAATTCAGTAGGAAAAGTGACTGATTCTTGGGGCAGCTAGGTGGCACAGTAAATAGAGCACTGGCCCTAGAGTCAGGAGGACCTGAGTTCAAATCTGTCTGCAGATACTTGACACTCGCAGTGTGACCTTGGGCAAGTCACTTAACCCTAATTGCCCTCAAAAAAAAAATGACACCCTATGATTTCACCAATATAGGGAAATACTGGATTGGAGCGTCTGCCTGCCTCCAGTCTCTCCCAGCTCCAATCTATCCTCCATTCAGTCACTAAAGTGATTTTTCTAGAGCACACTTGTAATCATGTCAGCTTCTCGCTGCTCAGTAAACACCAGTAGATTTTATTCTGCCTTGATTGATTGTGATAAAACCTTTCACTCTGTTTTGCACCCATGGATTATTATTGCACACAGTAGAGCAAAGTTATGGTGAGAATCAATTACTCAACGAGTATTTAAATATTACCTACTGTATGTCATACACTATGCTAAGTGTGGGAAATACAGTCAACAAGTCACTAAGCTTTTAACTTCTTACTACATGCCAGGCATACTTGAGGTACAAAGGAGGAGTGAAGGGGGAATCATTTACACAGTGTCCATTATGTGCTAAGAGCTTTACAGATATTAACCCATTTGATCCTCACAACAACCCTTCAAAATAAATGCTATTATTATCCCAATTTTGCAGCTGAGGAAATGTAAATTAACTACCCAAGGGCACACAGCTAGTTAGTGTCTCAGGCTGGATTTGAACTCAGTTCTTCCTGACTCCAGAAACTCTATCCACTGCACCACCTAACTGCCTCTAAGAAAACTAAGAAAAGTGAAAGAACAGTTTTTAACCTTTAACAATTTTACATTTTAATGGGAGAGATGATGCAAACAATTGTATGCCTATGTGATCTATATAGTGTAAATAGAAGTGTAATAACAAAATACAATGAATACCTATTTGATATCAACAGGGAAATCTGTTTCTATTTAAAACATGCCACCATTCAAATAGTTAAATACAATTGATATAAAATGTGGTATTTTGGGGGGCTATTGTTTAAGTCCATTATTGTTGTGCATGGCCTTTTATCCATTATCATCTCTCTTAAAAAAAGAATATGGCTTCCAAGTTAAAAAAGGGAGTTGGAGCAAAATATTTTATTAATCACTTAATGCACATAACTAATGTTAAGACACATGGGTCCACTGATAATCTCCTTAAACAGCTGTTTGCTTCTGTAGAATCTCCAGTGATGTCAAAATAACACCTGGAATTGACAAGCGCGAACTATCAAATGTATGAGAAAAGAGAGAGAGTAAAGTTTTAGAGCTTGAATCTACAGATCAAATTGAACCAATTGACAATAGTCTTCTACACACGGGATACATCAAACATAAAGCCATTAAGAAGAAAAATGGCTGAGCATGAGACCTAACAGCAACCTAAAATTAACCCTTAACAGGAGGAACAATTTAAAGCAGTGGTTCTCAACCTTCCTAATGCCGCGACCCTTTAATATTTGTATGTGGGTGTATCTGCATGTGGGCGGACCCTCCTGGAGACAGACAGAGGAGCGATGTCTTGGTTCCTAAGACCATTGGAAATATGTGTTTTCAGATGGTCTTAAGCAACCCCTGTGAAAGGGCCATTTGACCCCCAAAATTTAAAGCAATTAATGACTGTCTTAAGTTACATGTTCAGAACTATCAATTGGACCATAGCAAATTGGAAATTAGCTTGGCAAAAATGTACATCTTATTAATGAATTCCAGGGTTTCTCACCCTAAAGAAGCAATAGCAAGGTGAACACTTCCTTGCCAAAGAAGAGGAAAAGATTGATAGACATTTTCATGTCACATGATTAATATGCCAAAAACTAACAGAAATACTTTTGGAACAAGAATATATCACTCCACTGAGCAACAGTACAAGGTAACATCAGGTACATGTCATTGGATTTCTCAAATGTAAGTGAAAGTGGTTTATTTCCAGATGGAACTCTACAACTATAAAAACCATTATAATTTATAAATAAGAATTATTAATTATTAAAATCCACTATTTTATTCATTTGTAAAATAGTCCATATAACATTAAATACAAAAGGATAAAAGCAGCATAGTAACTTGTCTTCAAACCGTTCTGATATTAATCTCATCAAGATGAGAATGAGTAATAATAATAATAATACTTTTCCCTGCTACACAGCTGCAAAATCAACAACTATTTCCTGAGAAGGTTGGAATTGCTACCAGTGCAACCCTTGGTGCTCTAATAAATGATAATACGTTACATTTGAATAGCATCAAAACATTTTTCACATATATTATTTCCTCCTCACCAATCATTCGAATTATTTGTGCCCCTTTCCCAATCATTTTGGCCAGAAAGTCTTTTGTAGCATGAGGGACAATGACTTCATACATTAGAAGTAGGAATCCATAACCATTATTGTGAATTATCTTCATCACTTAACCCTGTTTGCATTGTTTTCCTCATCTGTAAAATGAACTGAAGAAGGACCTGTCAAACCCACTCCAGTATCTTTGTCAAGGAAACTCTAGACGGGATCACAAAGAGTCAGATAGGACTGAAATGACTGAACAGCAAACAATAGCACATAAGTGTATATTCTCTTGTGGAGTAAGGAGCCTCTCCTCTTATATGAGGAAACATGATACAATCAGAACACATCAGAGAGCCTAGATCCAGATTCTTCCACCTCAAATTCTACAGTTTCTCCCTGTGTAACCTTGGACAAGTCAATTAACCCCTTTAGACTTGTTTCCTCCTCTAGAAATGATAGTGGCTTCACCCAGATGGGCTCTCCGTCCCTTCTCACCTTAGGTCTCTGCTCCTTTATATATACAGTTATCCCTTCTACATCATGGGGTTAGGAGGACAGCATCCCCATAATCTGTGTAAAAGTTTTTATCCTTCTCTTCATACCAGAAAAGAAGTCTGAATTATTGCAGTATTAGATGACAAAATATATAGTTATACTTTATGCATTTTTAAATTTCTAAACTTTTTCTGTGTCATCTTCTGGCCTTTGCATGTCATTTGGGGCTTCCTCAGGACTCCCAAAAAATCCCATTCAATTTCTCATGCTGACCCACAATATATTGAAACTATAATGGGGAAATCATGATGTAGAAAGGATAATGATACTCCATCTTTGGCTTACATCTCTTCATTCATATGGCTACTACCCTAGTTCAGGCTCTCATCACTTCTGGCCTGGACTATGGGAATAACTTTTTAACTGAATTCTCTGTCTTGTCTTTCCCCACTCCAATTCATCTTCTGCCCTGCTTCTAAAGTGATTTTCCATGATGCAATAAACTGTTGAGACTCACTTTATGAGAAGTCTAGTAATCAGTTTTCCTTTTGTGGAAAAAAAACAAAACAAAACTAACAAAAACAAACAAACAAAACATCATTCTAGTTATATGCTTTTACAATATTGCTAACTGGCTTTATAACTTGAACTCTTCCCTGCTGCACAACCAACAACCAACAAACATTTCCTGAGAAGGTTGGAGTTGCTACCAGTGAGTACCCTTAGTGCACTAATACATCTCTTTTCCTTTAAAAAAATAAACTTTTCCCAAAGCATAGGTTTGATCACATTAACCCCAGCCCCATTCAATAAACCCAACTATCTCCCTATTATTTCTAGAATCAAATTCAAACTCCTCTGTACAGCATTTAAAGTTCTTAATAACCTGACCCCTTTCTACCCTTCTAGTCTTTTAATACATTACTTCCCTCCCCACACTTAACAGTCCAACCATCCTGGCCTACTTTCTATTCCTCACATACAACACTGCACCTCCTGTCTCCATGCCTTTTGCACTGGTTGTCTGGCCCTTGTACCTAGAATAACTCCCCTCCCAATCTCTGACTCTTCATTTCCCTGACTTCTTTCAAGACTCAACTCAAACATCATTTCCTCCAGGAGACTTTTCTGAGTCTCAACAACTGCTAATGTCTTTCCTACCAAAGCTACCTTCCACCTACTCTGTATTTATCTTGAATGTTGTCATCCTCATTAGAATGTAAGCTCCTTGAGGACAGGGAAAAAAATTTTTCTTTGAATCCCCAGTGCTCAGCTCTATGCCTAAAGCATAGTATTTGTGGGTTGATTGGTTATCCAAATAAGATAGATGTCAAAAGAGAGAGAAAGAGAGAAACAGAGACAGACAAGAGACAGACACAGACAGAGACAGAGAGAGATTTTCATATAATTCAGAGATCCTAAAACAGTTGGCCTGTCATGATGAATGCATAGGTATATGTGTGTGTGTGTGTGTGTGTGTGTGTGTATGTGTATGAGTGCACATGTGAGTGCACTATTTCTGGGTTAGTTTATCAAATATTTAGGGACATGTGAATGGCAAATATCAGGGATACTTATGCACATGTGCAAATTGATTAAACATTTCCAAAGAGCCAACTTCCCTGCCTTCCAACACTGACCATGGCTCTGTTCCATACCCAGAGGAGCACTTAAATGATAAGAGGTCAGCACACTCACTTAGACTGGCTTCAATTTATCAGCAATGCAATGAGGGCTAAGCAGGAGTGGACTGGCTGTCATACCATTATACAATCATCTGGAAATCTAATTTGTGGAACCAGTAGCCATCTGTTCATTGGGTAATGTGCCAAGGTACCTGCCAACTACTGAAAAAGCTTTCTACTGTTAGGTAACTAATTGCTTCTGTGGGACCGACACAGCATGAGGCCCAAGTGACAGAATATAATATTCCACTAAATTACTATTTCTTCTCAGGTTTCTCTAAGTATGCATACCAACACTGTGGTGTCTATGACACATAAAAAACTGGATGACAGAAACTAGGGAGAATGCTATGTCCAATAGGTATGGTGGGTCAGTGGCAACAAGGGAGTCTCTCCCCTGTGACTTCTCAGGTGATTACAGAAATAGGAAAGCCAGGCTCAGAAAAGAGTTGGCAGAAATGAGGGGCCAGAAGAGAGAAAAAATGGAAGGCCCTGTTGTATTCCCTTGTAAAGCCAAGCACTAGCAGCTTTTCAGAAGAATGCTACTGTGAACAGCTTTTAAGGTTCTGATTACACAGTATAGCGAACACTCTATTTATTCCATAACAAATCAAAGCAAAACATTCACAGAAATCAAGGTACAGCATTCACAATATTACAGTTTATCACAGATAATCAAAATACAACATTCACAACAATTTATCACAGAAAATGGCCATATAGTTTCCACCACAGTGGTCACAGAGTTTTGAACAAAGAATAATAATTTAGTAACTCAAGCATTCACAGAATCCTTAATTCAATCACAAAGTACAATAGTCAAAGTTTTCCACTCATGGAGCATATTAGGTTACAAATCAATTACTTATTCAGTCATTAATCACTAAGTACAATCATTTAGACAATCAATCATCCTTCATTATTCACTATTCAATAGTCAGAAAATACACAGACCCACCACCCCTAGGTCACTAGTAAATTATAATCTTCTTAGTCAGTACACAGAATCCAAGTAAAGTCTTCTTTCAGCTTAATTCCTGGTGGTCCCTCAGATTCCCTGGATCTTCTTGCATGGTCCCAGATCCTACCTGGATTCACTAAACTGTCACCTGGGTTCAAAGGCAGAGAGCTCCCAGGTCCTTGTCCAGCTCTCCATGCAGTTCCTGCTCCACATTGGAGCTCATAGTGTCCAGTGGCTCTCTGTGTAGTTCCTGTTCCACATTGGAGTTCACAGTGTCCAGTCCATCTCAAATCCCTCATAGTATCCACTCCCAGGAAGTCAAAACCCAACAAAACCACAAACAGACAAAGTCTCAGCATCATAGTCATGCTTCCTCAGTCCCTTGGCAGCTCTAGCTGGCCCTCAGAACCAGAAGAAGTCTCAGCTGGCTCCCAGAATCAAAAATCACTCCATCCAGGTTTTCAAAATCAAAACCATTCTCTTCAGACTGGGGTAGGGAGACTTTCCTCTTCAGCCTCCTCAGCTCCTCTTCAGCCTCCTCCTGGCAGTTGCTCCTGCCTCCATGGTACTCCAAGAAATTCTGACTCAGTTCTCAATTCTCCTTTCTTTTCTCAATTTTCAGTCTAGCAGTTGCAGCCCAGCCTCCAGATGCTGCTGAGAGAAACTCTCTCTCTCTAGCAGAACAGTTTCTGCCACCAGATTCTTCTCTCAAGAAATTCTGACCATTCCTCTCTGGAGCTTTTCCTTATATACACACAGCATCAGCTGCTTCCTGTTTCAGCCAACACCTTCCTGCTATGTCAGGAACAGGGGTTCATACCTTCTGTTTCTTTCATAGAGGCTTGATTAATTACTAAGTGCTAAGTACCTGCTCACTTGCCAATACAAAGGGGTCTTCAAATTCAAATTACATTACCATTATATCCCTAGAATCCCTTTTTGGTCTACATAAGAAATGATGCCTGGAGTACTAGAACATGTGTGAGTGATAGGAAATGTCTTCCTGATCGCTTGTGAATTAGTGCTACTGAAAAAGGACTTGGAAATTCTGCTAAAGATGGCAATTGCCTAGACCAGATGTTCTCAAATTTTTTTTACTCTCAGGACTCCTTTACACTCCTAAAATTAAGGACCTCCCCCACTAAGAGTTTTTGTATATATGGTTCATATCTTTGAGGGAGGGGAAATAATTTTAATTTATTCATTTTTAAAATTTGTCAGTTCTAAATTCTCTCCCTCCTGCCAAAATCCCACACATACACACATTGAGAAGACAAGAAATGTGATACCTATTATAGATATGAAGTCATGAAAAATATTTTATGTGGTTTCTATCTTGATATTTACCATATTCAAAATTAAAATGTCTTAGTATTATTACAAAAATAATTTTGACCTCATGGACTCTCTGAAAGGACTTCTAGGGGTTCCCAGACCCCACTCTGAGAACTGCTACTCTCAACTATAGAAAGTCCTTAATGTAAATGGAAGGTTGCCTAGGAAAAGAGGAAGAAAGCCCTTCATCACAGCTGGCCCCACCTTCTGGGTTCCCCCTATTATACTTACCTCCCCTTTTGAGCAGCAGCTTAAAGGCGAGTGAAGGCATCTGTAGAGTGAGGAATTCCTCAGAGTTCCCTTACCCAGCCCCTGTAACTGGGATTTTATATTACAGGTGAAGGCTACCTTGCATGTAGTTATTATTAGTTTCTCCCAAGGGTGCCACTCCATCCAAAAATTACATATACTAGGCCAGGTGCAAGCCTTTCCTTTCTCATTCTCCCCATATCAGGAGGTAATTACTATTTCCTTACATGTGGAGTCTTTCCCTTTGATTCATATTACAAGTGGAAGGCTAGTCCTTATTCATTATAAGAGATAATGCATGAAAGAGGTACCAAAAATGTTATGAGAATGAAGAATAGGGAGAGATAAGAGCCTTAGTACAGGTAGGATTCCACCAGGTGGATATGGAGAGGAGGGAATCCTAGGCAAGAGACTGTCAACAGGCAGTTGGAATTGTGGGCCTTGAGCAAAGGTAAGAGGGCATACACAGCTTTATAGACTGTGAAGTTTTCCATACAGATCATGGCCATGAAAATAAATTAGTTTGTCAAGGGAGAGAGTATAGAAAGAAAAAGGGCAGTCAGCAGTGTCAGACGCTGCCAGGAGGTCAAGGCAGATAAGGACTGAAGAGCAAAAGAAGAAAAAAAAAACCTAAACATTGAATTTCACAATTAGTTGGTCATGGTTTTCCTCCCAGGGAATCGTTCCAGTAGAATGGCCAGAGTGGGAGGAAGATAGCAAAGGGTTGAGTACTGAATGGGAAATGAAGACCTAGAGGTTTCAAGGGTTAGAATAGTCTTTTGAAAAAGAGCAGTGAAAGACAGGAGAGAAATTAGACAGTAGCTCAGGGGCCAAGTATGCACAGAGTGGTGAAGTGCATCGAGTGCCAGGCACGGAGTGAGGAAAACCCGAGTTCAAATCCAGCATCAGATGCTGTGTGGCCTTGAGCAAGTCACTTAGCCTGTCTTCCTCTGTTTCTTGTACATTGGGATTGTGTTAAAATTGTGTCTTGTTCTGGTACCCCTGATCATCACAACCCCCCTTCTAGTCAGTATGGCAAATAAGTTTGTAAGTCACCTAGATGAAGGGGCAATAGCAGGAAATAAGATAGTCAAGGAAATCGCTGCAAAGATCAAAGGAGTATAAATTATGAATTGTGTTATCTTTTAGGAGCAGTTGGGAAAACTCAGCTTCCTGAGTTCAAATCTAGCCTCAGACACTTACTAGCTATGTGACCCTGGATGAGTCATTTCAAGCCATTTGCCTCAGTTTCCTCATCTGTAAAATGAGCTAGAGAAGGAAATGGCAAACAGCTCCAGCATCCTTTCCAAGAAAACCCCAAATGAAATCACAAAGAGTTGAACATGACCGAAATGGCTCAACAAAAACAACAAAATCACATGGGAACCCAGATTCACCTTGTTGAATCAGGGGATTTTGGTCCAGGGATATATAAATCCCAGACAAATTCCCAACCTCCCCAGTTCCAGATGGGCAGAACTTCTAAAGGTACTGTTAACTTTGGGATGATGTGGATATGTTACCTTTGAAGTTTTACTGATAACTCTGACACGATTTGGGTATGTTAATGAGCTAACCCCCCCCAGGTGGCACAGATAGGTAGATGCTGGACTCTTTCCCCCAAAAGACCCTGTAAAAATGAGACCTCAAACTCCTGCCCCTCTCCCCCAGCCCTCTTCCTTCTCCTAAGGGTCCATGCCACCTAGTGCCCCCAACTCTAAATTCATAGCTACATGAGTGCCTCCCACTCATCCTGTTCCCTCTCCCACCCCATCTCCCACCCCATCCTCTGTCTCCACGAACTCGTCATCACTCGTCTCCGTGTCCGTGACGTTTGCCCTCAAACCCTTTGTGGTTATTCATGGTGTGATTGCCACCCCATTTCCTCAGTGCCAATCATGGCCTTTCCTGGCAAGTACCCAAAGAACCAGGTGTGCCTGCCTCCATTTCATAAATTCATGGTCAACTCAGGCATAAAAATCAGACCTACCTCTCAGGTTTGTGGAGAGGACAACATGAGATAATATTTCAAAGTACTTTGCAGGCCTTAAAGTACATATAAATGCTAGTCATTATTACTGTTATTATCATCACGTAGGGCTATGAACTATAGCAGTGTGACTTTGGGCAAGTCACTTAACCTCTGTCCAGACCTTGGAGAACACTGCTGCAAGGCTAGTAGAATTGAGCGAAGGGTGAACGATGCGGAGGCTGGAAAGCACAAAGCATTCGGGGTGAGGAGAGACGTGTTTAAATCCGACCTCTGATGTTTGTAGTTGTGTGTAACCTTGGGCAAGCCTGTTAGCCTCAACTACCTCCTAGGGGAAAGGCGGATAATCATATTGTATCCCCTGCCTCACAGGGTTGCAGTCAAAGAAACACTTTTAAAAACCTTGAAGAGCTCGATGAATGAACGGTTTTACTATTTTGCTTTCCCACCCCATTGAAATTTGGGAATCGGACCCTGTACATCCAAGATACTCTGAAACCATGTTCCCCTTTATGGAGAGAATGTCTTTGCCCCAGCCTGCACTCCTCCCACACACACATTCGCCCCCACCCCACATACTCCAGAGGAAGGAGGTGAAGAAATGGGCGCTCCTCTCTAGCAGATTGCGGGAGTATCACTGGGGCTGGCAACAGGGGAAGGTCAGGCAGGGGGAATACGTAGTTCTCAACTTCCCAAATGCCACGGTGATATTTACAGGAGCAATCATGCAAATGTTATTTACTGTGACAAATGCATTTCCAAAACAGTTGCTTCCCACAATCTATACACTTGGCTGCTTCGAAATGAAACAATTAATTTTTTTTCCCACCCTCCTGGGAGGGGTGCTATTGAGGATTAGCAGCCAGACGTGAAGATCAGCTGAGATCCCCATCCTCTGCCGCAGAAAATCCCAGGGAGCCCATTTTGCCTGAACTGGAGACTTGAAAGGCCCGAGGTCAAACACCCTCATTTGGTCATTTCTGTCACTCATCTCAGAGAAGAAGGAAAATGGCTGATGAAAAGCTGGACTTCTCATCTGCAGCATTCGCCCAAGCAAGTGGGGACAAAAGAAAAATAAAGTCCGTGAATAAAGCACCCAGTGAGCAGGCAGGATGCAGCCAACAGCTAGATTCGAGAAGTTCATCCAGTGGCCCTGGTTAATTTGCTACGCACTTCCCTTCCCAGCAGATTTCAGGGCTGCAGGTTGTCTGAACAACCAGTACTCAGCTTGGCCCCAGAGCCTAGCAAAGACCTTGAGGAGGTGAAGGCGGAGAGGCACTTGTTTAAACACAGCTGGACCTAGTGTAATGATTCCCCTGTGCTTCCACCCACACTTGAACTAGGTAGGCCCAAGGCTCGAGAGCGGTACTGGTAGAGGGATCAAGCAGTTTGATCTTTGGTGATATTTACTGTATCACATACGGGCAAATACGGAGCAGAACAGCAGGTAAGCTATGGAGGAGGTGGCATATTTTCCCATGGCAATCTTATGGGGAGCCGTGTCTGGCTGCCAGCGCTCTGGGAGAGGGACACAAGGAGCATGCTGGGCCCCACATATGGCCAAAGTCAAGGCTGATCCTGCCCTGTAGCCCAGGAATTCTGTTGTTGCTGAGACCCTAAAATCGGGGTCATTTGGATCATGTGTTCGACTCTTTGTAACCCCATTTGGGGTTTTCTTGGCAAAGATACTGGGGTGGTTTGCCATTTCCTTCTCCAGCTCATTTTACAGGTGAGGAAACTGAGGCAAACAGGGTTAAGTGACTTGCCTAGGGTCACAGCTAGTAGTGTTTGATGCCAGATTCGGACTTGGGTCTTCCTGACATCAAGGGGGCATCTGAACTATGCACTGTGCAAAACCCTGGGAATACAAAGAGAAGCAAAGATTCTGCCCTCAAGGAGTTCACTATATAAATATGATATATAAATGCAAGTGGGGAAGACAACATGTAAAGTGTTACGTACATACCAGATATAGATTGTTGTTTGTGCTTTGTTTTCAAAGAAGACCAGTGACTTCACAATACTGGGGACAGGATATAGGGCATTCAGCTGATCAGTCCAATATGAGTTTTGGAAGGCAGAACCACAGATTGGCCACAAGTGGTTCGTCCATTAGAACATTTAAGGTGGAGGCTTCTGGATTTGTGCATCCTATGTTTTTCTTTCTACTTGTAAGATGCTGCTTTGCTCATGGAGTATAGCAATTTCTTTTAAGCAGGTGCGCCATGTTGGACAGTGTGCACCAGCATCTCCCATGTTTCACAGTCAATGCTAAAGTTCTTCAGAGATACCTTGAGAGTGTCCTTATGCCACTTTTCCTGATCACCATGTGAGCACTTACCTTGTGAGAGTTCTCTTAATCTCAGACAGAAGGTATTGGAGAGGGATATGAGTTGTAAAGAGGAGGGAGGTGGGCAAGGATCAGATCTCACCTGCAGAAGGTGAGATTTGTACAAAGTCTTGAAGGTAGCCTGGGAAGCTAAGAAGCAGAGTCAAGGAGAGAGAACACTCATGGTATGAGGGTTATTTATAGATTATAGATTAATAGATTATAGATTCCTATAAATGTTACCTTAAATGGTCATGGGATAGAGATATGTCCAAGTGGACAGAGACCATTTAAAGGAAGACCAACTCTATCACCAAAAGTAGTTGATGGTGTAGGACTGGTTCTCAGGGAGAGAGATTAAAGACAGATATGAAGACCCTGAAATCACTTGTATAGACATGATAACTGAATGCATGGGAGGTGATGACATCACCAAGTGAGACAGGTTATAACGGAGCCCCTTGGTGGTTAGTGTACATGAGAGAGACAAAGATCCATCAAAGGAGACTGAAAAGGATAGGTCAGACAGGTAGCAAGAGAACAGTGTCACCAACACCTAGAGAGGAAAGGGGAAGTGATCAACAGCTGTCAACAACAGTCAACAGCTGTAGAAAGATCTAGAAGCATGAGGACTGGGGAAAAAACTTGAGATCATTACTAATTTTGGAGAGGGCCTCTGAGTGCTGAATGATGAGGTCAGAAGCTAGACTGTGGAGGTTTTAGAAGAGAATGAAAGGAAACTAAGTGAAGGCACAGAGTTGCAGAAACATATTTAAAAGCATTCTTTTCAGTTTCTCTAGAAATATTGGGAAATATTTACCAGGTGTAAAAGGCCTTTCCAGATCTAGATGCTCTAGGGCAAGAACAAAGGGCCTTTCTTAAGGACATAAATTTAATTTGGCGGAAACTGAACTTTTCCAGAAAAGTACCTTTCATCTGGTTAAGATTCTTGCCTGCTCCATCCCCTGAAGAAATTGGGTTGATACATTGATCTTTGAGGGGACACAGTAGGAGAGTAAACAAGGAAGGAATTGAATAATGGCTGAAATGTTAATCCAAAACTTAGACAACTATGTAGTGCAATGGAGAGAGTACTCATCCTGGCATCAAGAAGATCTGAGTTCAAATATGGCCTCATACTTTAGCTGTGTGACCTTGAACAAGTCACTTAACCTCTGCCTACCTCTATTTCCCCTACTGTAAAATGGGGACAAAAATACAAACAGTGAGGATCAAATAAGACAACATTTATAAAGCCTGGAACAATCAATTAATAATAATCAATAGAGGGAAATTAATAAATGAGTAAATGCTTATCCCTTTTCTTCCTTCTGCAAGATTCCTGTAAGTGTGACCTTAAATGGTCTTGGGGTAGAGACACGTCCGAGGGGACAGAGACCATTTAAAGGAAGACTAAGTCTACCAGACACACGGGCAGAAATATTTTTGCGTGTCTATGTAGCTTCTTTGTATGTGCCAGTGGAAGCCCTTCCATTAGGCCACCCACCAGTTCTAGAACTAAGTCAATTATACCAGACCATTGAAAGCCAAAGTGAGGGAAATTAAGCCTAAATCAGTGCCCCAGTGTCAGGGACACTTCCCTCATCCCCTTCTTGATGTTGGATAGTACATGGTCCTTGACATTTGTGACCCACTCTATGAGCAAGAGTCTCATTGCTCCCAAGTGCTGTGACAGTTACACATCCTAGTGCCCTCTACCCTGGGACTTTCAGCTGGTTAAAAGGGACACGTTTGTCAGCTCTAATTTCTTTAGTATATGTGAATCTGCTCTGCATTCAGAGATACAAAGGCCTAAGGAGTCTTAAAATCTTAAAATCAGTAACCCTTTCATAGTAAAGGAGTATATGATTATAAGATCATAAGGGCACTCCTCAGAAGTCTTTGACTCATTCCTCAAGAAATTCTTCTGCTCCTTTCAGAGCGCTCAGCCAGAACTGGTCAGTGGGCCATCCTGTCTGAGAGAAGCTGAATTTAATACGAGTAGATTCTCAGCAGTGGGAAATGAGGTCAGTGTCTCTATGCCCAGAAAAAGACTGATTTTCTCTGTTACAGGGCTGGATCTGGACTCAGTCTATGAGTCACTGAACTTTGGAAGCAGATCTTCCATGACACAGGCAAGGTCACTATAAATGTCCAACTTGGGAAAAGTTGGGAAAACCTCAGAATGGAGGGCAGAGCATTTTTAAATGTCTCTGTCCTAGGAAAAGCCAACATTCGTATCTCACTCAGTAGAGAAATGATATGTGCAGATTCTTAAAAAAAATAGTTTCATATCTCACTTGGTAGAGAATTCTTAGGCAAAATGGTTTAGCTAGTTTAATTACAGATATGATTCTTTAACCTAAATTAAGAGTGTACTCAATGAATTTTTAATTGTGAGTGAAAGATTGCCAGCCACAGAAATGTTAGTTTTTATCTTTTCTGTGAGTTTGTGTTGATATCGGTTCAAGAAAAAGGTGCTCAACCCATATCAGAACTAAAGATAGCTTTAAAAGTTTGACTCTCATTTAAACAGCGGTTCAAAGCCCATTTCCCTATGACTCTCACAGAAAGAGATGGATAGCTCCATACTCCATGGCTGCGTGAGGAGTGGAGTCAGCTAGAGCTTGAGAGATTAGAAATGTTGACTTTGGGCTTCTAGTTTTGAGAGAAGACACACTTCTGGCTTCTAGTTTTGAGAGAGAACATGCAGCTTCAGATTCTTGTCAAGGAGCAATTCTGAAGGGAGACAAAGATGCTGGGAAGAAGCAGACGTGAATAAAGGTGCAGGCTCCTGGAATATATATGCTGTCTTCTTTCCAGAGTCTTCCCTAAAGAAACTCTGCAATTGCTTGCTTCTCTCTCAAAGGTGGAAGCTAGATGCCAAGGACATGTCTTCTCATATCATCCTACATGAAAGCATGAAATATTGAGTCACTCACCTCTGCCAGTGAGGAAAGGGTTTTTTTTTTTTGCAAATTACCTTAAGTCATGAGTTATACTGATGATTCCAAAAAGTAGAAAAAAAAAAATAAACTTCTAAAGCATTTTTCAGCTTATCTGGTTCTTAAGAATCCTACTCTATAGCTGCCATTTTCTTATATTTTCTCCTCAAGTTGGAAAGGAAGTTTGTTTAAATTGATGTGAGGAAAGGAGTTGCCTCAGGAAAAAAGTGAGTAAAACACCTTTAAAGGAAAAAGGCAATTACTTCAGAAAAATGCTAAATTTCATTTTGAGACTTTGTTTTGCCGGGCCATGGCAGGCTTCTTAATGTTTTGTGCTGAATTTAATTGCCAGTAATTAATAGTAAAGTCATTAAAAAGAATTAGGATTGACCATGAATTTTTAAGTCTTAAGTAAAAAAAACTAATTCGGAAATGTATCATGTAGCAAAAAAATGATGTAGAAATTGCCTGTAAACCTGGAAGTATCAGATAAACCAAAAAGGTGAAGTTCACCTAAAAACAAAGTTTTGCAATGAATGTGTACTGATTTGGGGAGGGGAGACAAATTCTATGGAGAAAAAAAGGAATCTAAACCCCTAAACACAATTTGAAACATGATTTGAAAACCAAGAAATATAAGATTAAGAAATTAACAGTATCCGGAAGAAACTGAAGTGTCTAATCAATACAGAGAGGAATGCAA
This sequence comes from Pseudochirops corinnae, assembly GCA_028646515.1. Lineage (NCBI taxonomy): Eukaryota > Metazoa > Chordata > Mammalia > Diprotodontia > Pseudocheiridae > Pseudochirops > Pseudochirops corinnae. The sequence goes on along the minus strand of CM053589.1, from coordinate 20,527,615 downwards.
GTTTATGATTTGTAAGAATAAGTTCGTCACAGTCAGTTCTGGAAAAGAAAAATAAATAAATTAGATTTAATTTATATTCCACAGAGAATAGACTTGAAGCTCCATAAAGGACAATAAGAAATGAAAAAAGATGCTCTTAAAAGTAGAAAAAAAAACGTAATACAATGTATATGTGGTACTATTAACTCAACTAGTGCCCAGACTGAATGATTTCAATTTCAGATTCCCCAACAGCAGAGAGAAAAGCTGAGGACTGCAAAAATTGGTGATGCAAATTTAAGCAAGTTTCAGACATCATTGAGATGAGAAGAGTGTAACTTGATTGCCTTGACTATAGAACTTCCAGACTCCATTTGGATAAATGCTTATTTCCTCCCCAGAGAGTTAGAGGTTAATTTTAAGAATTCTAATGATTAATTAGGGGCAGATAGAGTGGTGGATAGAACATTGGGACAGGACTTAGGAAGACCTGAGTTCAAATCCAACCTAAGGTACTTACTAGCTGTGTGACCCTGGGCAAGTCACTTAATCCTGTTTGCCTCAGTTTCCTCCTCTGTAAAATGAGCTGGAGAAGAAAATGGCAAATCACTCCAGTCTCTTTGCCAAAAAAACCACAAACGGAATCATGAAGAGTAGGACATAACTGAAATGACTCCACAACAAGAAGCTTAATTTAAGATCCTAATATTCTTGTGGATTTTAAAAACTCACTGGAATCATGAAGCAACCTTTAAAATTGAGTGATTTAAAATTGAGATTTATATTTGGTTTGATAAGTTAATTGGGAACATTATTTTTCATTGAGTAGTTAATCTATGCATGCTCTTAATGATAACTGCTGGCGCCTCAACTTTGTAGCTTATAAAAGTGACAAACACTCTAAACCGGTTTCTGAAGGCAGCCAGTGGAGAATGACCAAACTGGTGAATGAATACGATGTTTGGGGTTTTGTTTGATGTGTGTGTGTGTGTGTGTGTGTGTGTGTGTGTGTGTTGCATGTAACCATCAGTCTAATGTCACTAGACTGGCAGTGTCTGTTCTTGTGTCAAGTCCATGAGATCATTTTTCACGGGTATTGTGTTTAGAAGGCTCTTGCATTCTAATTTTGGAAATGATGATAAAGACATCCTGTTGAATTTTGGAATGACGCCTGTAAGTGTGAAACATTTGTAACTTGAGGACAGATAGTCTTTGATCAGAATGCTGTGATTGATTTATAAATTGGAGCTATTTACATAAAATAGTTTTGTCTAGAAGACAAAATATTCTGGTTAATGACTTTCTTAAGCATTCAAATGAGCATGCTCTGATTTGCCAACCAGTACATTTAGGTGGTACCATTTAACGAGACTTTGGAAAGGAAGTTTGAAATGCTTTTTGCGAGCATGGTTTGAAAACAGTTAAGCTCTCAAGAACTACCAGTCTTTGGAGACTGTCTTCATTGTTTTTCAACAATAAATTGGGTGATTATTCCTTAGATATACTATTCAGATAACCTTCTCATCAGATTTGTTAAACTTGTATCAATGAGTATAGGTGATGGAGCAGTATAAAATCCTAGGCAACCACGTGCAGGACTCAACTCATTGATGTGATATATGGCTAGTAGATGTGAACCTGAATGATCAAGAGCATAATTCAAGAAAGTGAAAAATTTTAAAGAGGAAAATTCAGCCTATAAACAAATTTGGAATTTTTACAATTGTAGACTTCATGAAGCTTGTGCAAATGACTTGCCCACCCTCAGATACTACTTCTTGCCCTATGAAAGGAACATAAAAGGAGCCTCCCTTAGAAGGTGTTTGGATCTTAATCTTCCTTACAACTATATAGTCCTACCTTCCTAAACCTGAACTTGTAGAGGACCCAGGCTGGTTGACAGTGTTACTATGCTCTGTAGGGTATTTCTATACCTTAGGAGTCTTTATGGCTGAAATACTTAGCAAAATGGGTGTTATCTCTAGGTTCAGTCTTCTCCCATTAATGGAGTAGTTGCTGGGGTACAGCTGACAAAGTTTTCCTCACTTGAAAGACTTACACGACCTAATGCTGAGTTAAGTGAGCAGAACCACAAGAACATTGTACACTGTAACAGCAACAGTGTATGATGACCAGCTTTGCTAGACTTAGCTCTTCTCAGCAATGCAATGAACTAAGACAGTTTCAAAAGACTCATGATGGAAAATGCTATCCCACATCCAAAGAAAGAACTATGGGGTCTGAATACAGATCAAAGCACACTATATTCTCTCTCTCTCTTTTTCTTTTTGTCTTTTTTTCCTGTAGTTCTTCCCTTTAGTTCTAATTCTTCTTTACAGCATGACTGATGTGGAAATATGTTTAATATGATTGCACACCATATTGGGGGGAAGGAAGGGAAGAACATTTAGAATTCAAAATCTTATTAAAAGTGAGTGTTGAAAGCTAAAAATAAATAAATTTTTAAAAATTAATTTAAATGCTGATTAGTTAATATGACAGAAAAGAAAATGATAAATGTTGGCAAGGATGTGGAAAACTTGGGAAACTAATGTACTGTTGGTAAAGTTGTGAACTGATCCAATGATTCTGGAGAACAATTTGGAACTATGCTTAAAGGGCAATCAAACCTTGATCTAGTTATACTTCTACTCGGCCTATATCCCAAAGATATTTTTTTTAAAGTAGAGAAAGGGCCTACTTCTACAAAAATATTTGTAGCAGAGATTTTTGTGGTGGCAAAAAAAAATTGGAAATTGAGCGGCTATCTGTCAACTAGGTAATGACTTGTTAGTTGTAGTATATGATTTTGATGGAATACTATTTTTGCTTTTTTTTTTTTTGGAGGGAGGAATGCAGGACAATTGGGGTTAAGTGACTTGCCCAAGGTCACATGGCTAGTGCTAAGTGTCTGAGGCTGGATTTGAACTCAAGTCCTCCTGACTCCAGGGCCAATGCTCTATTCACTGTGCCACCTAGCTGCCCCCAATGGAATACTATTTTGCTGTTACAAAAATGATGAGCAGGCAGATTTCAAAAGAACCTGGAAAGACTTACATGAACTGATGCAAAGTGAGATGAGCAGGACCAGGAGATCACTGTATATAGTAACAGCAGCATTGTATGATGTTTAGCTATTAATAACTTAGCTATTCTCAGCAATACAGTGATCCAAGACAGTTCCAAAGGACTCATGAGGGAAAAAATGAGGAAAAACCTAAATGAGTCTCAATGCAGATCAAAGCATACTATTTTCATTTTCTTTGTTTTTTGACATATTTTTTTTTCTTTTGGTGTGTTTCTTATTTTACAACATGACTAATATAGAAATGTGTTTTACATGATTGCCTATATATAACCTGTATAAAGTTGCTTACCATCTTAGGAAGGGGAGGAGAAAATTTGAAACTCAAAATTTTTTAAATGAATGGCAAAATTTGTCTTTATGTGTAATTTTAAAAATAAATACTATTTTAAAAAAGAATTTGGATACTATGCTATTTGGTAAATATTTGTTTAATATTGATATAACTTCATTGTCGGTGGTGCCATTTAGCAAGATGTAGTTTTCCTACTTATCTCTTTTAATTAGGTTTATTTTTGCTTTCTATTGTCTGAAATCACGACTGTTACCCTTGCCTTTTTTACTTCAGCTGAAACATATTAGACTCTGTTCCAGTCCTTTATATTAATTTTGTATTTGTCTTTCTGTTTCAAGTATGTTTCTTATGAACATCATATTGGATTCTGATTCCTAATCCATTCTGCTGTCTACTTCCATTTTATGGGTGAGCTCATCCCATTCACATTCACAGTTATAGGTATCAACTGTATTTCTCTACATTGCATTTTCTTCTGTTTCTTCCTCTTTCTTTCTCTTTTTATCTCTCTTCTAAAGTCTGTTTTGCTTCCTTTACCTTCTACTAACTTCCTTTACCAGCCTTCCTTTTATCATACCTATTTTCTCTCTTCCCCTTCCTCTCTTACTTCCCTATTGGGTAAAATAGATTTCTATAACCAGTTGGGTGTATATATGTGTTTTTCTCCCTCTGAACCAATTTAGATGAGAGTGAGGTTTGCATGTTACCCAACCACCCCACCATTTTCCCCTCAACTATAAAAGCTCCTCCTTGTGTGCCTCTTTTATGTGAGATATTTTCCCCATTCTTTCTTGCCCTTCCCCCTTCTCCCAATGTATCTCCCTTTCCCACCCAACTATTTCTTTTAGATCAGCCCAACATAATCAACTCACTCTGATGCCCTCTATTTATGTAGAGTCCCCCTAACTTCCCTTATAATGATAAAATGCATAGGAGTTACACTTACCATCTTCCTATATGGAAATGTAAGCAGTTTAACCTTATAGAGTCCTTTATGATTTCTCTTTCATGTTTACCTTTTTATATTTCTCTTGAGTCTTGTATTTAAAAGTCGAATTTTTCTATTCAGTTCTGGTCTTTTCATCAGGAACACTTGAAAGACCTCTATTACTTTAAATATCCATTTCTCCCCCCGGGAGGATTATACTGTTTTGCTGGGTAGTTTATTCTTGGTTGTAATCCTAGCTCTTTTGCCTTCTGGAAGGTCACACTCCAAAGTCTTCTGCTCTTTTAATATGGTAACTGCTAAATCTAGTATGATCCTAACTGTAGCTTGATGCTATTTGAAGAGTTTCCTTCTGACTACCTGAAGTATTCTCTTGTCTGGGAACTTAGGAATTTGGTTATAATATTCCTGAGAGTTTTCATTCAGGAATCTCTTTTAAGTGGTGATAAGTAGATTCTTTTGATTTCTGTTTTAGGTCTGGTTCTAGGGTATTTGGGGCAATTTTCCTTTATAAGGTCTTGAAATAAGACGTCTAGGCTCTTTCTTTGATCATGGCCTTCAGGTAGCCCAGTAATTCTTAAATTATCTCTCCTCGATCTATTTTCCAGGTCAATTTTTTTCCAATGAGATATTTCACATTTTCTTCTATTTTTTTTTCATTTGGTTCAACCTTTTTTTGGTTGTTTCTTGATGTCTAATGGAGTCATTAACTTCCACTTGCTAATTCTAGTTTTTAGGGAATTGTTTTCTTCAGTGAGATTTTGTACCTCTTTTTCTATTTGGACAATTCTATTATTTTTTATTTTATTTTAGACTCAAATGCCAAAACACAAATACAGAACAGAGAAAAGAAACAAAAACATATCATAAACTTAAATATTGGAACCTAAATACAAAGTTAGAAAGAGAGAAAAAGCATGTCATATGCATAGCAAAACATAAGAGAGGATTCTAAATATGAAACAATAAATTTTCATTTCAAGAAAGCCTGTATGGTAAATAATATTCATTGTATTGAGAATTGTCCATCTTTCTTTACTTCCTTGTGAGTTTTCTTTTGTTCTCTGCTATGTACTTTTTTACTTTGTTCTTTGTTCCCCCTCTCTCCACCCCCTAAAACACTACAATAAAGTTTAGATAGGTTTCTCTATAGCTATAAATATATACATACATATATACATATCTACATACATATATGGACATGTGCTTTCTCAAAGATATTCTATTCCTGATCTTTGTTTTTATATTTGTGCATATCTCTTGTTTCCTATCCCTCCTGCCTCCTCTACCCACTACCTTGCCCTCCTTATCTACCCCCCTCCAAAGATCCCACCCCTATCCTCCCATTCCCATAAATCTAAACACCCTTCTATACCCCTCTTTTACCTACTCCTTCCACCTTCCTTCTAAAGATCCTTCCCTTGTCCTCTCCCCCCTTCCTATACCCATACCATTTTATTTCTTCTGAATTTAGAATACTTTTATATTCTTTTACATATATGTATTTACCTCTTAAACCCCATTCCTGATGAAAGTAGGTTACCAGAACTACAAGATGGGAGGACCCCCATCTAATTCTTCTGTATTGATTCTTCCTCTTATACCTCATTTGTATAAAATAATTACTCTTTCTAGCTGTGCCTAATGGTTTTGCTTTTTAGATTCATATCATACTCAGGTTTACCTCCAATCTTTCTTATGAGCTACCCAATTATTAATAAGAATCTTAGACATACATTTCATATTTATATATCTAAAAAGTAAACAGTCTGTCCTTATGAATACCTTATAATCAGTCTTTGATATGTACCTTATATTTCTCTTGGTTCTTGTATGTCAAATCTTCTATTGAGTTCAGGATTCTTTTTAACAAAGTCTTGAAAATCCGAAAGTTTATCAAATGTCCATTTCTTTTCCTTCAGTGTAATATTTAACTTTGCAGGGTATGATGTTTTTGGCCAGAGACCCAATTCTTTTGCTCTTCAATATATTATATTCTAAGACCTGCAGTTCTTTAATATCTCTGCTGCTTGCATGAGTTTAATTGTGGCAGCACCATAATTAAATTGTTTTAATTTTTTTTAAATTGTTTTAATCTTGATGCTTTTAATATTTTATCATTGAGATGAGGGTTTTGGAATTTGACTGTGACATTCCTGTGAGTTTACATCATAGGATCTCTTTTAAGTGGTGTTGGATAGATTTTTTTCTATTTTACTTTCTCCCCCTTGTTCTAATATACCAGGACAAATTTCTTTAATTATTTCTTGTATTATTGTATCAAGACTCTTTTTTTGATCATAACTTTTAGTTAGTCTGATTATTTTTGTATTTTCTCTTCTTGATCTATTCTCCAAATCTGTTGTGTTTTTTATGCTTCACTTTTTCTTCTCTTTTTTCATTATTCATATTTTGTTTAATTATTTCTTGATCTCTTATAATTTTGTTGGCTTCACTTCACCCAATTCTCATTTTCAAGGTGTCATTTTCTTCCTTAAAATTCTGGATTTCCTTTTCTAATTGATTGACTTTCCTTTCATGCCCTTCTTATTTTTCTTGTAGTATTTTTTTTAGTTTTTACTACATTTCTATCATTTGATTTTTAACGTCTTTTTAAAGATCTTCCATGAATTCTTTTTGGGAAAGTGGACATTTGGCATTACTCTTTGGGGATTTCTTTACTTCAATATCCTTTTCTGAAGATGAACTCGGTCATCTCTATTTCCATAATAGCTTTCTATGGTTGGATTCTTTCTCCTTTCTCTGTGCATTTTTTGTGGTTATAACTTAAGTTTTGTAATCACCTCTAGCCCTGGGGTATGAGAAATGATGCTTCTTACCCCAGACCTTCAGTTCTTCCCTCTAGCCTGGAACCAAAGCCAAACATCCAACCTCCTGTGTGATACTTGACCACAACCAGGGACTTTCTGTCCCACTGCTTCTGCGTTCACCAGGTGTGTGCTGGTTCCTTCTCACCCCCATTGCTTTTTGCAGCACAGCTAGGTCTGGCATTCCTGGTCAGAAGAGGTTCATTTGATCTTCCTGGGCTCAAACACCCAATTCTCCTCACTATCCTGGGGGTAAAAGTTCCTGTGGCTAGAGCAGAGGCAGCCTCTCAAACCAACTAACCCCAGGGCTTGCCACTTGTTGTTAAACTGGAACATAGCCTGGAGGTGTTTACTCTTCACAAAACTAAATCTTGTCCGGGGATTTTTCTTCAGATATTTTTGAATTGTCCCAGGTTATGTCCCTGTTCTTATTTATTTCCACCCACACTTTGTTTGCTTTAAGGTGCTATTTTAACTCTTTTGTGGGGGAAAAGCTTTAGAGTTTGTGGGGGGAAAGCTGACCTACATCTTCTCAGAATCCTCTCCAATTCTATTTTTTAAGGTGTTGTTTTCTTCAGTATTTTTTGCCTCTTTTACCAAGCTGTTATCTTTTCTTAATTTTCTTCCCTTGCTCTAATTGCTTTACCCAATTTTTCCTTTTATTGGATTTTGACAATCAAAGTTAGCTCTTCCAGGAATTCTTATTGGCTTGTATCCAATTCACAATTTTCTTTGAGACTTTGCTTGTAGCTATGTACCAATATACTTTTGTGCATGTTCTGACCACAGCATCCTAGGGATGTTCCACCTTTTGCTTCTTGAAATTTTCTTTAGCTTTCTTCAGCCTCTCTGCCTCAAATGGCAATTACTGATCTCTCATCTTAATTCTTCTGGTTCTGGCCCTTGATAATACTTGTGGTGACAGATGGTATTATTAAAGAAGCAAACACAGTTTCCAGAGGGGGAAAAAAAATCCCCTTAATTTTCACTTTCTCCAAAACATTTTTTCCTATTTAATATAATGTTTTCCTGCTTAGACATTTTTATATCATGTGTTTGTTTTAAGAAAAGTGATTGTGAAAGAAGGTGGTATAGCCATACCAGATCTCAAACTGTATTATAGAGTGGTAATTATTAAAACAATCTGGTACTGGCTAAAAAATAGAGTGGTGGATCAATGGAATAGATTAGGTACAAATTACATAATAATAAATGACCATAGTAGTCTAATATATGATAAACCTAAAGATCCAAGTTCCTGTAACAAAAACTCATTATTTTAGAAAACTTCTGGGAAAACTGGAAAACAATATGGGAAAAACTAGGTATAGATCAACATTTTACACCATATACCAAGATAAGGTCAAAGTGAGTGCATGACTTACACATAAAGGGTGATATCATAAGCAAATAAAGAGAGCATAGAATAGTTTATCTGTCAGATTTATGGATAAGAGAAAATTTAGGACCAAAGAAGATATAGAGAGTGTTACAAAATATAAAATAGATAATTTTGATTATATGCAATTTAAAAAGTTTTTGTACAAGCAAAACACAAAACTGAGGGGTAATTTTTGCAACAAGTATTTCTGATAAAGGCTTCATTTCTCAAGTATATAGAGAACTGAGTCAAATTTATAAAAATGCGAGCCATTCCACAATTGATAAATGGTCAAAGGATATGAACAGACGATTTTCAGACAAAGGAATCAAAACTATCTGTAGTCATTTTGAAAAAAAAATGTTCTAAATCACTATTGATCAGAGTGCTGCAAGTTAAAACAACTCTGAGGTACCACCTCACACCTATCAGAGTAGCTAATATGACCAAAAAAAGGAAAATGTTGAATGTTGGAAAACTGAGACACTAATGCACTGTTGGCAGAATCCAACCACTCTGAAGAGCAATTTGAAATTATGCCTAAAGGGCTATAAAACTGTGCATACTCTTTGATCCAGTAATACCACTACTAGGTCTGTATCTCAAAGACATCCAAAAAAAAGGGAAAAGGATCTATTTGTGCAAAAATGTTAATGGGCACTCTTTTTGTGGTGGCTAAGAATTGGAAATCAAAGGGATGCCCATCATTTGGGGAATAACTAAACAAGCTAAGCAAGCTATGGAATATGATTATAATGGAATATGTATTGTGTGTTATAAGAAATGACAAGAAAGATGATTTCAGAAAAACATGGAAAGACTTACATGAATTGGTATATAGTGAAGCAAACAGAACTAGGAGAACCTCGTATACAATAACAGCAATATTGTTCAATGAATTGCGAATGACTTAGCTATTCTTAGCAAGACAATGATCCAAAACAATCCCAAAGGACTAATGAAGAAGCATACTATCTGTTTCCAGAGAAATAATAGATATTGGTTGAATACAGACTGACACATGCTATATTTACTTTCTTTTTTTCTTTTATTCAAGTCTTCTTGTGCAAAATGACTAATATGGAAATGTTTTACATGACTGCAGATGTTCAATCTATATCTGATTGCTTACTGTCTCAGGGAGTGGGGAAGTGGCGACAGAATTTAGAACTAAAACTTTAAATAAAAAAATCTTAAAAGAAATTTTAATTTTAAAAAAGGAAAAAGAAAAGAGAGGATTTAAATGGAAATTTTTTGTGAGCCATTCAGTAAAGATTACAAGTGAAAATTCAGCTTTCACCTCCAGGTTATAAAGAGGTTTAAGAATCGAGAAAAGAACAACTAGCTTTAGAAATGACTTCCAGAAATGTGAATCCCTTAGAGAAAAATTAGATTTCAATTAAGTGAGGAAATAAGGGAAGAGATCCTGGGTGAAGAAGAGTTGTGTTTTTTTTTTTAATAATGGAAAGAGGATTCCAAAGGTGCCATCCTGATCCTCATTACCTTACATCTGGACTATTGCAATAACCTACTGGTTGGTGTGCCTCCCACAAGTTTCTTTTCACTCCAGTCCATCCTCATTTCAACTATCAAAGTGATTTTTCTAAAGAGCTGGTCTGACCATGTTACCTCTGTTTTCAATAAACTTCAGTGGCTCCCTATCACCTCCAGGATAAAATAAAAAATATTTTTGGCATTCAAAACCCTTCATAACCTGCCTCTTCCCCAACCTTTTCCTCCAGTCTTCATACATATTATGCCCTATTCTATCCTCTATATGTTCTGTGATCTGATTCTGGCCTACTTGCTGTTTCTCAAACAAGACACTTCATCTCCACACCCAGGTATATGCACTGGCTGTCCCTCATATCTCAAATAGGGAAGTTGTTTTCTCTCAGGTCTTCTAAATTTTTTTTTTTCCTAAGGGGATTTTTTATCTCAATTTCTCAGAATTATATGCTTCTCCTCAAACTTTTTCTCTGTTTCTCACACAAATCTTTTCCTGCATCTTTTAGAAAATAAATGCACACATAAGAAATTGTAACTACTTATACATATCCTCAGTGTATAAGAGAAGAAGGATCTCACTCCTAGAAAACTGCCACAGGCCAGACCACACCATCAAAAGTGATTTTTTTGTAATCTAAAGCATATATTGTAAGCAATAATATAAATTCTTTCCACTCACCTTACTCCTTTATGTGGGTGGGAATATAAACTCACACATGTTATAGAAATGATATATTCAGGAAAACAGACTTACATATTTGCTGAATTTACACATCAAATATTTGAGGAATAGATGAGTTCATGTTGCATTAAAACTCTGACTTTTGCATTTCCTGGCCATGGAAATTTGCATCCCTATTACACTGATGTATGGCTTTGCCTTTGCTCATTCTATACATTGCTTCAGGTGCTCAAGGCTAGCAAGGAGGCAGGCTCTAGGGAGATACCTCACTGACACATTGATACTCTTCTTAAAAGAAGAAGGAAGAGCCTTCCAGCCACTTTCCTGGCATGTGGTCATAATTTCCTGGGCTTTGAAGATCAGAGCAGTGATTTTATTCACAGCCAGCCTGAAGTACATGCATCTCCATTTAAATCCTTAAACCAAAGAAGCAGCTTGCAAAGTATCAGCAAAGCAGCTCCTGGCCAAACCTTTAAATGGAAACTCTGTCCTGAGACCCAGGAGTCAGCTGAAAGAATGGATAGTGGCCAGCAGTGTATGGTTCTCTAATCTAAGTAGACTCAATTTTGGTGCATGGTATTAGAGCTGTTCCTATCAGTTCTTGTCCAACTTATAGTGTCCTAAGAGTAATGTCTACCATTTTCCTCTCATTGAGGTGGTGGATAAAGATTTATAGGTGACCAAACCGAGACTTGAGTTTCCCATGGAGCATAAAATAATATAACATAAATAGATGTGTGTATTTATGCAATTAAGTTAGTTTAAGTCCAGGTATAAATACTAGAAGTTAGACCATAGCTAGTGTTCCTTAGTGATCATCAAATTGTGCCTTGCTCTTAATTTAATGACCTATTTAACTGGTACTGTTCTCTTTGGAGATTCTTGGCACATCAAAATGGGGAGTTTAAAAACGAGCAGCAGGGATTATTTTTAGAAGGAAATACAGTAATCATAAGCATGATTTATCACAATACCAAATTCAACAAAGCATACTTCTCACACGCTAATTGCTCCTATAGGTAGAAAATTCTAGTTACAGCATTACCAGCACTCTCTCTTTCACTATTTCTCATAGTGAAGAGTCTTCAGTTATCAATATACCAATAATCCTCTAGAGGCAGCTGGGATTGGCTTTCTCTGAATATTCCAGACACTATAAGATGGTTAAAAAAATTAGTAACTGCTGCAACCAGCACAGTTTGTGGCTCAGCAACCAGCTGAATGAAAAGAGAGAGAGAGAGAGAGAGAGAGAGAGAGAGAGAGAGAGAGAGAGAGAAAGGGAGAGGGAGAGACGGGTATGTATTCAATAGTCTGTTTATTACAGAACCATTTCATACAGAGCCAAAGATACAAGAAAATCATAAGGCTTATATTCCCTATAACAGGAATTCCTGGAATGAATGGTCACTTCTTGGAATCTACCACTCTTGCCCCAGCCCAAGGCTAATCATTTATTAAGATTTTATCCTAGGACCACGTCCAGAGGAACAAACAGGGAGTCACAGGACTTGATACTCCCCTGAAATTTCTAGGATACTTCAAGATCCAAAGAAAGCATCCACCCAACAAGATTATAATCTTTCTGCATATTTGCCTCATAGAAGAGGGGGAGCATGAAAGTCTGTTCTACTACAAGTAACTAGGTGGCACAGTGGGTAGAACTGGCTGGGGCTGGAATCAGCTTTAAATCTTCCCTCATTTAACCTCTCTCTGACTCAGTTCCTAGAAATGCAAAAAAAGGATAATAGCTCTCCCTTATAGGCTTGTTGTGAAGATCAAACTAAATATTTATAAAGCACTTAGTACATTGTCTGGCACATAGTAGGTGCTTCCCTCCCTTCCTCCCCACTAACAATAAAGGGGCACAGTTAGGGGAAAATCCACTTGGCAGTAGGCACTCTCTCTTGCCACATTCATCCTCATAATCCTTAAGCCACTCATCATTCTCAGAGTATCTGAAGGCTTCAAAGGGAGAAAGGGAGTAATGGATTGTCCCTCATATTTAGGAAAAAAGAAGGTCTATAGAGTAAGAAATTGGCAAGATTGGAAGCTGAATGCTATAACAAAAAACACAGCCTTAAAGCAGAAAGGGCGCTGAACTAGGAACAAGAGCACTTAAGTTTGAATCCTAGCTCTGTTCACTCTTCTCTTTGCTTCATGTTAGCCGTGCAACCATAGGCAAACCATGGTGTCACCAAGCATTTATTAAGCACCACTGTTTGCTGAAGACTGTGCTGCAAGTACAAAGAAGGAAACAATCCCTCACCATGGTAAGCTAAATTCCAATAGTGGGGACAATGAATCCATATCACAGTAAGCACAACACTAATACAAAGTTTATAAATACAACAGTGAGCAATCATAGTTACAATAACATGTTAAATATGTCATTTAAGGAATAACACTAGCACTTGGGGGATCAAGAAAGGCTTCATGCAAAAGGTGTAAGGATAAAATGACATAATATTTCTAAAAAAGTCCTTAGTCCAATGCTTAGCACATACCACCACCACCCATGAACAGAGAGAAAGTCAATTTGGCTGGATTATAAGGAAAGGGAGAAATTTAAAATGAAGATGGAAAAGGGTAGAAGCATTTATCACCTCTAAGCTTCATTTTCCTTGTCTTTAAGATCAATATAACATTAGTACTATCTGCCTCACAGGGTTATTATGACTATTAATTATTTCTATCTAATTTTAAGCACTTAAAGTATGAATTACTGTCTCTTCATCATCCCTGGAAGCCCCTGAAATTAGATTCAATAAGCATTTATTAAGTGCCCATGGTATGCATGACACTATGCTAGATTCTGGGGAATAAAAAATAACAAAGCCATCTTTCTGTTCCAGGTTTTTACATTATATTGCACCATCTATCTACAATGCCGTCGGTCCTTAGTTTCTCAAATATGAGAGTACTTGGCACATAATTTTCCTTTCCCCTCCAAACCTTTCCCTTATACCTGGGGGTTTTGATTCACAGATTGATGCTCCTTTATATACCCAGGCCTCCTCGTTCATCAACTGAGAGGCTTCATGATACAGTGGATGGAGCATTGGACTTGGAGTCAAGAAGGCCCGAATTTAAATCCTGATGCAGATACTTATTAGCAACATCCCACTGTGTGTAATGTCTCTGACTTCGGTTTTTTCATCTGTAAAATGAGAGGGTTGGATTCAATGATCTCTTAGGTTCCTTCTAGTTCTGAATCTATGATGCTATGCCCTTTACTCCATTCTGAAAAACACAGGCAGAGATGATCATACCTGGATCTCCTCATTCCCTTAAGTGTTCCACTTCCATCACCAAGACCTCTGAAATCTTATCTGATCCAAACATCCTGTGACAATCTCTCCCTGTACCTCATCCTCCTAAACCTAATTTGGGTCCTAGAATTAAACAGTTCAACTCTTCACCATCTTCAATCTCTTGCCCCTTTGTCCTATTGCCACTTCTGCCTTGCCAGTTTCTAACTCACCATCCACTTCCTACATACTTATTCACATGCTACTGGTCAATGCTAGATGAGGTCACCCAACCCAATCATGCTGATTGAATCCACCGTGAATTGTATGTTCTCTAATCTCAAGTGGGCCCTTGCTTCCATAAAGCAATCTTTTATCTCTTCTATGACTAATTAGATTTCACTCCTTACAACAGCTATTCTATCTCTTCTAAGACTAACACATCAAACTTTTCCCTCCATCTCAGAAGAGGACATTATTTAATATTTAACTCAGGCAAACAAAAGACATTTACTGTGAGCTTCCTCTTCACTCCTTCTTACATCCTTTTAACATCATCTTCCAATAGCCTCTCCTTTATTCTAGTATCTGATAAAAAAAAAAATGGCCTTTCCCCTTGCCAAGGTCAACACTTCTACTTCTTCAACTGATCCTATCCTCTTCTATTTTGTTTAGCAGAATGCCATTGCAAATCTCATCTTTCCCTCTGGATCTTCAGTTTCTTCCTATTAACTGTCTTTTTCCCTGTTGCCAGCAAAAGTGTCTAGGTCTCTCCCATTTCTAAAAAACAAAAACAAAAACACCTTAACTTGACCCTACCATTATGTCAAGCTATTGTCCTGTATCTCTCCTCCCTTTCACATTCAAACTCCTAGAAAAAGCTCTCAACACTCCTTAGCTCCATTTCTTTTTCTCTCACTCCCCAACCCCTTGCATTCTAGCTTTTTACTCCCTTAGTCAACTGAAACTGCATTCTTCAAGGTGGCCAATGATTTCTTAGTTTCCATATCCAGAGGCTTTTTCTCATTCCTTGTCCTTCTTGACCTCTCTGTAGCATTTAATATTGCTGACCACCTTTCTCTCCTATATATTCCCTTCTCCCTGCGATTTCATTACATTGCTCACTCTTGGGTCTCTTCCTATTTATCAGACTGTTCCTTCTCAGTCTCTTTTCTTGGATTCTTCATATCTCTCTCTCTCTCTCTCTCTTTCTTTCTCTTATATAGATATAGAGATGTAGATATAGATATACATGATCTCCCTTTACCTGTGGATGTACAACACATCTCTATCCTGGACCTTCTTTTCTCTATATACACCTTCTATAATCTTATAACTTACATACAAACACACACACACCACACCACACCACCAGAAACATCTGTCATCCAGTAACACTGTCCTCTGCTATTCCTCGAATAAGATACTCTCCTTCAAATTGGCTCCAAGACGTGGCTCCATTTTCATTGGCTGTCTTCCGTGCCCAGAATGCTCTCCCTTCTCACCTCTGCTTCCTGGCTAACATGGCTTCCTTAAAGTCCCACCTAAAATGCTGCCTTCTACAGAAAGCCTTTCCCAGTCCTTCTTAATTCTGTAACCTGCCCTCTGTTGTATATTTCCTATATTCAGCTTATTTGTACATATGTATTTGCATGTTATCTCCTCCATTAGACTGTGGATTCCTTAAGTGCAAGGACTGTCCTTTGCTTTTCTTTATATCCCCTGAACTTGACACAGAACCCAGTACATTGTAGATTAGGCACTTAATAAATATTGATTGATTGACAGACCTCTTTAGCTTCCATGGATTCCATTATCTAAGCCATCCATGCAGACCCTAGTTTCTTCCTACACTTCCATCCTGCCTGAGGGACATTTCCATCTATATACACTGTAATAGTCTCAAATTTAAGATGTCCAAAACAACTCCTCTTATTATTAGGGGCAGCTAGTTGAATTAGCCTAGAGTCATAAAGACCTGAATTCAGATCCAGTCTTAGACACTTACTACTTGTGTGACCCTGGGTAAGTCAATTAACCTCTATTTGCCTCTATTTCCCAATCTATAGAATGGGAATAATAATAGCACCTAGCTCCCAGACTGATTGTGAGGATCAAATGAGATCATTATAAAGTGCTTAGCACAATACCTGGAACATAGTAAACATTATATAAAAATTAGCTATTATTATTATTATTATTATTATTTTGCTCTATCTTAACTTCCCTTTTTGTCCCAGGGCACTATGATCTTTCCAGACTCACAGATTCACCATCTTAGAGTTCTTCATTCTCCTTCACTCCACGCATCTGCAGCTGCTAAGACTTATCAATTCCACATTCACAGCATCTTTCAACCCAACTACCTTTCTCTCTACTTGCACAGCTGTCACCCTAGTTCAGGCCCTTGTGACCACTTGCCTAGACTACTGCTATAATCTCCTAATTGGTCACCCTTCTCTGATTCATCCTGCACACAGCTGTCAGTGTATCCCTAAAGCAGAAGTCTGACTTTGTCATTTTCCTGCTCAATAAACTCTAGTGATATCCAGTTACCCCTAGGATCAAAAACAAATTTCTATACCACGTTTAAAGACTTTCAACAATTCAATCCAACCTACTTTTCCTGTTGGTGTTGTTTTTTATGTTCCACGTTCTCCATTCCAATAATATATATCTATCTACTCTTCCTTGTATATGGCAGCCTATAGCTAGCCTCTGTGCCTTTGTATTGGTTATCTCCCATGCTGGAAATGCTCTCCCTCCTCACCTCCACCTCTTAGGACATCTCGCTTCAAGTTTCACCTCATTAAGAAGGCTTTTGTTGGCCCCCACCATCTCTGTTGCCCCCAGCTTACTTTGCATATATTTTATACATATACATGCATATAAATGTTGTTCCTCCCAATTTAATGTATGCTCCTTGAAGGCAGGGAATGTTTTGTTTACGCCTCCGTCTTCTCCGCATGTGGTGGTATTTGATAAAGCTTTGCTGAATGAACAAATGAATTCCCATTGGCCTTTGAAATCTCTTGATACAGGGTCTTCCTGGAATTACCGGGCTGAATTCAGGTCAACAAGGATGCATTCAGGCATTGTAACAGCAAATAAAACCAAGACAGCCAGTATAATAAAACCTTTCTCTTAGGCTTTGCAATCTCCAAACAGAACTGAGACTTGAATACAGATATGCAGCAATAGCCTTCATGAGGCTAACAATGGAACTAACAAATATGAATTGGACCCAGGAATGTAATCCTCGTGCAATTCCCAGTGGAGAAGCATTTCTGAGCTGCCGACCTCACAGAATAGTGAAAGAGATGACCCTTGAATGTTCCCCTCCCCCACCTTCCACACACACCTCAACTGCCAGGCACCGGAATTTAGAGTGGTAGAAATGGCTCATTTTCACACTTCTAACTATTTTGACTCAGTTTTGTTAAAACAGAAATGACCTTGAAAGGCTCCCTGGAATATTCAACACTCATACTGGGATGGTTATTGGTGGTTTTGCTTTTTTGTAGCGGACTTTTAAAACCCACTGTTTAAGAAGAACCAAGTCCCAAATCTACCAGACTCTTGAAAGCTTAGCAGTGTGTAGATGAAGCAGAAACATTCTACCAAGGCAGGTAAAACTGTCAGAGTTCCATCTCATCCCAGCCTAAATGGGACTGGGTTTTTCTACTGACTTGCCCCTTCTGATTAGTAAATACCTTCCCCACTTAGTCTTTACATATAGGCGTCACCTTGTTTCTTCCTGTATTATACTTATTATGAGATATTGTGCTCTTATTCAGTCATTTCAGTCATGTCCAGCTAAAAAATTGTACATGACAATTAAGTTTATGTTTCCTCATTCTACTAATCTGTAAGTTCCTCAAGGACAGGAACCATGTGTTATTCAAACTCTCTATTTCCCCTAGGGTTTATTACAGTACTCTGAATATGATAATGAGTGATTATGCAATCATCTATTATGTCATGTTAGTGGATGGATGATTAGCAAACATCACTTTTAAAATTGTTATTTTAATAATTTAAGTGTAAGGAGCTCTGGGCTCTCAGAAATCTTTGGCACTTAGATGGGGAACTCCTTGAGGGCAGGGACTGCCTTTTGCCTCTTTTTGTATCCTGGACACTCAGCATAGTGCCTGGCAGATAGCAATAAAATAAATAAAAAATACTTATTGACTGACTTACTTCCAAATGTATGAAAATTGCCTTTCTTTCTCCATGTACGTAGTCCTTCCCCATGTAGATAGCTGAGCTATATCCTTCTCAGTTAGATCTCAATGGAATGTGACAAACATGTCTGAGTTGGCTGACTGTTTTAGTATAGTTAAGGTCAAGACGCCTCAAAGGATTAGTTTTGCTTATCTGTTTCTTAAAAGACCAGGAGGAGAAACACATGAGCACTATACAAAGAGAGAAACAGACGGAGAATGTGTACATATGTATCTATACATACACACATACATACGTATCATATATATACATATATGCATATAAGGGCACTCCTCTTGCAGACTAGCAAATTTGCAGATCATAAGGGTCAAGAGACACTGAGATACAATGTCTCACTCAGAATGCATTTACATTTTATAGAGAGTAAGCCCCTTTTCAAATGTGAATCCATCATTTTTCACCTGGAAGATATGAGGTTTGGGTAGTTCATTTGCATTTGAAAAGACCAGTAAAGATGATGAACCCACCTCCAAATCATAGATTGCCTCAGTACCTTTTCCCCAGCCACTCATTTGCATAGACAAACAGGAGAACCTCAGGGGTTAAAAGAACCAGAAGCCCAGAGATTTTTGTTGAATTGGGCAAATGGTCATTGCCTGGCTATGTCCTAGCCTAAACATTAAGGAAATATACTGAATGAGCACCATAAGTTAGGGTAAGGTCTCTCACCTAAAAGATCAAGCCCTGAAGAATTGTCAAAAGGAAAGGCTAAAAGTCTGCTCTTCCATCTCCTGTCTGTGAGGTGACAAGCCTCAAAGCTGAGGTCCTAAAGGAGCAGAACTAGAAAGTTTTGTGTCAATCCCAGGTTTGCAGCTAAGTCTAAAACTGGAAGCGATCAAGTTTTCAGCTACTTATAGAGGAGCAGGCCCAGGGAGTCTAATGAATAAATCTGAGCAACAGAGAGCCTGTGAAGAGCAACCTATCAGGAAAACTAGACCTTATGAAGAGCAAGACCAGCTGAGAAACCCATCCACACCCAATAGTGAACTCCATAAAGGCTCTAAGAAGGCATTCTCAAGGGCATTGAGAATTATAAGTTGCTCTGACCACATCTGTTTACTACATGTGTCTTAATACCACTGTATTTTAAATTTGTACCTGCTCTCCCCAAAGACAGTATATATCTGTGGAGAAGTGTGCCCCAGGGTTATGGAAGGGAAGAATGTTTTATAATGACTGGTCTATTATGTCATTTGAATAAATGTCTTCACTGAGAGTTATTTGAGTCTACTGGGTAATTGTTAATGGGAAGCACATCAATAGGAGCTTGTGAACTATGGTTTTAAAATAATGGTAACACAGGATGTGCAATCTGGAAGTCTGAGAGTAATTATCCCTTCACAGGACCTGAGTGGGAGTGCAAACTGGAGGAGAAGGTCTATGTATACACTCTTTATTATAGAGATAGCACGTCATCTTCATATTAATGTAATCAATTTGTGGTTTTTGGAAACAAGATTGAGGATTTTTTTTTCAAAGCTCCAAACACTAGATAATTAACTCAAGGACATGTTCCAAGAAAAATAAAAGAATTCAAAAGAGTAATCTTCCACTTGAAAGACTCTGGTCTCTATTAATTATAACTTCTTATTCATTGTGATTAATGATTGCCAGGATGACATTTAGAAAGTTTAAGAATAACAAGAGGGAATATGTCCTTGTGATCAAATCTATCAGGGGTATAGTCTTTCCCTAGGGAAGTGGTGGAGCCTTCTCTCTGAAATCATTTAAAACTAGTCCTGACCTAGCTTAGAAAAACATGCTGGAGTGAACAATATCCCTCTAGGGAGAGATTCTGGATGACCTAATTAGTGTCTTCCATCTCTGAGTAGTATGATGATGGACAGCTCTGCTAATGATGATGAAAATGTCTGCTATAACAAATGTAGATAATCAAAATGGGAACAATAGCTTAAAACAAAATGACAGTCACCAACTTGGCAACTTGATGGAGAAGAAGCCATTGAATACTTAGTGATCAGATATTCTCAGGCAGGAAGTATATTCCTCTGTATTCATTTATTAGATTCATTTTGATCAAGAAATCATTAGGTCATCTGAACGACCTAATAAGTTTAGAGAGTGGGACTAGGAGTAAACCTGGGCCATTCAGTGAGGTTAAAGGATAAAACCTTTGGGACTTACATAGGTGCAACATCCTAGCCAACCACATTGCCTTGATGGGAATGTGGAGTCCCCTAAGCCTGGTTTGTTATTCACTCCATTCCTACCCCTCTTAGGATAATTAATTCAGGCCTCGCTTGAAGTTGGAGGATGAGAATAGGGATGGAGGTTGTAAACAAGGGAGGCAGAAAAATTATTTGATTGGACCAGGCTATTGTAGATTTGAACCCCATTTTGGAACTAAAGCTAAGCAGAAGGAAGATAGTTTATATGTGAACCAGTTGGGAGAAGAAACACACAAAGAGAACCGAAAAGGCTGGGGGGTGGTATAGGAAAATGGAAAGGGGAAATCCCCAGGAGAGGAATGAAGTATAGCCAGCCTGGACCTGTCCCCAAAATGGAGGCCCTGAGAGGACCTCACCTCCCAAGTAAAAAGGGACCAGAGAGAGAAGTTTCAAGATAAGAGGCCAGGTGAAGTATGGTACGAGGAGTCAGAAGCAGATCTTAGAAGCAATGGTGGAAACTTTCAGGAAACCACACGGTACAAGAAATGATAGTAGATAGTAGCAGTCAGTGATGGAACAAAGGGAGCTCCTAGGCCCAGCCTCCTGAAAGAGCAATAGGAGTTCCTGAAACAGAGTTCTTGGACAAAAGAGGAGCAAACACATAGCAATGAAGCTAGGGCAGTGGCAAAAGACAAAGCCAAAGTGTACAGGTAGGTGCAAATCTGTACTTTGCACTCCTGTTACATGAGTTATTCAGATGATGCAACTCTTTTGGGAAGGGAATTGCTTATATAGAAATCTTAAGTTCAAAATTCTCCTGTGAGACATCATCACCCTCCCCCTTATGAAGGTTCTACTATTAATTTAAAGGACTACGTAAATTCTCAGGAACATTGCCAGGAAGTGAAGAGTTAACTTTGCATCTATATTCCAGAAGTCTAGGGCACAGCGAGTGTAATGAAATGTCTGGGACACTAGTGGGAATGATAGGACTCACCAGAGGGAGGGGAGTTCACCTGGATCATTTATATGCTCCTATGAGTCTGTTGGTTTGTTTTTTTGTTTGTTTTTGTGTTCTTTCTGTAATCTGTCCTGATTCCAGTATATACTGTTAGCTTGAGTATTTGCATGGGAGCTGAAGACCTTATAATCCATACCATAGGAAAATAAACACAAGCTATGTATTCCAATATACCCAGTAGGGACAAAATCAGCCACATTCTGAGATTCTCAGGAAAAAACCTGTACACGTACACAAGTAAAAGAAGAAAGACTTTTGAGGGATCCCCAAGACTGAGCTTACGTGAGCCCAGAGTTTGGAATCCTATGCCACAGGTTAAACAAATATAACACGGATCATGATGTAGACTTCAGAAGAAAACATCTTCCCTACGTGCCCTAAAGAGGCCATTGTCATTACTTATTATAATATGCTACCCTCCTGGGGTGTCTTTTCCAAAGAGTTATCGGCAGGAAGAAATTACCTATACCTACCTTGATACCACCATAGAATGAGCTATATGGCAGGGATTCTTAACCTTTTTTGTGTGTCAGAGTCTTTGGCAATCTGATGTACCCCTATGGATTCTTTCTCAGAAATATTCATTTAAAAATACATAGCACAACAAAGAAAAACAATTATGTTGAAATGCAGTTATCAAAATTTTTTTTAAAGTAGTTCACAGACCCCAGGTTAAAAATCCCTGCTCTGTATCAAACAGTTTGGACATCATATTATATCCAGATTGGTTGGGACCCAACTATCAAGATGGACTAGGCATACCTTTATCTCATTATCTGTAGCTATTCTTGCCCCTTCGCATTTACCTTCTTCCTCCCTATTGTCACCCCTACTTTGTTAGCTATTACGCTATATAAAGTGAATTAGACATGAGAAAAAAATGAGACATACAGAGGTATTGATCCATGCAGAGTTGTGAAGACACTTCCTGTTCCATGCTCTTCTCAGACCTTGTACATGGCATATGATCTTTACTGGGTATACAACTGATTGATCAATCCATTTCTCTTCCTTTCTAAAAGTCCTGGCTCAGAATTTACCTCCTGTAAAAAGCTTTCCCAAGTTAATCCCACTCACTCTGAGAAATCTTTCACTTTGCATCTTCCTTGCCCTCTTTATGTTTTATTAATGGATGGTTTCTTGTACAATGATTTAGCAAATATTAAGTCATTTCCGTGTGAATTATACTGGATGGCTTTCCAATGCTAATATTCTCCAATTTGTTTAAGTGTGTTATGTATTTCTAAGTGAACTGTATGATCCTTAACAGTAGATACCATGTCTTTTATTCTTTTAAAAAAATCTCTTCCTTCTCAGACTTCCTTAGCGTGGTGCCAAAAGTTTAATGATTTTTCTCACTCCAGGATGGATTTATTGCTCTGTTACAGACTCATGTGGCAAATAAGGACAAGTCCCTAAACCTTTCCATGCTCCTCTGTGCCTCATGGGGCAAAGGCCTCCATTGGAAAGTAGACAGAGTATGCTACACAGAAACATATCATGTCTCTTTTACAGTTGATATAGTCCCATCCTTTTATGTCCTTTCTCCCACCCCCATCATAGAATCCGTCACCAATCCACTGTGCTTGAGTAGGGCTTGGCAGGGAAATGAAAGAAGGGGCCAAAAGACTCAGCCTCTCTGAAGATTTTTCTTTATTACTTTCAAACACCAGCTTCACAGAGGAGAGAGTGACAGGCCAGGGACTGCAGTAATTAGATTTCCTAGAATTAACTAACACATTCCACGCTGAGAAGCTCAGGGTAGGTAATGTATTCTCTGACTCATCAGCATTAATTAACGGCCATTTTATTACACCTGACCCATTTATGGCAGTAAATCCTGGGTTGCCCCCTGATAGACGTAGAACACCTGTGCCTTCTTAAAAGGATCTCAAGCTCTCAGCCAAATGCATCTGTATATTATGTTACATCCTCCTCCCTTGCTGACCAAACTAGACCAAAGAAGAAATCCAGGATCTATCACTTACCTAAAAAGAAGACAGAGAATTACAAGGGCTAGTTTTCCTTTCTTTCCATCCCCAACTAACACCGTCCTAAATCAAATGAATTAACCTCAGCAACCCTTGTCTTAGCTGAGCTCAAGGTGAGTCATTTATTCAATGTTTCTCTTCTTTTCTCTTCCACATTCCCCATCACACAGCATTTTTCTAACTTCTTTGCTTTGTCATTATGTACTTTTCTAGAAGTGATTTATCATTCCTCCATTCTTCCACTGTCACTTTCACAAGCAAAAAGAAAGATATAGTGGATGACTTCTTCTGCCTTGGTCTTTCAATCTATCTTCTAAAGTTAACCCAGAAGACTATGTCCTGTTAGGACCCCATCTCCCCACTCATGTTTGATGCCATCAGGATTCTATCCATAGGGATGGATCTTCTATGCCATCTCCTCAGTTTTTCACAGGTTCCCTCTCTTAACTTATAGGAGCAGATTCCATTTCCCACCCAGTCAAGAAGTAAGTGATGACAAAGTGTGGCTGGCTTTCATGCATAACTAGAAGAATGCCTAACATCAGTAGCAAAGCCTTTCCTAATTTTCAGCATCACCCATCAGGTGTTAGAGTTTACTATCACCAAATTGCATTTATTTTGTATATATTTATACTGTGTATATATATATATATATATATATATTTGTGTGTGTGTATGTTGTGTCTCCCAATAGAATGCAAGCTCTAAGTTCTATTTCTTTTTGCCTTTGTATGTCTAAAACCTGAAAAATAGTTATTGTATAATAAATACTTTTTGTTGATTGGTTAACTGAGCTATGTCTTTAAACACTTGTCATTATATACTCCCAACACTTACCTGCCATCCAAGACCTGATTACTTTTCCTTTAAAAAAAGACTTAAAATTTTTTTTTCTCCCTGTTGATTTCCCCAACCCTACCAATTGAGAAGACATGAAAAACAAGATGTAAAACAAATTCCTGCATTAGGAGACAGAGAGAGAGAGAGACAGAGAGAGAGAGAGAGAGAGAGAGAGAGAGAGAGAGAAAGGGAGGGAGCAAAGGAAAAGAAAATTGGCTTTAATTCACCCTCCATCACCTCTCTATATGGAAGTGAATAGTATGTTTCATTATGAATCCTTTGGAATTGTGATGGGTCACTGTGTTGATCAGAGTTCCTGTCTTTATAATATTGCTGGGTTTGGTTTTTCTCACTTCACTTTGCCTTAGTTCACACAAGTCTTCCTAAGGTTTTCTGAAACTATTCCCTTCATCATTTCTTACTGTACAACAGTATTGCATCACATTAATGCACCATAACTTGTTCAGTCATTCCCCAATTGATCCCTGAAATTTCCAATTCTTTGTCACCACAAAAAGAATCACAATAAATAACTTTGTGAGTATGAGTCCTTTTCTTCTTTCATTGATCTCTTTGGGGTATAGCCTAGTAACAATATTGTATGCACAGTTTAATATATTTTGGGGCAAAGTTTCAACCTGCTTTCTAGAATAGTTAAACTAATTCACACCTATATTAGTGTTCTTGTTTTCCCACAGCCTGCTTGGATTTGTCATTTTCCTTTTGTATCATCTTAGTCAATCTGATGGGAATTAGGTGGTACCTCAGAGTTGTTTTTATTTACATTTCTCTCATTATTAGTGATGTAGGACATTTTTTCATAAGCCTACTGATACTTGAATTTCTTCTGCTGAAAGCTACCTATTCATATCCATTTATAATTGAGTATATATATATATATACACACACACACACACAGAGATAATATATATAAATAATATAATTTATATTATAATTATAATATAATTTTTCTTATAAATTTGACTTGGTGGCGTAAAGCCAAGATGGTGGGAGAAAAGACAGGAAACTGCCTGAGCTCACCCCAATTTCTCTTGAAACAACTTCAAATCAAACCTCAAAACAAATTCTGGAGCAACAGAATAAGGTGAAGCAATTTTCCAGCCCAAGATAACTTAGGAGGACTGTAAGAAAGGTCTGTTTCACTTAGGTAAAAAAAAAAAACAAAAACAAAAAACAAAGAGACACAGACCAAACTGCACCTAGGCAAGGCAATGGAGGTCCATAACCCCAGCACAGATTAGCAACTTAGGCAACACAGTCCCAGCTCAGCAGGCCAGTGGCACAGTGGGACAACTTTGAGGCTTCCAGTCCCAGAGCAATAGGTGAGCCACAAGCCCTGGATCCCTCAGCATAACCGGTGAACCTCCAGTTCTGGAGGCTCCACAGCAGCAAGCCAATGACCATGCCTCTTGCCCCCAGTGCAAGACGATCAATGCCTCCTGTACCCCAGGAGCAGAACTCAATGAAATAGGTGGGAAAATAAGCCAAAAAAATTCCAAGAAAAAAAAAATCCCTGACCATAGAAAATTATTATGGTGACAGGAAAGATCAAAACACAAACTCAGAAGAAGACAACAATGCCAAAATGCCTACATGTGAAGCCTCAAAAAGAATTATGAATTGTTCTCAGGCCCAAAAACTTCTCAAATAAAAGAGGTAGAAGAAAAGTTGGGGAAAGAAATGAGAGTTATGCAAGAGTATCAAAAAGAGTCAACAGCTTGGTAAAAGAAGCACAAAAAAATGTAAAAATATACAAAAATTCACTGAAGAAAAGAATTCTTGGAAAAAGTAGAGTGGGACAAATGGGAAAGGAAATACAAAAAGTAACTGAAGAAAACAATTGTTTAAAAATTAGAATTGGGCAAATAGAAGCTAATGACTCTAGGAGAGACAGCAAGAATCAATCAAACAAAATCAAAAGAATGAAAAAATAGAAGAGAATGTAAAATGCCTTATTGGAAAAACAAAAGATCTAGAAAACAAATTCAGGAAAGATAATTTAAGAATTATTGATCTTCCTGAAAGCCATAATCAAGAGAAGATCCTGAACCCTGTCTTTGAAGAAATTATCAAGGAAAATTGCCCTGATAGCCTAGAAACCAGAGGGTAAAATAATAATTGGAATAATTTATTGATCACTTGTTGTTGTTTTTTTTTGCATTTTTGGAGGGGTGAAGGCAGGGCAATTGGGGTTAAGTGACCTGCCCAATTTCACACGGCTAATAAGTATTAAGTGTCTGAGGTCAAATTTGAACTCAGGGCCTCCTGACTCCAGG
The DNA here is from genome assembly GCA_028646515.1 of Pseudochirops corinnae. NCBI lineage: Eukaryota > Metazoa > Chordata > Mammalia > Diprotodontia > Pseudocheiridae > Pseudochirops > Pseudochirops corinnae. The sequence continues at coordinate 20,501,139 of CM053589.1, read as the reverse complement.
ACTGGGTCTCTATTTACTGTGCCACCTAGCCGCCCCCATCAGTCACTTCCTGAAAGAGATCCACAAATGAAAACTCCCATGAATAACCAAATTCCAGAATTCTCAGCTGAAGGAGAAAATACTGCAAGCAACCAGAAAGAAATAATTCAAATGTCAAGGAGTCACAGTTAGGATTACACAGGATTTAGCAGTTTTTACATTAAAGGATTGGAGGGATTAAAATATGACATTCTGGAAGGCAAAGGAGTTTAAATTGCAACCAAGAATCAACTACGCAGAAAAACTAAGCATAATCTTTCAGGGGGGGAAGTGGACATTCAGTGAAATAGGGGACTTTCAAACATCCCTGATGAAAAGACCAGAACTGAACAGAAAATTCCATTTTCAAATAGAAGACTCAAAAGAAGAATAAAAAGGTAAATGGGAAAGAAAAAGAATAAGTTATTCAATAGGGTTAAATTGTTTACATCCCTACACAGGAAGATGATACTTGTAACTCTTAAGAACTGTCCTTTGAGAATAGTTAGGTATGGACAAAGGGTATAAATTTGATGGATTGACACACACAAAAAAATTAAGGGGTGAGAAAGAGGATTGCACTGGGAGAAGGGTGAAGGGAGAAGCAGAATGGGGTAAATTATATCATATGAAGAGTCATGAAGTAAAGGGAAGAAAGGGGGCGGGGTTGAGTACTGTTTGAACCTTACTCTCATTGGATTTGGCTCAAAGAGGGAATCACATACACACTCAGTTGGGTGTAGAAATCTAGCTTAGCCTATAGGAAAGTAGGAGGATAAGGGGGTTAGAAAAGGTGGGGGCACTGATTGAGGGAGGTAGTGGTCAGAAGTAAAACACTGGTGAGAGGGGAAAGAGTGAAAGGAGACAGAAAGAAAAGTATAAACAGGGGGAAATAAGACAGAGGGAAATGCAGAGCAATCATAAATGGGAATGGGAAGAACTTTCCCTTATAAATTTGACTCAGTTCCCTCTACATCTTAGGAATGAGAGTTTTATCAGAGAGCTTGGTGAAACTATTTCCCCAGTTTCCTGGTTTTCTTCTCATTTTAACTACATTGATTTTAATTGCATAAAAACTTTTAAATTTTATATAATTAAAATGTTCCATTTTACCTTCCACAAATTTCCCTATGTCTTATGCAGTGATTAATTCTATACAAAAATCTGACAGATCATGGCTTTCATGCTCTACGTTGCTTATGATATCACCCCTTATGTTTAAATCATGTACCCATTATGATCTTATCATGATGTGTGTGTGTATAGATAGATAGATATAGATATATAGTGAGAAATTATGCTTAGTTTCTGCCATACTGCTTTCCAGTATACTCAATGGTTTTTGCTAAATAATGACTTCTTGTCCCATTAACTAAAATCTTTGGGTTTATCAAAGTCCAGGTTACTGCATTCATTTGCTTTTGTATCTTGTGTGCCTAATCAGTTCTGCTGATCAACCACTCTATTTCTTACTCTGTAGCAAACTGTTTTGATGATTACCACTTTGAGACCTAGTACTACTAGGTTCCCTTTTTTTTTTTTACCACTTTTTCATTGATTCTCTTGACATTCTTGATTTTTTTGTTCCATCAGATAAATTTCATTATTTTTCTAGTTCTATAAAGTAATTCTGTGGTAGTTTTATCATTTTTATTATATTGGTTTGGCCTATATATGAGCAATTGTTATTTCTCCAATTATGTAGCTCTGTCTTTATTTGTATGGAGTGTTTTGTAATTGTTTTCATATATTTTCTGAATATGTCTTGGCAGGGAGACTCCCAAATACACTCCCCAAATATAGTCTCTAGTTATTTTAAATGGAATTTCTCTCTCTTCCTGCTGGGTTTTGCTGGTAACATGTACAAATGTTATGATTTGTGTGGGTTTATTTTATATTCTGTGACTTTGCTGAAGTTAATTATTTCAATTTGTTTTTTAGTTGACTCAAAGGCTGGCTGTTAAACTATATCATCTGCAAAAATGTGATACTTGTGCTTCCACTTTGCCTATGCTTATTCCTTCAATTTCTTTTTCTTGTCTTATTGCTGTAGCTAGCATTTCTAGTACAGTATTAAATAGTAATGGTGAAAATGGACATCCTTGCTTTGCCTTTGATCTTATTGGAAAAGCTTCTAAGTTATTCCCATTATAGATAAGACTTCAGTAGATAGTATTTATCATTTTAACAAAGTCTCCATTTATTCCTATACTTTCTAGTGTTTTTTAAGAGGAATAGATGTTGTATTTTGTCCAAAGCTTTTTCTGAACTGTTGAAATAATCATATGATCTTGTTGGTTTTGTTACTAATACTTGTCTACTATTCTTATAGTTTTCCTAATATTGAACCAGCCCTGCACTCCTGGCATAAATTCAACCTGGTTATAGTATATGATCTTTATGAATGTTGCTATAATCTCCTTACTAATATTTTATTTAATTGATCTATGATTTTCTTTCTCTGTCTTGACTTTTCCTGGTTCAGGTATCAAGAATATATTTGTGTCATAAAAGGAATTTCATGGAATCCTTACTTTACCTATTTTTTTAAAAAAGTTTACATAGTATTGAAATTAATTGTTCTTTAAATATTTAGTAGAATTCACTTGTAAGTCCAGCTAGTCCTGAAGTTTTTTTTCTCCTGTGGGAGGTCAGTTATAGTTTATTCAATTTCCTTTTTCTAAGATAGGGATATTGAAATACTCTATTTCCTGTTCTGTTAATCTAGGCAAATTATATTTTTTGTAAATGTCCATTTCATTTAGATTATCAGCTTAAAATTTATTTTAGTAGATTGTGAATCTTAATAGCATCTAATTAGGTAAAATAATTCCTAGTAATTGAATTTATTTCTTTCTCATTAGTTATGAATTTATTTTTTTCATTTTTGATACTGGCAACTTTGTTTTCTTCTTTTTTTAATTAATGCAGTTGTTAATGGCTAATCCATTTTATTGTTTTTCTTTAAACCAGCTGCTCCTTTTATTTATTAATTCAGTTTTTTTTACATTCAATTTTTTTACTCTCGCCTTTGTTTTTCAGGATTTCTATTTTGATGTTTAATTGGGGTTTTAATTTGTTGGTTTTCTAGCGTTTTTCTTTAGATGTAGTTCATAGATCTGCTCTTTCTTTTATTAAGGAAATATTTTAGAAATATATTTTTTTTAATTACTGGTTTTTCTGTTTCACATAAATTTTGGTTGTTGTCTCTTGTCATCTTTAATTAAATTATTGATTATTTCTAGTATTTATTCTTTGACCCACTCATTCTTTAGGATTAAGGCATTTAGCCTCAAAATAATTTTTAATTTTTGCTTGAAAGACCCTTTATTGAATGTAATTTTTATTGTGTTATAGTCAGTTTAAGGTGCATTTGATATTTCTGTTTTTCTAAACTTGTTTGAGAGATTTTTATGCTGTAAGTCATAGTCAATTTTTGTGAAGGTGTCAGCATAGCTAAAAAAAAAAAAAAGATATACTGCTTTCTATTTCCCTTCAATATCCTTCAGAGGTGAAGTATATCTAATTTTCTAAAATTCTATTTAGATCTTTAACTTCTTCCTTATTTATTTTTTGGTTTGATTTATCTAGATAGGAAGGAGTAAATTGAGGTCCCTCACTAAAATAGTTTTACCATTTCTTCTTGTAATGCATTTAACTTTTGCTTTAAGAATTTAGATGCCATGTCATTTGGTGTATTATGTATTATATGGTGTATTATGTATTATATATATTATATATTATGTGGTGTATTATGTGTTATATATATTATGTATTATATGGTATATTATGATATTAATTCCTTATTAATGGTACCTTTTAGCAAAATGTAGTTTTCCTGCTGATCTAACTAGGTCTATTTTTGTATTGAAATCATGAAAAGCATCCCTGACTCTTTTATTTCATAATAAATCCTATGTCAACCCTTTATTTTAATTCTATATCTATCTTTCTGTTTCATATGTTTCTTGTAAACAACAAATGGTTGGATTCTAATACATTCTTCTCTCTTCTGCTTTATGGGTGATTGTATCCCTTTCACATTCACAGTCATGAATACTAATTGTGTTTACCTCAGTCCTATTCTCTTATACTTATTCTTCCCTTTTCCCTCTGCCCCCTCTTTGTGAATCTATTTTGCTTCTGACTAATGCCTCCCTTAATGTATCCACCTTCTTACTCCCCCACCTTTTCCCTTAACCCCTTTCCTTCCTATTTCCTATTAAGTAAGATGTACTTCAGTACACAATTGTGTATGTGTGTTCTTCCCTCCTTTAACCAGTTCAAATGAAAGTGAGGCTCAACTTTAGACCATTTTTCTCCATCCACTATCCCCTCCTTTTTATATAAACCCCTGTTTGTACATCCTATTTCTGTGAGATAATTTTCCTTATTGTTCTTCTCCCTTCTTCCCCTTTCCCATGCATTCCTTTTTCCCACCCATTCTACTCTTCTTTTGAGATCATCTAAATGTGATAGAATCATATCTAATCCTTCTGTTTTCATAGGTTTCCTCATTCTGATCAGACTGTTGACTGGTGGGATTCTAGCTCTCTGATTTTCTCTTGGGCATCTAAGTTTTCCTAATAATTTGAGTTGCCCCGATTTGAATAGACTGTTAAGGAGATATTGAACTTCACTGGCTCTAAAACTATTGTATTTAACTTATAATAAGGGGGGTTTTTTAAAGTAAATTATTTTTAAAATACTTTGATATGATTTAAAATATTTTACTTACTTCAGTGTTTAACTCTACTTCTCAACACAGTAAAAATAAATTTTATATTAACTTAATTGTTTACGTTCCCTGTAAACAATGGTTTTCAACATGAGGCTAGAAAACTACTTGGCTGGGGTGTTGTCAAAGAGATTCAAACTTCAGGGGTTAAAATAGCTAATTTTGTAGGTTCCTTATAATTCTAAGGTTCCATGGCAAACACCATTGAGTCCCTTATGGCTTCCAGACTTTGGTTTGTACCAGATCCTGACACATAACCCACTTCAAATCCAGCTCATCTCATGACTCTCCAGCCTCTAGCCCAGTGGCCTTCTCATGCTGGCAACACTTCCATCTCTATAGCTTCACCCTATGATTGGTCACTTCATTCTCACAAGCTCCCTATGAGGAAGTACCCATGGAAGCCATGGTCACTTCAAACCCAGCTTATTCCATGACTTCCCACACTCCTTATCAACTTTCCCCAAAAGGGAGATTTTCCAGTTCCCTTTAATGTAAGCTCCTTCAAGGCTTTGTACATAGTAAATACTTAATAATATACTTAATAATAATAAATCTTTCAACCTAGTTTAAGTGTCCCTTTCAGTTCTAAATTTATTATCTTCTGACCTGCCTGACTCTTGTCACTGGCACTTGGCCCCTTCCTGAATGTTATCCCTGAATGTTGCCTACACCCTAATATATATATATATATATACATATATACACACACACACACACACACACACACACACACACACACACACATATATACACACACACACACACACACACACACACACACACACACACACACACACACACACACACACACATATATATATATATATATACCACTATATGAACAATTAAGGAATTATGCAGAATTCCACCCTCTTGGTGGTCCAAGAAAACTTTGCTCCTGGACATTCATACATATTCACCTACACCTTCTAGCTGAATTTCATCAGAGATAACTCTAATGATGGTTGAAAATTCCAAACAAGCACTCACCAGAAAATGAACTATAGAGCAATAATCATCTCAACACTCAGCCATCTAGGTAGAAATTAGTTGAATTAGGCTCCATTTACATACATCTGCTTCTCTGCAGGTAAGCACCTACTGTTTAATAACAGTTAGATCAGCCCTACCCAAATTTAGTAAGCTAATCAGGGTTTCAAAATATTTCAAAAGTAGACTCTTGAAATACAATATTAATTTATATCTGATCTGAAGGAAGTAAACAAACAATAAATCCATTAGACCCTCTGGAAGGAATAATACCTTAAGCTTTATCCCTTATTATCAGCTAATGTTTTAGTAGAGATTGAAGCACTGGGAGAATGAGTTACAGGATAAACACTTTAGGAGTTGGGGCAAGATAACACAAATATTTTCCAGGGGAATAGGCATTCAATTAAGGAATCCTAAAGTATTACTTATTCATGGTCAGACTATGCCAATAGGATAAAAAGAACAATATTATCTAAATTAATTTTTTAATTTAGTGTCATAACAATCAAACTACCTAAGGGTATACTTTATAGAACTAGACAAAATAATAGCAGAATTTATCCAGAAGAAAAAAGGATCAAGAAATTCAGGAGAAAAAAAATTAAAAAGGAAAAAATGGGAATGAAGGGAGTCTAGCAATACCTGACCTCAAACTATCATCAGAACTATTTGGTACTAGTTAAGAAATGGAAAAGGTGACCAATGGAACAGATTAAATAAACTAGATCTAAGAGAAATTAAAAATAGTACAATCATGTTTGATAAGCCTACGGTCACTATGGACAGATGGTGATTTCTTAACCAAATAAAGAATAAAGATAGTCATAATGAATAAAATGGATAATTTTGATTACACAAAACTCAAAGACTTTTTACAAACAAAATCAAAACAACTAGAATGAGAAAAAAAAAGAGTTAACTGGAGAAAGAGCTTTGCAGCAAATTCCTCTGATAAAGTCTGATATAAGAGCAAGAGCTATTCTCCAATAGATAGTCAAAAGATATAAATAAACCCTTTTCAAAAGAAGAAACATGAACTATAAAGAACCACTCCAAGAAACCTGTCTGATCATTAATAAGAAGAGAAAAGCAATTTGAAACTACTGTGAGGTTCTACATCAAGCCCATCATTTTGGCAAAGATGACAAAACAGGAAAATGACCATTGTTAGAGGAGATATGGGAAGATACAAAACACTAGCGCCCTACTGGGGCAACTGTGAATTGGTCTGACCCTTCTGGAAAACTATTTGGAATTCTACCAAAAACCAGACAAACAATAACCCAAGATACCCAAAGGGGTCAAAGACAAAAGCAAGCGACTCATAAGTACAAAAATATTTATAGACTTTTTTTTTGTATTAGCAAAGAACAAAAAACAAAGTGGGTGCCTGTGGATTAATGGCTGAATAAATTTTCAGACTCTCAACAACTCTTCACTGGACTCCTGCAACAGCCCTCTAATTGGTCTTCCAGCCTTAAGTCTGTCTATTCCAATTCATTCTCTACTCAGTTGCATACTTATCATCATCATCTATATTATACTTTAATTTTTGCAAAGCATTATAGACATTACATTTTATTTTAAATAAAATAAAGCCCCCAATAATCTGGTCCCCTCCTACTTTTCTAGTCTTCTTACAATTTACTTCCCTCCACATACTCTATAGTCCAGAGATATTGGCCTACTTTTACTTCCTCAAACACACACTCCATCTCCTGATAAGAAAAGAGAGAAAATCATATCAATAAAAACGTCTTTTAAATACACAGAAAAGAACAGAAGGAAATTCAAAAAGGGAACATAGGCAAGCAGGACAACTTTGTTACTATCATGTTAAATTTAATATTCCCTTTAAAAACTGTATAAAATAATTCACAATTTCATACACAATACTCTTTTATTCTTTGTAGACTAAAATATCCAGTGTTCATGTTTTAAGTTGATCTTTTTTTTGTTTGTTTTTTAAAGGAGTTGTACAATCCTATAAGGATTCCAAAATGTCAGAATGAGCTAAGGCTGAAAACAAAAACTAAGGACAATAAAAAGGGAGTGGGGTGGTTGAAGCTATGGGAAAACTAGGAAAAGATCAAAGAAGGTACAGGCCCACTGCTCAGGGAGAATGGAATGGAATGATGACAACTGACAAAAGAGAGAAGGAATAGCTACGAAATTCTGATTTTGTGTCTTTTTCCTCTACCAAGAGGAATGAATTTTGTACTGGAGAAGAAAGAACAAAAGATGGGCTGACAGGTAACAAGGAAATAGTAAGAGAGCACTTATCTGCCCTTAATTAATTCAAGTTATCTGGCCTACCTGAACTACTTCTGCAGATACTGAAAGAACTGGCATGTAGATGTGAATCTGGAGCCCCTGTCAGTGATTATTGAAAGACTATGAGGAAAAAAGAGAGGACCTGAAGAAGGACAAATAGAGTTCTGAATTGCAAAAAAGGAAAGAGAATAAAATATGTAGAGCCTGACTTTGATTCCTGGAAAAACTCTAGGATGTATTATTAAAGAGGAGGTGAGTGAACATTTAGAAACAGAAGCAGCGATCACAAAGGAGTAGTACGTATTCATCAAAAATCGATCTCGCCACACTGACCTTATATTCTTTTAGATGAGTTCCCAAGCCAGCAGATGATGGTAATGTTATAAATACAGCTTACCTAGATTTTAGGGGAGCATTTGGGGACATATTTGCCAAAAAGATGGAGGGATATGGAAAAGACAATAGTACAATTAGATAGATTCAGTATTGAATGAAAGGCAAGCCTCAAAGAGTAGTCATTGATTGTTCAATGTCAAATTGAAAGGTCTCTAGTGGGGTGCACTAAATATCTGTGCTCAGCCCTACGCCATTCAACATTTTTGTCAGGCTAAAGGCATAGATGGTAGCCAGGGGGCTCAGTGGATAGAGTGCTGGGTTTGGAATCAGAAAGACTCATCTTTCTGAGTTCAAATTCAGTCTCAGATCCTTACTAGCTGTATGACCCTGGACAAGACACTTCACCTAAGTTTCCTCATCTATAAAATGAGCTGGAAAAGGAAATAGCAAACCACTCCAGTATCTGTGCCAAGAAACACTGCAAATGGCATCATAAAGAATTGGACATGACTGGACAATAACAGCAATGGATGGCATTCAGTATAATGTGAACTTCTTTAAATCAGGGACTGTTTCATTAGAGTCAGAAACACATGAATTCAAGTCCAGTCTCAGAAACATATAAGTTGTGTGACTGTGACAAATCACTTGACTTCTATCTCGCCTCAAGTATAAAATGGGAATGTTAACATCTACTTCCCAGGGTTATTGTGCAGATTGACTGAGATAATATTTAGCACATGTGCCTAGCACATAGTAGGTGCTTCAAAAAAAAAATAACATGTTTGTTTCCTTCCTTCTTTCTTCCTTTTGTAATCCTAGAGCTTAACACAATGTCTGTTACAAAGCAGGCATTGGAGGAATTGAATAACTGTCAATTCAGGGTCTAATACAAAACAGGGAGAGAAAGTTAACACATAAGATAACAGAGGCAGAATTAAAAAATATCTTGACAGGTCAGAAAATTAGACTGTTTTGAAGAAGATGAAATTTAACATCATAGACTTGGTTCAAGAAATTGACCTCACAAATACAAGATGGGAAAGGCATGGCTGGCCAACCTCTTTTTTTTCCAAGTAGTTTTGAGAGTTTTAATGAATGGTTTGAGTCCACAACAATATTAAGGAAGCCATAAAAAGCTAATTTGATCTTGGACTACAGTAAAAGAGTAGTCCAAAAATGAAGACGTGATAGTCCCCTGCTCAGACTAGGTCTCAAATACTGTGTTCAGTTCTAGATGCTATATTTTAGGAAGGACATTGATAACTGGGGATGCATTCGGGGAAGGGTAACTAGAATGGTGAAAGGCCTTAAGTCATTTCCGTCTGAGAATCAATGGAAGAAACTAGGGAGATTTAGCCAGGAGAAGAGAAGATTTAGTAGGGGGCATGATAACTGTCTTTAAATACCTGAAAGGCTCTCACATAGAAGAAAGATTTTATTTTTTTTTACCCCAGATGGCAAAAGTAGGAATAATGGATAGAAATTGCAAAGAGGAGATTTGAGGTTTGCTATAAGGAAAATTTCCTAACAATTAGAACTATCAGAGAGTATAAAGGGCTGCCATTGGCAATAATAGAACCCCACTCCTTAGAGGTCACTAAGAAAAGGCTCCACTTGCCAGGTATACCGTGGGAATTCTATTTGGGATGTGGGGTGAACAAGATGCTTTCTGAGATCTCTCCTGCCTCTGAAATTCTGGGAAACACTGAAAAATCTTTAAAGCCCCAAGAATCTTTCATTTCGGGCACCATGACAGAAGTTGGGAGATATTTGGAAGCATGTGCCCTTCTAATTGCAGCAGTAAGCAGTGTCCTAATCTACCTATTTTTAAGACTGAACCAAAGAAGAAATGTACCTATGGAAAAAAAAAAAACTTAAGACCCATGTATAAAACATATGTAACTCTATTGCCCCCTGTTTCCCAATCAGGGTATCAGTATACATCAGCACATCATGAGAGGATGGCTATGTGTGTGTTCATAAAAGTCTTATAATGTCAAATGAAAGTGAGTTAAAAGACAAATTACTTTTAAAAGACTTTATTTAGTTCTAAAAGACTTTGTTGACTCAATTGTTTTAACTCTACTTTCCCACTGAAATAAAAATGAGTTTGAAATTTCCTTATTTTAAAACTTTAAACAAAAATTATTTCTTAAGCAAAATTAAACTTTTATCTGTTTTTGAGTGGGTCCTCCCCACCAGTTGGCAAACAGTGTGGATGTCGGATAGGTGAATTGATGGTATGGATTGACAGCGTGGATAGACAAATGTTTAGATTAGTGAACGAAGGAAAGGTGTAAAGTTCAATGAGACGAGGCAAAACACACACGCACTCACACACTCACACTCAGTTTATTGTGGTAAATTTATGGACTTGTCATAAACTGAAAAAGAGTGAATGCCTGCAGATGATTCCAAAATGCCATTCTGATTTTTAAGTGTGTTTTATTCAAGTCACAAGTCAGGAGCGCGCCTGTGTGTGTGTGTGCGTGTGTGTGTGTGTGTGTGTGTAATGTTACTACATGGTTAGAAACTGAGATCAGCCCAAAAAAATTTGTGAGTTTGTGACGGTCTCCAAAATATTCGCATAAGACAGTGAGTTTTGTCACCAATACTGTAGTACTGAAGCAACCAGAGGAAATATCCTACACTGAATGAAGACTTCTCCTTCAACAGAGAATTATACATTACAGTGAGACAGCAAAATGCATGAGAGAGGGAACGTAAGATTCACTGAACGTGACATATAATATTAGGAGGGCAATAATTTATTAATAGTACCCAAATAACTTTTCAATTCCATAATTAATTTGCAATTATATGTAATAATTGGTCCTAATTTCTAGTCATTAAATACTAATTAATCCTTTTGCTGAGTAATGTATTAGTTTAATTGGTGTTCTACCTTTAAATAATTTTACTTCTTTTGTTGTAATTAAAATTACTAAGTAATTGTCAGCAACACTAACTATGTTAAGGAAATCACATTAGACACAATTTAATAACAAAATCTGTAGTTATAATAACCCAAATCATTCGAGGATCTCCAAGAGCTTTCTTTCTAAGTTGCTCCTGGATACCAAACATAGAAGATTTCACCAATACTATGTAATTATTTCCTTGGTAAACACGATTAACTAACACATTCAAAGAAAGCCAGTGAGATCACACACACACACACACACACACACACACACGACATTACGTGTAGCTGAAACCTTCACCCCTTACTATCTTGAGCAAGAGTAGTCCTAAGAGAGTCATCCTTAGAGAAGGTAAAGAAGAAAAAGGGCTAAGACTAGATTTATGTTAAGTTGAATAAAGACTCCATTCCTGCATCCTTTAGTGAGAATTTTCCTGAGGCCAAACCCAGAAATCCATTTAGGAAATGTGATTTCTAAAGGACCTTATTTAGAGGTGCCCTTTACAGGTTATGCTTGTCTCTAAGGCAAGAAGGGTATGGAGCGGCTGAAAGAGAAGGTCATCCTTCTCCCTCCCTCCTTCCTCTGTCTTTCTGTCTCTGTCTGTCTCTATCTATCTCTGTCTGTCTCTGTCTCTGTCTCTCTCATTTCCCTTTCCCTCCTTCCCCAACTCTATCCTTCTCTTCCTCCCTTTTCTCCCCCTTTCCTCCTCCTCTCTTTCTCTCCACAAACCTCTCTTCCTCTTTCTCTGCTCCCCCTTCCCTCCCTTTCTTCCTTTCTCTCCCCTTCTTTTTTCTCTTGATATACATGGACACACACAGAGACTACTAAGTGCTTCTGTATGAATGTGTAAATCTATGTATGGAGGGCGGAGGGAGTACATACTGTCTGAAATGTGAATCTTTTCAAGTCTAGCTCAGTTCAAAGCAATTTTTTCTCTCCAAAGCAATATAATGTAAACTCCAGGGAAGTCCCTAGTAAAGAAACAGCCCTTGGGGAACACTGAAAGCTTAGTGAGTACCCAGACTGGGTTACAAAACCTAATGTGAGTGTGAAATGTTACCATCAACTTATTTCTTAAAAATTCAATAAAAAGCAGAGGCTTTATTATTATTATTTAGATTCCAATCTCCCCCATAGTGCTAGGAACACTAAGGCATTTCTGCCAAGATAAGGGAATCTGGGGAGCAAAACGGAGGAAACGTGCTGCAAGCAAAGCAGACACTTCAGACCTCATAGTCCACCCAGAGGAAAATGCAATTTGAAAAAAAAAGAGCTAACAAACAACACAAATGCTGACAGCTCAGCAGGGCCTTTCAGACTTTCCATATGAACTGTCTCTGCCTTACATTACAAACCTGGTGATGATTTCTGATTTTTAGAATCTGAGCTATTTTCTTTTAAAGGCTGACTCTTCTACTCCATCATTTTCATTAAACAAGGCAAAGCCATTCTCAGTCCTAGTGTCTGAAGAAAGCTTTTAACTCTCTGGTCTGATTGTATTTAAGCGTCCTCAAATGCACTCCCTACTTATTATTCTGGGTCCTTAGCTCTCCACATTTCTGGCTCCAGAAGAACAAGGCTTGGCAGAAACTCAGGGAAAATTGAGAAAAGCACCAGGAGACCCGGGAAGGTGAACCCAGGAGATTCTGCCAGCAGGCAGGGGAAGGGAGGGAAAGAAGGAGGTGGGAGAAAGGTATTCAATTTTCCAAAGTCAGTAGGCCACGGTCCCACGAATAGAGAGGGTAAGCCCAGGGAATCTACCTCAGGAGAGATTCCTTTTTCCAGCACTCAAGTACAGCACAGGAAGCTACACATTCAGGTAGACTCCAGAGGATCAATGCAGTATAAGGTAGGAATAGGTGAAGCAGGGATGATGAGCCTTAGAAAGAAGTCAGCTTTGCAGACACAATAAGGACACAGGGCGCACTGCATTGGAAATACCTGAGGAGCATTCCTCATAAAGAAACAGCGATCATGAGTTTAGCCTAAATGCTTATTGACTGACACCCACATAATACATACATGTATCTATACATACACATATGTGCACATATATACATATATGGATAGTAGAGTACGTCTAGTTTTTACCTCACCAGTGATGGCTGTGGCCTATGAATTTAGTAACATTAAAGTGATAATCCCCAGAAATATAGGATTATTGATTTAAACACACTAAGCCAGTGGCTCTCAACCTTCCTAATGCCCTTTAATACCCATGTGTGGGAGTGTCTGCATGTGGGCAGACCCTCTTGGAGACAGATAGAGGAGCAGGGTCTCAGTTCCTAAGACCATCAGAAATATGTGTTTTCTGATGGTCTTAGGTGACTCCTGTGACCCCTGTGAAAAGGTCGTTCAACCCCCAAAGGGGTCGCGACCCACAGGTAGAGAACTGCTGTGGGACTAAGCCAAAGTTAATTGTCAGAACTATAAGGCATCCATGATAGGGGCTCTGACTCAGGGCACTCACTGAGTAAAGGAAATGCTTCCTTGGGAATGGCTAGGTGTGGAGGGCCCTGCTGTCCCACAGCAGGGTGGAAAAGAGTTGCGAGCACATAAGAGAAGGGACTCCAAGAGCGGTGGAAAACAGAGCCAACTTTATTATCTCAAGCACAAGCTTTTATTGAGCAAAACCACAAATCTCCTTCCTAGTGGCAACATTATGTTTTTCCCCTGAGAATACTGTGAGCTTCCTCATTCCCAGGCCAGGGGTGCATACCACACTTATCACAAGAACATGATGCTAATGCTTGCAGTCACGTAGGCATGTTTGAACTCCTTTCTGGGGCGTGGGGAGCTGATCCAGGCCTGACAGCAGGCTCTTCTCCTGAGAGGGCTTATTCAGCCATCAGGGTCAGAGTCCCACTGGCCTGTGGTCCTCTACAGCTAGGTGGGGCAGTGAATAGAGCAATGGCCCTGGAGTCAGGAGGACCTGAGTTCAAATCCAGCCTCAGACACGTAACACAAAACTAGCCATGTGACCTTGGACAAGTCACTTAACCCCAAATGCCCTACCTCGCCCCCTCTAAAAAGCAAAAAAAAGAAAAAAGAAATGCTTCCTTCCCATAGTTATCTTCTGACTCTCTGTCCCCAACCCAGATCCCTCACATAGCCCTATGGTACCCTTCTCCCAGGACCTATCATCTACCACCACCAGGTTTCCATTCTTGTGCCTGGTGAAATCTTACAGGTAGACAATGCTTAGGAAACAACATGCTCCAGTAAGATGGTTTAGTGTATTGTTGTTTAGCTCTTTGGATGACATCATAACATGTTCACCTGAAGAATGGACCCCAATGGGGTTTGACTTACATATAATACCATGACCTCCAGTTGAATTTACCCTGGATACAAAAAATCTAACAACTATAGTAATTTTATCATTTCTTCTTGGGGGAATAATTCCACCTTTAACAAGGAATTTGGTCATGTGAGAGGAAATGATGGCATCTCCACCACAGAACCCCTTTTCTTCAGATGTTCCCACTCATTCTGTCTGTGACTCTTTTCCTCTCTTCTCTCTCTATCTTTGCTCTCTCTGTCTGCTGTCTCTGTGTCTGTCTGTCTCTTCATAAACAATGTATATTCTAACCAGCAAGACCTTGTATGTAGCCTCTAAAGCCATAAATATCTTAGCCAAGAAGTAGGATCAATAACCTCTAGATTTCTGGGGGTCATTACTCTGTTGATTATCAAAATGTGTGCACCAAAGCACACTTAAACAGTCACCCCTCCTATACATGGATCTAGTGTTACCAGATCAATAGGCCATGGCCATCCCTGGTGAGGTCACAAATAGACACTGATTCTACTAGAAATTATCAATATATGTATGGGGGGTGTCAGTCAATAAGCATTTAAGCTAAACTCCTGATGACTGTCCCTTAATGAGGAAAGGAGGACCATAAATTCTGTATCCAAGACTTAACTTTCTTTCCACTTCCATGATGAATGCAAATAGCAAAGAAACCTATTTATCCAACTCAATCAGAAAACAGAAATCAGAAAAAGCATAAATGTGAGACCATAAACCAGACAATAGAGAGTGGAAAGAGCTCTCTCATTAAGAGTGAGGTAACTCAGCTCAACCAAAAAAGAGTCCTAGTTCCTATCCAATTGGCTATACTCCAGAGACTTCTCTCCCCTCCTCCCCCTCCCTTGAGCTTTTCAGCTTTCTTGGGTGTGTTGTCTTTCCCCTTGAAGGCAGAAGCTGACTTTTTTTTTTTTAATATTTGTATCCTAGGTGCTTAGCACAAGACTTGGTATATAGCGGGTACTTAATAAATGTTTCTTTGGCTGACTGGAAAGTTATCCTATGTAAGACAACAGACAGGGACAGAAGATGGGTCTTTTTAGTTGCATAGGTTTTCCAGAAAGAGAATGAAGAAAGGAAAGAGAGAACAGAAGAGAGGAGGGGGAGGAAGGAAGGAAGGAAGGAAGGAAGGAAAGAAGGGAGGGAGGAAGGAAGGAAGGAAGGAAGGAAGGAAGGAAGGAAGGAAGGAAGGAACAGAGAGAGGGAGAGGGAGAGAACGCTTCTCAGAAGACAAATACAGCTTTTTCTAATATGTCAGATGGAGGTGCCTGCAGGGACGCATCTGGAGCACAAGCTTTCACCAGTCATAGACCAGGACTCTAATGTACTATACAATCAGCTTGGCCAACCCATTGAAAATGCCACTGGACAGCAGCTCAACTAGTCGTAAGCCTAGATGTCCTGCATTCTCTACACAAATTAGACATTTTAAAAGATCAGATCTGATGACTTCATTACTCTCTGTATTGAAAAGCCTGTCCATTAAATGCTTTCTTTGTATGCTAGAGTCAGCAGAGGGTTGTAGGGTTTTTTGTTTTGTTTTTGTTTGGGGGGGGGGGCAGTGGAGAGAGCTTGAAGATGACTAATGATCAAAGCAAAGTGGAAAAAAAATTCCGCAGATTTCTGCTGATTTTCTTTAGACTTAAAATGGGGGAAATGGATTATTCAAGCTTAATTAATTTTTTTTTCTGCAAAAGAAATGAAAAGCCTTTAATTCATAGGGATTTTTGTAGGTTCATAACCAAGCTATCACCTTCATCACTGGAAACTAGCATATGTTTTTTTTTTTCTTTGTCTCCCCAGGTATGTACATGAGCTCATCTATTTCCCAGTGGTGTCTGAGTCTCTAAGAAACAGGTTAATCATGTTGGTAAGGAGGGCTAAGCTGAATTGAGGAGATGGGAGTTGTAAGATATTTGAGCAAAAGATATTTGATGCTCCTTTGGACTTCAGTAGTTTCTCTAGCAAAGTGAAGTATCCAATCAAATTTGCTACTCTTAACAAAGACAATTCATCAGTTCATGTTCCCAAATCGATACATAGTGTTTGTCTAAAGGCAAAGCCGTGTATGAAATGATACAAATTGAAGAAAGTAGAGCCAAACAAACAATAGACATAATGACTACACTATATAAAGGAAAACACTGCTGTTGCTTTTTGTACTTTTGTCCAGGACATCAGGGAGGTGATTGATAACTTACAAGGGAACTGAATTTAAGTGAGGGAGGGATGTGCTAAGTCACCAGCCTTACTTTCTCCTCCAGAGCCCTCTGGGTCCAGTGGCAAGATATAATTTTATGCAAGTTCTAGGATGAAACACACATTCACTTCTCTAGGTAGAGAGCTAAGGGATACAGTTAGATGTAGGAACAGGGGAACAAGCATTTATTAATGTGTGACAGACACTGTGCCAAACCATTTACAAACAATAACTCATCTGATCCTCATAACAACCCTGGGAGGGAGGGAGGTGCTATTATTATCTTTTTTTTACAGGCAGACAAAGGTTAAGTGACTTGCCTAGGGTCACACAGCTATTACATTCCTGAGGCTGGATTTGAACTCAGGTCTTACCGACTCCAAGCGCAATTCTGTATCTACTACAACACCTAACTGCCTCGTTGTGGTTGTTTTTTCTAGTCAGTGTGGCTTAATTATTTTTCTTTTGTAATAGAGGACTTATCAAGGAAGCCTCTGACCAATTCGATGAGTTCTCCTCCAGTCAATTTAATGAAAATACAACTAGTCTTGAAGGAAGCCAGGAGATGGAAAAAAGGAAGGAGCCCATTTGAGGCATGGGAGGGGGAGGGGAAGAGTCAGTGAAAAGGCACAGAATAGAGTTGTAAACAAGAAATAGCAAGGAGGTCAATGTACTATATAGTACATGGGGGGAAATAAAGTATAAAAAGCCTGGAAAGGTAGGAAAAGGCCAACGTGCAAAGTCCAGCAGAGGATTTTCTATTTGATCCTGGAGGTAAGAAAGAGAATTTGCTGAGGAGACAAGTGACATGGTCAGATCTGCTCTTTAGGAAGATCCCATCAGCACTATGTGGAGGGAAGACTGGAGTGGGGAGAGAATTGAGGATACAAAAGCATATTCTTAATATCCTTTGGTGAAAAATCCAGGTGAGAGATGACAAGGGTCTCTACTCACAAAGCACTGGGTTGGTATCTGGTGAGAGGAGAGAAGGGGACATATACAAGAGGTGTTATGAGGGTAGAAATTAATGGGTTTGTGTAATAGTAATGGGAATTTGAAGATCTTCCCTACTTTGAAGATCTTCCCTGTCCCCTAATAGGCCGAATGTAATCACATGGAGCCTGTGGTGGAGAGAGTTTGCTGAAGGGTGGAAAAGAGTCTACAGGAAACTGGGAGTCAGAGCAGTTAGAGCTGGAGGGAGGAGAGGATGTACCCAAGGAGACAGCTAGGTTTGTGCATAAATGTTTGTTTGTGGGAAGGCTAAAGGATGATATGACTCCCTGCTGCATTGTGGTATATTAGCTTCTATGTTGCTATGATGAATTTGATTTCCTGGTGTTGGGATTTGGTTTTCTGGTGTCTAAATGTTTTGCTTCTGTCTTCTATATGGAGAATCTGTTACATTTTGTGATTAAGCACCATGCCAACATATTCACAGTCACTGTTGGTGCTGTGAATATTGTGTTGGTGCTACAGTTTGACAGCAGATCGTATATTTGTGGTGAGTTTGAGTGAGGAGTCAAGGCTGGGATTGAATGCCTGAAAGAATGCTAGTATTCTCCAAGAAAACAGAGAAGTTTCAAAGAGGGAAGGGTTTATGGAAAAAAAGGTAATGAGGTCTGTTCTGGACATGTTGAGTTCAAATTATCTACAGACCAGTTTGATATGTCTAATAGGGAGAAATAGATCTGGGAAATCATATGTGTCAAGATAATTGAAACCATCGGAGCTAATGAGATCACCAAGCAAACTAATATAGTGGAAGCAGAAGAAGGTCAAGGGTCAAACACTGGGGGACACCAACAGTTAGAGAGCAGTGGCACAAAACCCTGCAATGACTACCTACCATCATTCATTCAACTAACATTCATTGAAAGTCACTCAGTATCAAAGGCAGAGGAAGAAAGACATAGTCCCTACCTTCAAAGGCACTTAACACTGTCATTAATGGTAGAATTAGGACTTGAACCTAGGTTTCATGATTCCCAGGTCAGTTCATTTCCCACTGTATCACAAGCAAATCATACAAGACCTAAAAGGAAAATAGATTGTCTACTGGATACATTTGAAGTAAGCCTCAAATCAGTTCTTTGAGAGTAGAGGCAAACCAAGCTTCATTCTTCTGCTTCTTAGCACAGGAGCTAATGCTTAGGCTTCTGATCCTCTTCAGTACTTGGGCTGGTATTGTAAGCAGGGCTTTACTGCTGGCTCAGTGTGCTGCACTCAGCACTCAATTACCCTCTTCATCATGGAGCATTAGGCTGGCAAGGCCACTCAGTGTTACCTCCAGACCTCAGTTACTCAGCTGTTTTTGCAGCTCGGGAGCCTCTGCTTGAGCTGAACAGTTGGGCAGGTGAATGAGCCATTCATAGGAGGCAGGTGGCACTGGTTCTGGGATGTGTCTGAGTGTTTCTTCTCTCTCAGCCATTCGTCACCTGATTCTTTGCCTCCACCCTCCCCTGTCACAAGTCAGAGGACAGACTCAGCTACTGCCCTAGCTTGGCAGTTTGCTCATGATGCCAAACTGTCTCTTTGAAGATTCTACTTCTTTGTGAACTCCAGAACTGAACAAGTGACTAGAGACATCCAGGGACATTTAGGACACAAGAAGAGCTGGTCCTCACCATGCTGGCTCATAATGATGGGGTCTTTCCTCACTAGTGTTTTCAGAACTCCCTCTTCTAACACTGTCTTACGGCTTGATTCCAAAGTGTGTATCAGACAGCCAACTTTTTTCTGTTCTGATTTCCCCCATTCCATCATTAGCACAAAGATAAAATCCTAGAAGATTTGAAACAAAGTGTTTCAAAATACCTGACAAAAAAACATCCCCAAAGCAAAGACATATTTTCCATCCCATTAAAAACCTTCCCCTGGAGGAGAGGGGGTAGCAAAGTATAGAGTAGGAGCCACAAGAGATTACTGATGTGAGGATAAAATGGCCACATTATATCTAAACCCCAAACATGTAATTCTTCAGGTTTCCTTTGAATATAAAATTAGAACTAGAAGGGACCTTAGAGACTAGTTAGTTCAACCACCTCATTTTAGAGATGAAGAAATTGAGACTGGTGGAGAGTAAGTGACTTACCCAAGGTCACACAAATAACATATAGCCAGGCTTGAATTTGAACCAAGGTCCTCAGATTCCAAATCCAGCATCTTTCCCACTGCACCAGCCTAAATGTGGTTTGTGTAGCTGCCTCTCAGATGAGTACTGTTTTGGACTTTGACACTTACTAAATTGCCTAGAGTTGATAGCTATAGAAATAAGAAGCTGCCTTCTTGGTTGGTGTCACAAGATAAAGACAATATCAATGTATTTCCACAAACCTTAAACACTAACCACCTGCCCTATGCTTGTCTCTCTTTCCTCTGAGCGCATACCACTCTCTGTATCATTCATTTGGTAATTAATCATGGAATGCCTTGGAGTGTCTTTAGCATTGTTGCGTTATGTTGTTGGACTAATTGATGTGTGTGTGTGTGTGTGTGTGTGTGTGTGTCTCTTCAACTAGAGTATAAACTCCTTAAGGACAGACCAATATCTCTGTCTCTCAATACACTTGGAGGCAAAATTCATATTAGGACTCAATAAATATTTGTTGACTGATTCATTAATTTATCTAATCCAGAAATCAAAATAGCTCTTTCCCAACACTATATCTAAGCACTTGACAGTTATATTCTCTTTTGATTTTTTTTTTCTTTTTGGAAGGGAAAAGGTAAGAAAATTGGGGTTAAGTGACTTGCCCAAGGTCACACAGCTAGTAAGTATGTCAAGTGTCTGAGGCTGGATTTGAACTCGGGTTGTCCTGACTCCAGGACCAGTACTCTATTCACTGTGCCACCTAGCTGCCCCTCCCTTTTGGTTTTGAAATTAACTCTAAGATTTATCTACAACATTTGAAAATGAGTATATCTGGATCCATAGGGAAAGAGTATGGCATAATAAATATAGTAGTCAGTGGACCTGGAGGCAGGGAGATCTGAGTTCTGATTTTGCCTCAGATACTTGCTAGTTGTATGACCATGGGCAAGTCACTTAACTTCTTTTAGCCTCAGGTTCTGATTCCAAAAATGGTGGAAAATTAATAGCCCCTAATCTCACAAGGTAGTTGTGAGCATCAAATGCAAGAAAACGTATAAAGTGTTTCTCAGACTTACTAGCACAATATAAATGACACCAGTGTATTCACTGTATTTCCATGCATTCTAGACTAGACGCTTTTTTTCTCAGAGTGCCAAGATACTTTGGTGTATCGCAGTAACATCCTTGATGACATCCTCAATTACCTGACTCCTCTTTGCAAAGTCTTGACAACAGTGTTAAAGAATAAAGGCAGTGGTGACCTACAGGAGATTTAAAGTTGGGTCTCACAGACTATCCACCATGCCAAATTGTTGTCTCTATAACCATGCTTTCTCATGGTAGGGACTGAGTCTATGGTTACTATCTCACAGGGCAGCCAAGCCAGCCTAGCTGAAGCAGCAAGGCACCGTGAGAGGGAAACAGCAGGCAATATGGTCCAGGCAAGTCAGATGCTCCTTACTGATATTCTGATCATCATTTGTCCTCAGATCCTTATGGAAAAAGCCCTGGTTACTGAACCTAAGAGCCTTAGGAGCAAAAGTTCCACCTCAGTTTTTGCAGCTATTATCCTCAGGAAGCAACCCTCTGTGGAGAGGGAACCTGATCACTGCTACTGCAGGGTCTACAGTGACCACTACTGAAGACCCAGAAAATAAATTTCATGTCACCAGAGTCTTTAGCACTGTCGAAATGGCTCCACATCAGAAGTTGATATGATTTTATCAGTGGAAATGACATTAAAGAAGAAGCATTTACTCTGATCAAGGCAATAATCCAAGATAATTCCAAAGGACCCACGATGAAAAATACTATCCCCTCCAGAGAGAGAAGTGAGGAATGCTGAGGGTAAATAGAAGCATACTCTTTTCCTTTTTTATTTTTTCTTGATGTGTGTATGTGTTTTCTTTTGTGACATAGCTAATATGGAAATATGTTTTGCATGCTTTAACATGAATAATCAATATCATACTGATTGTCTTCTCAAAGAGGAGGAGCGGGGAAGAAGGGAGGGAGAGAATTTGGAACTCAAAAATTGAATGTTCAAAAAATTAATGCAATCAGGAAATATTTAATGAAATAAAAATATTTTTTAAAAGAAAATGTATTTAAAATCTGCTTTGCTGCTGCATCCTAAGGACCATGGGACTCTTCTATCTGACTTCCAGCTGAAACCTCCCATATGTATTGTCTCCCATAAAGATGTGAGTTCCTTGGGAACAGGGGCTATCTTACTTTTCTATTCATATCCTCAGAACTTAGCACTGTACTTAGCACATAGTAGGGGCTAAATAAATGCCTTCTTCATTCATTCATTCAATCTCAATAGATAGGCTCTGTTCCAGCCATGTCAAGCTGGTTTCCTTGCTGACTCCCCTTCATTCCTACGTCGATACTTTTATTTTTGCTGATGCTGCTATGGATCCTTTTCCCCCATTCTTTCTATCTAAATTCTAGCAGTATTTCAAGATACAGATCGAATGTCACTCTGCATGAAACTTCTCTCACTAGAGTCCAGCTAACGTTCCATACCATTTCATTTCATTACTTGCCATCAGCATTTACTACTGCATCACCCCCTTGAGGTGCCCTTCCTTGGGGAGTGCTCAATCAGCATTCCAGGGCCAGTTGAGCACATGGAGTTTCTCCCTTCCCAGTTTAGAGCATGTGTAGATTTTCTCTGCCTACTTCCAGCTGAATTCAAACCTGGAACTGGTTGCTGAGCTGGAAAAGCTGATGATTCAGGATCCCACACCTGCTAAAAGATGGAGCTGGCAGGTCTCACTAGGCAGCTTTTAAGAAAATAAGATGTGGTTTTGCTGGGAGGTTGGGGGGAGGAAGAAGGAAGGATCCTACAACAGGCTCAGAGCCCTCTGCGTCCCAGGCTTATGCCAGAGGCCTCCTGCTCCCTGGCTTCCTCCTTTGTGCCTCCTTTCCTCTGGCAACTTTTTGAACGTAACAAGGTCCTAGAAGGCAGGTGAGTGTCAGCAACAAAGGCAGCCTTGACCCCAGTGCTTAGGGTTGCAGCAGCAGTGGCAGAACTGGGTTTTTGAGTAGGAAAGCATTGGCATCAGAGGAGGAGGTCCCCGGAAAGAACAAATTTATATAGTGCTTTAAGATTTACAATGTATCACACTGAAGTCCCCAGAAAGATAATAAATTTATATAGCATTTTAAGATTTACAATGTATCACATTTAAACTTCACAATAACCCCGGGTGGTAGAGTTTATTATTGTCCCCATTTTACAGATGAGGAAAATAAAGTGGACAAAGGTTAAACAACTTGCCCAGGGTCATACAACTAGCAAATGTCTGAGGTCACACTTGAACTTGGGCTTTCCTGATTTCAGATCCAGTAATCTATCTACTGTGCTACCTTCGTGTCCAACTCTGCATGACCCCATTTGAGGTTTTCTTGTTAAAGACACTAGAGTGGTCTGTCCTTTTCTTCTCCAGCTCATATTACAAATGAGGAAACTGAGGCAGCCAGGGTTCCATGACTTGTCCAGGGTCACACAGCTGGTAAGTATCTAAGGCCAGATTTGAATTCAGAGATCCTGACTCCGGGGCTGGCACTCTACACTGTGCTACCGACCTGCCCAAAGATCATACCTCTTATTGTTTGGTCAGATTGTGTCACGTGGACTGAGGAACTAGATAATTAGTAACTTTGCACAAAATTGTTTACAACCCAACAAGGCTTAAATGTTACCCTCCCTTGGCCCAGTACTTGTACTTACACTGATATTTGATAAGTTAATGGACGCCGTTATTAGAATTCTATGATTCTTTATTGCTTACTATTCTTGTTTCTACATGGGAATAAACTACCTGTTCCACGTATGACTCGTGTTCATACCTCGAGCACCCTTCTGTTCCTCTCCCCTCATTGATTCCTTCTCAGGTAGTGGAGCTAGAATGCTCTCTCATCTCTACGGGCTCAAATCTCCCTACTTCTCAGCCAGATCCCTGATTTTTCAATCATCTCCACAAAGTGCCCTTGAGCCAATCATAAGAGTTATACCTAGTTAAAATGTTTTTAATTAATTTTAAAAGGTGCTTAGGCCTTGTTCATAGCTAATGAATAATCACCTAATTTATATATTAGGGCTAAATGGTCGTGGGGTGGTTTCTAACCGTACTTTAATACTTGTATGTGTATAGATTGTTGCCTACTCCCAGAAAAGTAAGTTCTTTGAAGATAAAGATTGCTTCATTTTTACTTTTGTATCCCCTTGGCCATCATAATGTCTGGTATATAGTAGGCACTGGATGAATACTTACTGATTGAATTACCTTACATTATCTCCTGTTTCATGTATATCTTCTTTCTCTAGCAAGGTTATAAGGTCCTCAAGGTCAGGGCCTGGGTCCTATTCTTCTCTTGTTGAGGTTTTCGTTGTTGTTGAGTCATTTCAGTCACGTCCAACTCTTTGTGACCCCATTTTGGGTTTTCTTGGCAAAGATACTGGAGTGGTATCCCTGATTAGTCCCATACCCTTCTATCATCGGCTCCAGTCTTACAGGGCTGCATAATGATTCTCATCACTTGGAGCTAAAAGGTCTTCCAATAAACGGATAGTGCTGCTATTGGAAGCTGCCAACAATGTGCTATTTATTAATTAAAATTACAAGGAACTATTCAGCCCACAAAACAGAATTGCCTCTAACTGATGACTAGAGTGTTTAGTTTTCACACTTCAAGGCTCAAAGCAGAACTAGAAGAACAGAGAAGAAACAGAAGGTGAAGATAAAGGGCAGAGAAAAGAGACTGGCAAAGTGGCAAGGATGGTCCCATTGTTAAAGTAGTTCAGTCATTTTTTTTCAGTCATGTCTGACTCTTCATGACCCCATTTGGGTTTTTCTTGGCAAAGATATTTGAGAAACTTGCCATTTCCTTCTCCAGTTCATTTTACAAATAAAGAACCTAAGGCAAACAGGGTTAAGTGACATGCCCAGGGTCACGCAGCTGTTAAGTATCTCAGGTCAGATTTGAACTCAGAAGATGAGTCTTCCTGATTCCAAACCCAGCATTCTATCTACTGTGCCTCCTAGATGCCCTGAGAGCTCATCTAGTTTTTAGCAGAGCCTGACTCCTCTGCTGTTCTTTTGGAAAAGATGGACAGGTTTGCAGCAGATGACAGTACAATGAGATGCATAGGAGGAAATCCCCCATTGGAACAGGAAATAAGAAATACGTACAGAAAGGAGTAGAATCTCTTAGGGAAAGTATTTGTGTGTATACGTATATGCATAAATGTATACATGTATGTATATATCAATATCTTTCTATAAATATATCCACAAGTAATTGTAGCCTCTGGGAGAGGGAGGAGAAAGAGGGAGAAAGAAACAAACTAGAAAGTGTGCCCCATCTCACTGGAGATTTTTAAGTAAAATCTGGGTGGAATATTTTGGGAGGTTATGTTTTAAAGGAAATTATTTTAAATATTTGTTGGATTAGAAGTTTTCTAAGGTCACTTACCTATTTGTATTTTTTTTAATTTGAGAACAAATGGCCTACCCAATGATTGGGGAATGACTGAGCAAGTTGAAAAAAATAAATGTGATGGTGTATGACTGTGCCGTAAGGAATGACATATACAAAGAATTCAAAGAAATATGTGAAGACCTTAATGAAGTGATGCAGAGAGAAGAGAGCAGATCTAACTAAACAACATGCACAATGACTAAAATAATGTAAAATGAAAACTTTGAGAGGCAATAACATAGAGATAAACATAATGGGAAAAGCCATGCAAAATAAGCAGAACCAAGAGAACAATATATGCAAGACTACAATGGTGTAAATGAACAAATCACTAAAGGGAAGTCACTCTGCATAATGAAAAAGCTAATGAAGGTCCCAGGAAGAGATTATGAAATGTACCTCCTCCCTGAGGGCAGAAAGTTAGCAGACTAGGGCAGAACATTGCATACACTGTCAGATCTAATCTCTTTATTGGTTGTGTGCGTGGGGGGGGGGGG
>CM053589.1:20464377-20474756 GCA_028646515.1 Pseudochirops corinnae | reverse complement strand
TTTTCAATTTAATATAATCAAAATTATCCATTTTGCATTTCATAATGCTCTCTAACTCTCGTTTGGTCATAAAAATCTTCCCCACTCCATAGATCTGACAGGTGAACTATCCCTTGCTCTCCCAGATTGCTTATGGTATCAACCTTTATACCTAGATCATGCACCCATTTTGACTTTATTTTGGTGTATGGTGTTAGATATTGGTCTATGTTCAATTTCTGCCATTACTATGTTCCAGTTTTCCCAGCAGTTTTTGTCAAATAGTGTGTTCTTATCCCAAAGACTGGGGTCTTTGGGTTTATCAAACAGTGGATTACTATAATCGTTGGCTGCTGAGTCTCATGTACCCAATCTATTCCATTGATCCACTGCTCTATTCTTCCTCCAGTACCAAGTAGTTTTGATAACTGCTGCTTAACCAATTGATTCCTGATGTGTTTTTTTTTTGATTGGTTGCCAATTTCCAAGGTTTTATAAATGCTCATTCTGAAAGTTTAACAGTCAGTTCTCCCAAGCTGGTTAAAGCTGCCTCCAGCACATCCCTGGAAACAGGCTAGGGATGAAATGTTCCTTTCAGTAGAGGAAGTCTGAGTCATTTTAAATTCATTGTTAAATTAACTTTCTTGCTAATTTTCCACTGAGCCATCCCTTTATCTTTCTTTCTGGCTTTCAAGTGTTCTATAGCTTCCTCCTACTTTCTGTTAACTCTGTTCTCTTGTTACCCTTTCCTTTTCCCTGTGAGTATTAAAATCTCCTATTTTCTCTGTCTACAGCTTAACCACAGATCTTCCAGGAGTCAATTCTTTATAAGACCAGATTATATACTCTTTTCTTCTATGTTCTTCATTTGAATGATCATCTTAATTATACTTTCATCCTGCTGTGGCTTGAATCTTCACCTTTACTCTCACAGTTTCAGTTTTTAGTGTATTATCTCAAGATACCATATTCCTTCACTCCCTTATTATTCTCCAAGCTTGGCTACCTGGTATTTTCAACCCCCTCCTGGGGCTTGGGAGTCTGTGAAACAGTTTCTATTCCTACTGATCCATACGGTTTATGGTCAATGGTACTGAGCTTCCCTGTTGTTCTCATGTTTCCCAATCATTTTCTTCCTATTGGTAAGCAGCAGGTTCAGAGCTGTTGCATTTTCGCCTTCCTAGGTCATAAAATTTTCCTCTGTGTGATTTAAGAAACTCTCATATGCTGCAATGGTAACTCAGCAGATAACAGGGTAGTTAAACCCCCATGTGTGTCAGGCGAATAGATTCATTGTTTATGGTGACCTGTCACCATAGCAGCTAGCCATTACCAGTTGGTATATTAAATTTTAAGAGCACTTGAAAAAAATCACTTTATTACTTGTCCATTGCTTACTAAACCCCAGTAAGATGATCTCAAAGGGGAGCATCCCAATTGTAATGGATGAGGAAGCTGGAGATCAAAGGTCAAAGGGCTTGCCCAGGATCCCACAGTAATCCATGAGTTGCACCAAAATTCAAACACACAGACCATCTGAACATCCTGAGTGATTGAAATCATAGTATAGAGAAAGGTTTGAAGTTTCACTTTTTGTATCTTCCCAGCTTCTGGTGATTATTTTCTCTACCTCTACCTAAGATTGCAGAGATAAAATCCCCCCTGCACCTAATTGCTTGGTGAAAGGTATTTAACACCCTTGGAAAAATATAGAAAGAAAATACATTCTCAGAAATAATGAAGACCTAAGTTCTCATTTCAATGTCCATTTCAGTGAGGAAAAATCTGATGCACAGAGAAAAGATAGGATTTGATCATCTGTGCCTAGGAGTCCATGAAAGAATTAAGAACGGTGCCTGGAATTCCTAGAACCTCCACTTTGTGCTTGACTCAACCAAAGTGACCATATACGGACCAACTTTTAAAGAACAAGGGGCAAAGTGATGGGGTCATAGAATTTGAGATAGAAAAGATCTCAAAAGTCACTTAGACCTTCTTTTACAGATGAGAAAAATGAGCCCCAGGGATATTGACTTGTCCATAGTCACATAGGGAATAGTACTTACTAGCTGTGTGACCCTGAGAAAGTTACCTAAATCTCTGCCTCAGTTTCCACAGCTGTAAAAAGGAGATAATAGTAGCACCTACCTCCCAGTATCATTGTGAGGATCAAATGAGCATAAAGGGCTCAGCACATAGTATGTACTATGTAAATGTTAACTATTATTATTATTATCTTGGCTGAGAGTTAAACCCAAGTTCTCTGATTTTTAACTCTATTTCTCTTAAATAAAAGGAGCTAATTCATCCTTCTTCATAGTCTCCTAACTGCAGTAGCAAGAGACAAACTCCTATTTTTGAGATCTTCATAGCTTTATAACTTACTGATGTGTTGGTTTTTTTTTTTTTTTTTTTTTGCTAGACTTGTAATTTCATTGGTATTGGAACAACCAGTTAGGAAACTCCCTCCACTAATATAGATCAATACTTGCTCTGCAATTTATACTATTAAAGAGTTGCCTAGGGCATTGAGAGACAAAGTTTCCAGGATCACCTAACCAGTATGTGTCAGAGGCAGGACTTGAACTCAGTTCTTCCTACACACACCTCCATCCCCTCCAGCCCCGTACTTCCCTATCCACCCAACTCCCTTACAGACCAGGGGTCTATCTAACAACCACAGTTGTTGCTCATCTTCATAGCAAGAGATAACATTTCTGTAGAATTCTGCAACTTTAAAAAATGCTTTTCCCCATAAAAACTTTATGAAGTAACCATTACAGGTCTTATCTTCATTTTGCAGATGAGAAAACTGAGTTTCAAAGTGGCTGTAACTTTCCAAGTATCAAACAGGTTGTTCAGTAGCAAAGAAGAGACTTGAAGTGATGTCAGATCCAACGTATCTCTGCCACATCACATGGGCTGTCTTCTGTGGTGCAAAGTATCATGGAACTCCCAGGGCCAGAGCAAGGTCACACCCTGATCTAGGTCTAAGCTGTCAGACCTCCAATTGTAACTAAACATGGCATTATGTCCTTTTTAAATTGTCCTGTCATCATCTGTTCACAAATCAATACTATGCAGTACACTTTAAAATTTGTCTACAAGCAGAGTCTGCTCAGGACATCCACCCAAATCAAATTAACAAGCACTTAATTGCCTACTAGTTATACCCAAACACCTGACACAGGGCATCAGAAACCAGGACCATAATATAATATATACATGATATAATGTAATACAATATTATGCAAGCAACACAGTATAATACACGCTACTCAAGATGGTTCAGACAAGGATATCTGGTCACCTTGGACTTATACATAATGCATATGAATAGAAAAGGAGCATGAGGGAAATAGATTGGCAGAGAGACCTTTCCCTATCCTTTTTACCTCCTTGCTCTTCCTCACATATAACACTCCATCCCCTGGCTATCCCCTATGTCTGGAATTCTTGCCTCTTCACCTCCTCTAGCTCATCTGACTTCCTTGAGTCCCAACTAAGTCCAAATTCTATAAGAAGCCTTTACTGGAAAAAATAGACTAACTCAAATGGCAAAGGAAGCCCAAAAAGCTAATGAGGAGAAGAATGCCTTAAAAAGCCAAATTACCCAGATGGAAAAGAAATTTCAAAACCTTACTGAAGAAAATAATTCCTTCAAAATTAGATTGGAGCAAATTTAAGAGAAATCAAGATATTATAAAACAGATCTAAACAAATGAAAAAATAGAAGTCAGTGTGAAATATCTCATTGGAAAAGCCACTGATCTGGGAAATAGATCCAGGAGAGATAATTTTAAAATTATTGGACTACCTGAAAGCCATGATCAAAAAAAGAGCCTAGAAATCATCCTTAAAGAAATTCTCAAGGAAAATTGCCCTGATATTCTAGAACCAGAGGGCAAAATAGAAATTACAAAAATTCACTGATGTCCTCTTGAAAACAATTCCAAAAAGAAAACTCCTAGGAATATTATAGCCAAATTCCAGTGTTCCCAGATCAAGGAGAAAGTATTACAAGCTGTCAGGAAGAAACAATTTGAGTATTGTGGAAACACAATCAGGATAACACAAGATCTAGTAGCTTCTACATTAAGGTATCAAAGGATCTGGAATATGTTATATTCTGGAGGTCAAAGGAGTTGGGATTAAAACCAAGAATCACCTACCCAAAAAAACTGAGTATAATGCTTCAGGGGAAAATATGGTCATTCAATGAAATAGAGGACTTTCAAGCATTCTTGATGAAAATACCAGAGCGGAACAGAAAATTTGACTTACAAGAAGTAAAGAGAAGCATGAGAAGGTAAACAGGAAAAAAAAAATTATAAGGAGCTTATTAAAGTTGAACTATTTACATTCCTACATGGAAAAACAATAATTGGAACTCATGAGACTTTTCTCAGTATGAGGACAGCTGAAAAGAATACACACACACATACATGTATATGTATACATACATATATGTCTATATAGGAGGGAGTATATGTATATAAATATATATGTGAGTATGTGTATATGCATGTACATATACATAGACAGAGGGCACAGGATCAGTTCAATAGGAAGCGATGATATCTAAAAAATAAAATTAAGAGGTGAGAGAGGAATATATTGGGAGGAGAAATGGAAAGATAGAATAGGGTAAATTATCTCATATAAAAGAGGCAAGAGAAAACTTATAATGAAGGGGAAGAACAGGAAGGCAAAAGGGAATAGGTCAACCTTACTCTCATTGAATTTGGCTTAAGGAGGGAATAACATACACACTCAGTTGAGTATCTTACACTACAGGAAAGTAGAGGGGAAGAGAATAAGAGAGGGGATGATAGAAGGGAGGGCAGATTTGGGGAGAGGGTAGTTAGAAGCAAACACTTTTGAAAAGGGACAGGGTCAAAGTAGAAAACAGAGTAAGTGGGGAGTGGGATAGGATGGAGGGAAATATAATCTTTCACAATATGCCAACTATGGAAACATTTTGCATAATTGCACATGTACAACCTATACTGAATTGCATGTCCTCCCCATGGGGGTGGATGTGGAGGGAAAGAGGGAGAGAATCTGGAAATGAAAGTTTTAAAAACAAATGTTAAAAAATGGCTTTTTTTTACCTGCAACTGGGAAATAAGATATACAGGTACTGGGGTATAGAAATCCATCTTACCCTACTAGATAGTTGGAGGGGGTATGGGGGAGGATATAAGAGAGAACAGATTGGGGGAGGATGTATTCAGTAGGCTCACTATCTTGGTATGGGGGGGTAGGAGAAAGATGGGGAGAAAATTTTTAACTCAAAATCTTGCAGAAATGAATGTTGAAAACTAAAGATAAATAAATTGGAAAAAAAAGAAAATTTATTTACTTTTAGTTTACAACATTCAGTTCCACAAGTTTTTGAGTTCCAAATTTTCTCCCCTTCCCTCTCCTACCCCCTTTCCCTCCCAAGGTGGCATGCAATCTTAAATAGGCTCTACATTCAGCTTCACATTAGTCAACTTGTAAAGAAGTATTATAACCAACACAATGAACAATGAGGAAGGAGAAACAAAACAAAAAGAGAGAGAAAGCAAGTAGTTTACTCCAATCTGCATAAAGACTCCCTAATTCTTTCTCTGGATGTGGATAGCTCTTTCCATCATGAGTCTTTTGGAGCTGTCCTATAGCCTTGCATTGCTGAAAGGAGCCCAGTCTATCAAAGTTAGTCATCCAAGATACAATGTGTCTGTAATTGTGTACAAAGTTCTCCTGGTTCTGCTCTCCACACTCAGCATCAGTTTATATACGTCTCTCCAGGTTATTATGAAGTCCATCTGCTCCTCATTTCTTATAGCACAACAGTATTCCATTACATTCATATATCACAACTTGTTCAGCCATTCCTCCATTGATGGCCATCCCCTCAATTTCCAATTCTTGGTCACCACAAAAAGAGCTGCTTTAAATATTTTTGTACATGTGGGTCCTTCTCCCATTTTTATGATCTCTTTGGGATACAGCCCTAGAAGTGGTATTGCTGGGTCAAAGGCTATGCACATTTTTGTAGAAATGACCCAACTTTGTATCCCTAAAAACTTAACAAAGTAGGTGCTCAATAAAGTGATTCCTGATTTGGCTTCACATATGGAGATATCAAAACTACCTATAACGGTCTTTTCATTTGTCTTCTAGTCTTAATAATTCAGCTTTATGCATGTGGGTATCTATATACCACTACCACAGGTCATAGACTTTCAGTCCATTTGCAAAATAATTCCTTCCTCCTCATCTTTCATTTGTATTTCACAGTGAATTAAATACCACAGCAGAGGACTGGCAGAGATGCATGTCTGTTTCATGTGGGAGTGGGCTATCTCAGCTGCAAATTACACTCTCAGCATTTACCTTCCTTCTACCCCTATCCTAACCTACCCCATTAAACAAAAAACAAAAAACTATATACTTTCCATCCTAGCAGATCAAACGATTCTTATTTAAAGCTGTTCTGGGCGTTGCTATGGCAATGAAAGATTCTGGCCATCAGAGTGCTACAGCCCCTGGTGCCGGAGGTGTCACTGAATCACAGGCTAGTTCTGGATGGATGAGCAGCACAGCACCAAGCAGCAAGCCTTTCTGCTCACGAAAATCACTGAGTTGTTCAAGCTCCTCTCAAAACTCCTGTGAAGCATCCTTGACAGAAAGTCAGCCACTCTGCAGATGGATTGGACACCATCTGGCCCCTATCAGTGCCCTTGGCACAGACCAAGATTCTGATGGGGTATTTTTTCCATTATGCTCTAATAGGCCCTTACAAGGAGTCTTAGAATGAATGAGCAATTTGCCAGCTGAGTCTGAGTGTGGCCCAATTTCTCTTCTGCTGGTTCTTAGAAGGAGCCACTCTCCTAACACACCCCACCAAGCCACGCATTCCTGAATCCAGCTCCACACTAGTGATTGCCAGATTTGGGTGACAGTGAGATCTTTACCTGGATTCATCCCAATGTAGGTATCTTCTTAGATATCCTCAAGGATAACACCAAACCTCAGACATTCTGATTCTGCTCCAATTTTGAAAAGGGGATGAGGAAGGGAGCAAAAGCTTGTTGGTGTTGTCCTCCATTCCCCCCTCACCCCCCATGATGAGGAAGGGAGCAAAAATTTATTAAGCATCTACCACAAGACAGGAAAATACTTCACAAATATAATTTCATTTGATCCTCTGTATCAGCAAGCACCCTAACATACCCAGGGTGGCTGCTAGCACAGGTTCTTAGATTTGCTTTTCTAAAGGAAAGCGACTCAAAAAGGACTAACAATCTTACTTTAATCAGTCAGACATATATCATTTACTTAGTTCAGATGGAAAAGTCAACACCCTGAACTTCAGAGAATACAAACAGAAGTTACAAGCAAAGAAACAGATCAGCAGACAGGGCTTCCAGCCATCTGACCATTAATCCATACCTACTTAGTTACCAGAGAGGGAAGCAGCAACATCTGGGTTTTCAAAGCCGGGGGCTCAATGGCTGCCCAGAGTCTTGTCTGGCCAAATCACACAACTCCCAAAGTGAGCCCCAAAGCAAAAACTCACATCAGGGTATATATAAGCTTCTCTTGGGTCAGAGAATGTCACAACCCTCTTGACCCACTGCCCAATCACAAATCAACAAGGCGCGGACATTCCAAAAAAACAAGCCTCCTGCCACAGGCTCCATGTGACCACATTCAGCCTGTTGGGGGCAGAGTATATTTTCAAATCAGGGAAGGTTCTCAGAATCACTTAAGCCTACCAAAGGGCCAAGGAGCAGGGAAGAGCTTCAGATTCCCATAACATCCTCACACCCTGCAAAGAAAATGTTGTTATTATTATCTAACCCATTTTACAGATGATGAATTGAGGCAGACAGAAGTTAATTGATTTGACCAGGGTCACCCAAGTAGGAAATATCTTGAGGCTAGATTTGAACACAGGTCTTCCTAACTCCAGACCCAGTGCACTGTCCACTGTGCCACCTAGTTGATTCTGAAATGGGAAAGGGAAGGGATACAGGAAGAAATGTAGGCAATGTGAATTCAAAAGATAGCAATACAAAAAAAATTTTAAAGAAAGAGACTCATGCAGTCAGTTGAGGAAAAGGTGTAAGAAGTTGAGGATGGGTAAAACAATAGAGAACCTTACTCTGCTTGACTCTTGGCCCTGCCTTCATGGTCTGGAGTTCTTTCTCTCCTCCTTTTAGATTTCTATCCCCCTCCTCTAAGACAGATCAGCAGCTGGCAGCACCAAGCTTCCCCCTGGCAATCACGTAGGAGGCCTGGCTAGGCCTGTGACAAGTATCAGTGGGTAATCTAATTCCATCCTATTTGCAGAAATGTGTGTGTGTGTGTGTGTGTGTGTGTGTGTGTGGTGTGTATCCTTAGGGTTATCGTCATGTCTTCAATGTAGAATAATTGTTTTCAATAAAGCTGCATATTTTTTCTACACTACAAATTTTCCCGAAATTCCCTTGGATTGCAAGTCCGCAAAAAATATCTCTCTCCCTCTTTTGAAAAAGAAAAAAATAAAATTATCAAAGAGTCAAGGAAGAGCAGCTCCTGAAGACTACAAAGGAATGATTAAAGTTCTCCTCCAAGAAAATATTGGCTTATCCTGGTCAGGTGTGTTGTGGAGGGGATGCCCTTTCAAGTACAGTTTGTCAGAGGTTCTTGATCCCTTTAACAGTGGTGAAGCCTACTAGGTCATCTCTTTTTGTGATTTTTGAGGTTTTGGACAATCACTGGTGCTAGTTGGATTCATGAATGTATGGCTTGACTGGGTGTGTCAAGAGATGGCTCCTTCTAAGAACCAGCAGAAGAGAAATTGGGCTACTTTAGACTCAGTTGGCGAAGTACTCATTCAGTGCAAAGACGCCTAGTAAGGGTCCATTAGAGCATAATAAAAAAGTTGAACACTTTCTTGTTAAGTCCACAAGCATTTATTAAGTACTTGTCATATGCCAGGCCCTGTGCCAAGTACTGGGGATTCAAAAATAGACAAAAGACAGTCCCTGACCTCAAGGATCTCACTGTCTAATGCAGTGGTTCTCAACCTTCCGAATGCGCAACCCTTTAATACTTGTATGTGGGTATATCTGCATGTGGGCAGACCCGCCTGGAGACCGATAGAGGAGCAGTGTCTCAGTTCCTAAGACCATCAGAAATATGTGTTTTCCGATGGTCTTAGGTGACCCCTGTGAAAGGGTCATTTGACCCCCAAAGGGGTGACAACCCACAGATTAAGAACCACTGGTCTAACGGGAAGACAACATGCAAACTATGTACAAACATGATATATATAGAATAAACTGCAGAGGGACGGTACTAGCTTTAAGGGGAATTAGGAAACACTTCTCACAGAAGATAGGACTTGAGCTGACTCAGTGAAAACCAGGCAAGTCAGGAGATGAAGAGGAAGAGGAAGATAATCCAGGCATCAGGAATAGCCAGGGAAAGTTGAGAGCTACAATGTTATATGAGCAAGAAGGCCAGGATCATTGGATCATAGAATAATATTTAAATGCATAAAATATGTAGGATGATAAAGGAAAATAATTCGATTAAAATAGAGTTGTCACGATTTTTAAATGAGTTAGTGGACCCCAAGTTAAGAACCCCTGGACTAGATGGTCTCTGAGGTGCCTTCAAACCCTAAGATCATATAATTCTGTGACACGGAGAATAATATAAGACTAAAATAAGGCTGTGTGGGAAGAGGAAGAAAAAGAACCTTGTACCCATAATTGTCAGCTCTTCTGTTGCCATCTCCTGGATCTCCAGCTCAGGTAGAATTTCACCAAAAATATAATTTCCTAAGCCAAGAAAGCTCAGGCTCCTGGGAAACTGAAACCCAGGCTATCACAGACATCATCTCTGACATAACAAAAAACTAACCGTATCAGGGTTTTCTTGGATATTCCAGAAATGAGGCCTGAGGTCAGGACAAAGTATCAAGCCTTACTGGCATGGCTGGATAAGACAGGGCTGATATTTCAGGGAATCCTACAGGCATTGAACACACATCACCACCATAAAAAGCTAAAGTTTGGGAGAAGCAGATTGTCTCAGATCCTCGGTGTCGTCTCCCTGGTTTCTTGAAATCTGTACTTCTGTTTTCTGAAGTGTTCTCTGCTAACACCCTAGCTACTTAGACTTGGGCATTTGGAGAATCCTTGACCCTGACCTAGCGTGGTCCTTTGCATTGCTTGCATGAATCTTGATTTAGACCTTTCCCCTCCCAGGGAATCTTTTCTTCAGAGACTGAAGAGCGAGCAGTGGTTACAATGGCAAGCAGTTATCTCCAATTTAACCTGCATATATTTTGTGTGTTTTCTCCTCCATTAGACTGTAAGCTCCTTGAAAGTAGGACCTGGTTTGTTTGCTTGTTG
>CM053589.1:20440192-20464277 GCA_028646515.1 Pseudochirops corinnae | reverse complement strand
CGGGGATGGGAAGGGAGGGGAGAGACAGGAAGAGAGAAAACAGAAATAGTGAACATAAAGCCCAGTGCTAGTTCTTCTCCTCATTCTAGTGAACTGGCTATTATTCAGTCCAATTCAACTCAACATTCATCAAGTAGGTATTTTTTTCTCATTTTGTCTCAATTGAATGAAATTATCTTTAAATATCGAAAGTTGTTTGGTCAAATGTTACTAGGTCATTTCTTTTTTGTGATTTTTGAGGTTTCCAGCAAGTCCCAGAGAAACGTATTCTCTTTTCTTCACTTCTCTTCTCTTCTTTTCTTTCCTCTCTTTCCCCATTCTTTTCTCTCTCTTCTTTCTCTGTCTCTTTTCTTTCTGTCTCTTCTCCTCTCTTCTTCATTATCTCTCTTTTATTCTCTTCTCCATTCTCTCTAATCTTTATTCTTTCTCTTATCTCTTTTCTTTCTCTTTCTCTAGAATTCACACACACACACACACACACACACACACACACACACACACTCTTCTTGGACCAGAGCTGTTATTCCATTATTCCATCAATGTAGGCAACAACTAGGAAGGAAACTCCCTCCAATGATGCAAATTTGCAATTGTTCTACAACTTAACTCAGGCGCCAGTAGGTTCAATGGTTTGCTCAGGGTTACATTGCCAGTAAGTGTCAGAGACCAGATTTTAATCATTGAATTGTGGAGATTTAAAGAAAGTCAGATCAATACCTATAGCCTTTAGGCTTTTGTCTTACTTCTGGTTGCTGTCACCCCATGAATATTGGTGTGTGATATTTGGGGAACTCAGTGATATATAACTAAAAATAAAAAATATGCCTCATATATTCTTAACTGAATTTATATGTATTATATACATGAAATATGCATATTATATATGCACATAAAAGAAATCACTGAGTCCAAGGTGACCAGAGCATCTCACCCACTCTCTTTCATTAAAAGGCCATTCTGAGGGCATGTAGGTGGCACAATAAATAGAGCACTGGCCTTGGAGTCAAGAGGACTTGAGTTCAAATTCGGCCTCAGACTCTTGACACAAACACTAACTGTGTGACCTTGGGCAAGTCACTTAATCCCAATTACTTGTCTTCTCCCTCAAAAAAAAGGTCATTCTGCTGTGAATCCACATACATGGTCAAACTGACCTTAATTCTAGGGAGAGGGTGGCTTCTAAGAGTATCATATCAAGTTCTTTAGCCCTTTAAACCCTGACTCTGGTGCTGTGGAGATAAATTGTTTAAAGTTAAGGTTCTGGCTGTCTTCCCTTCCCATGGGGAAGAAAAATGTATTCCATATGTGTGGGTTAGAAAACTACTTACCCAATTAAAGAAAAATCAGAGGAACACTTGTGGTGAACAGGAATATTTTATTACCAATTCCCGGGAATGGGGGCATCCCTCTCCAATGCAGATCTGAAGAAGGAGGCCACCCAACCCTTCAGGGGTTGAGGTTTTATACCCTGAGTGTCCTAAAGATACATTCTTTCCTCGTCCCTGACTTCTATTGGATGAGAACGGGGGTACAAGCTCAGCACCAAAAAAGGACAAAGAGATGAGAGTGAGTTCTAGGACTGCCCTCAACTCCCATTGGAAGAGGGGTGGGGTCTCGTTTAGGCATGAATTCAAACAAAGAAGTCTCAACCCGCCCTGCCCTGCTGTCCCTCACCTCGGCTTGTGCAAAGGATCAGGCGCACATTCTGGTACAGAGGTAGATACATAGTGAGGTACAGGAAAATAGACTTAATCCTACTGAGGGGAAAACAGAGAACAGGCTAAGGGATTACCGAGTCTCCTTCTCCTTCCAAGAAAACCCCTCCCCTCCCCATTGCTGTCTCTCATTCTCTTCCTATCTCTGGGGAGTCTACATCCAGGGTCTCCCCATTCATATATACAATATAATATCCTAAAAACCAGATATGGGATAAGTGTTTGTTTCTTACACACAAAAGAAATGTCAAATGGATAAAAAAGTTCATTCATTAACAGAATAATTTAAACAGAATTCAGTAGCAACATATAACTAAGATTATATTCACTTTCAAGAGATTAATACTTAAACTCCATCTGAACATAAAGCAGTGTGTAGGATAGCCAATTGGGCATTTTATATTCCACCTAAGCTCTAAACAAATCTCAGCTATGTGTTTTGGAAAACAGGCCAGGCCTATCCTGTTGGTGGTGGTTGTCTTTTCCAAGGGTAATGAAATAGGTGTTGGGCTCTACTGCCTGTAGGCTGCTAGTCAGTTATGACCAAAATGATCTCAGACCTCTGAACCTCTTATATTCACAAAATCCCCTCCGAACCTGGACGTATCAATCTGAAGATAGATATTCATTCACCTCCAAACAAGAAAAAACAAATACAAAAGAGGGAGCCCAAAATTCAGGCTCTGACTTTGGGGAGGTCATGCTATAAGGAGCCATGCGATCATGGTACCCCTAGAACAGAGACCCAAAATAAGCCAAGCCACCTCATCTTTCTTGTGAAGTAACTCAAATGGTCCCTACCAGGATGGAAACCACAAGAGAAAAGGGCACAGAGAGTGGGGTTAATTTGAAGATCTACTGAGTTAATCAGCAATTCTGGCTGAGTGGCTAGTAAAGGGACTCATTATCTCAAAGCACAGGTTAGATCATGTTAGATATTTAAATTCATATTTTTGTTCACTTCAGTTAAAATCCCAGTCCTCCTCACACACCGATCCTTCTGCCTACCATCACCGCCATGTTCTACACAGTATAGAGAAATGTTTTTCTTTCTGACTGATCCGCCATCATCTTTCTGACAAACTGAATGGCTCTATCTCCTTCAAAATTCTATAATTCAATTTATTAAAGATCCAGTTGGACTTAACTTTTAATTCTTTTTAACTAAGTAATCAATTAATTATCACTTTAGCTAAATAACTAATTAAATAATTGCTTGATTGCTAACAATCTTAACTCTTAATTCTTTTTAACTAAGTAATCAATTAATTATTACTTTGCCTAAATAACTAATTAAATAATTAATTGATTGTTGGTGATCTTAACTCTTAATCCTTTTTAACTAAATAAATTCTCATCTGCTTTAAGTAGTACCTCTTGTAGAAAAAACGGAAATACTAACTCATGGTCAGTGGAGCACCGAATTGATTCAATCATTCTGGAAAGAAACTTGGAATTAAGCAAAGAAAGTGACTAAAATATCCATACCCTTTGACACAGAGATTCCATTGGTAGGTATATTTTTTCAATGAATATATTGAGCAGAGAAGGGAAGGCCTCATTAGCATAAAAATATTTAAAGCCACACTTTTGTGAGAACAAAGAATTGAAAACAAAGTAGATGTCCATCAGTTGAAGAATGGCTAAACAAATTATGGTACATGAATATAATGGAATATTACTGTGCCATAAGAAAAAATGAACGTGATGAATACACAAGCACAGGAAGACAACTGAAATGATCTGCAATGATGTAAGCAAAACAAGAGGGGCAAGTACACAATGACTACAACAATTTAAATGGAAAAAACCTACAAAAATAAAACTAAACTGAAGCCTTTGCCCTCCCAAAACAGACATGAAAAGAAACATCCCCAATTTTGTTTGCAGAGGTGGGAAACCATGGGTGACACATGGCATCTAATGTCATGTCTTTGGGACATGTGGGTCAGCTTGGCTGAATTGCTTTTGTTTTCTCTTTTTTTGCTTTGTCCTAAGAAGTCTCTTCAGGAGGGGAAGGAGTGTTGTGTTCAGTCATTTCCGGTCATGTCCAACTCTTCGTGAGCCCATTTGGGGTTTTCTTGACAAAGATTCTGGAGTGGTTTGCCATTTCCTTCTCCAGCTCATTTTACAGATGAGAAAACTGAGGCAAACAGGGTTAAGTGACTTGCCCAAGGTCACACAGCTCTTAAGTGTCTGAGGCCAGATTTGTACTCAAGAAGAGGAGTCTTTCTGACCCCAGGACCTGCACTCTATCCACTGCACCAACTAGCAGCCTAGAAAAGAGTGTAGGTGATAGAAAAACAAAAGATAGCAATAAAATTTATTTTAATATGACAAAGTAGTAGCTAAATTTTTCATCATGCTATGAAAGATGTGTTGGGTTCTCATAGATTATGCCAATGGAGTATAAGACCTAGCTGGTTCTACCAAGCTACATGAGTCATGGACCAGGCATTTGTACTCTGAGGAGCAACCAAACTGAATTTGTAGAGTCTCCTGCCCAAAATGATTACTATCTGGTGATGAATTTTTTTTTTTAGCTAAGGGTAGAGGGAATTTGGCAGACTGCCCCTTCCAGGGAGGAAGAAAGTGATCCTTGGTTAAAGGGTTCCATAGTGGCTGGACTCTAGGGAAACCAGTCCTAGCCCAGGGTGGGAGAATGATGGAGGAAGGAGGAAAAATGTTCCCCACTCCATGTAGGTGCCTGGCAACACAGTCCCATTTAAGGCTCTGGGTAGCAGTGGGATGTAATGAAAAGAGTGTGGATTGATAGTCAAGATGCCTGGCTTCAAATACAGGTTCTGACATGACCTAGCTATATGATCATTGGCATGACCAGACAGCTTGACTTAACCACTCTGAACCTGTTTCCTCCTCTACAGACCTGGGATCACAACAAAATCATAGGTCTGGACCTACCCCACCTCCACCCCAATACCACCCATCTCACCACAGGAGTCATAGTGACACCATACCACACCTCACAGGATTGTTGTGAGAAAAGTGCTTAAATACATAAATATTGACGATTGCTACTATTATTTCTGTTGCTGTTATACTTCTCAGTTCTGACCATCAGTCCCTTTGTGTCTCTTCTCATCGTTGCCAATTCCAACTCAAGTCTCCCCATTCACTTCTATTATCTGTCCAGAAAAGCAACATCTTAGATAGAGAGCAGGTCTTGGAGTCAAGAAGACCAGAGCTCAGGTCTCACCTTTGGCTGCATGACTGTTGGCAAATCATTCGATTTCCTAGTACAACAGGCAATTCTTTGAGTTACGGGGAAGTTGCCAACCTGCACTAATAGAGAGTTTCATCATCTGAGAGTTCTTTACAGCAATAAAATCACACATCCAATACCTATCCATCCTAAGCCAACCACTACTTGTTAGTACTTTCGAGTATTCCCTTCTACTCTGAAGGGAGCTCCATCCAACCAGTACCTGTCCCTGTTAAACAAGTAATTAATTCAAAATTGACATTTCCCTCAAGGGAACAAAACTTCCACCTGACTATAAGGGGAAGATATTACACCAGCTAACCAGCTGTTCTCAGAAGTAGAAATGAAACCTTGGGAACTCTGCCCTGGGCTGTTTTATCTTGCCCCTATCTTGTTATAGTTTTTTGCCATCACCAAAGAATATTAGTATTGCCTTCCCCTCATTTTGACTTGACTCCAGACATGTCCACATGCAATCAGTAGTCAAGTCTGATACATTCTAGCTGCAAATTCCCTCACTCCCTCCTATTACCCCTTCTTAACAATTCCACTGTAACCTCTGGTAGCCATCCTCATCTCTTCTTAGCTAAGCTTTTATAAGAGACTTCTAAGTGGTCCTCTCACCTCTTCCCTTTCCAATGTGCCTTCACACTATGCCAAGATATCTTCCTAATATGTTGCTTTAAATATCTATTTTTTAAAAGAATCCATGGTTCCCTATTGCCCACTGAAAAAAAGAATATACTTCTAATCACAGAATTATAGATTTTGAGCTAGAAGGGAACTTCTAAGCCATCAGCTCCAACTCATTCATGTTACATAGGAGGAGACTGAAACTCAAAGAGGTTTAGGAAGGTTTTTGCCCAGACTCACACAGTCTTTCAATCAATAAACACCAAGTGCCTGCTTTGTTCCAGGCACTGTACTAAGTGCTGGGGATACAAAAAGAGTTAAAAAAAAAAACAGTCCCTGACCTCAAAAAGCTCCCAATCTAATGGGGGAAGGGGACAATATGCAAATACGTACAAATAAACTACATACAGAAAAGACAGGAAATGCATGAAAGAGGAAAGGCCCTGGATTTAAGAGGGTTTGAGGGGGGCACCCTGCAGCAGGCTGAGGTTTTACTTGGTACTTAGAGGAAGCCAGGGAAGCCGGCAGTCAGAGCAGAGGAGAGAGAGAGAGTTTCAGGCATGGGGACAGTGAAAGAAAAGACCCACGTCCAAGAGACGGAGTGTCTTACTCATGGAATGGCCAGGAGGCCCATGTCAGTGGTTCAAAGAGTACACGTGGGGAGTAAGGTATGAAAAAGACTAGAGAGGTAGGAGGAGACTAGGTTATACAGGGCTTAGAGTGCACATGGAGCATCTTGTAGTTGATCCTGGAGGTAGTAGGGAGCCATTAGAGCTTATAGACCAGGAAAATCATTTCAGTGGCTAAATGGAAAGTAGCCTGGAGTAGGGAAAGACTTGAGGCAGACGCACCTGGCACTATAATAATGCAGGTGTCAGGTGATGAGGGCTTGTACTAGAGTGGTGGCAGTGTCAGAAAAGAAAATGGGGGTGTACAGGAGATTGCAAAGGTGACATTGGCAAGCCTTGGCAATAGCTTGGATATGTAGGGGGAGAGGGGCTGGGTGTGAGAGATAGCAGAGGAGTTGAGGATAACACTTGGGCTGTACTTCTGAGGGACTGGGAGGATGGTATTACCCTCTACAGTAATGGAGAAGGTAGGAGCAAGATCTATGAAATACCTGAGGTAAGATTCAGATTGAGGTCTTCCTGGCCCCAAGCCCAGTGCTCTACCTACCACATCGCCATGTTTTCATTTGCCACATTCTGGCTGGCCCTCTCTTTCCAGCCTTCGCTCAATCATTCCCCTTCACATGCCCTCTGTTCCAGTCAAACAGAACTATTCTCTGTCCCCCACTCTTGTCCTTTCCTGTCCTGTCTCCATGCTTTTGCTCACATTGGAAGTTGCCCCTTTCCTGGAAGTAACTGACATGTAGCATTTCTCAAACCTTAAATTACCATACATATGATTTGCTGTTGTTATACTTCCCCATGTGTTGAAGTCCTTTCCTTTCAAGGTCAAATTCAGATACTAGCGCCTCCAAGAAGCTTCCCTTGACCTTCCTTCTCTCCTCCATCCCCTAAATGTGGCCTTTCCTTCTCATATTTCTCACAGGATTTTCCCTGGACCTCTTCTCTGAGATTATCATAATCTCCTCTATATCATACTAATCTATATACACATCTTTCCCCTGCTAGGAGGTTGTAAATTGATTAAGAATAAGGTCTGTGTCATACTACTTTTGCAAATGGGATGTAATATATACTTAATAAATGTTTATTAAATGGCTTTTAAAATTGAATCTTGGCCTGTTTTCTCCTTGGCTTTTTCTTTTCGACCTCTTGGTGCTACTAATGATAGCACCATTTGTCTAAATCAGGGGTTATAGAAATCCATTTCTGTATGACCTATCAACCTTACCAAAACAGAGCCTGCAGAGAGATAGTCTAAGAGCCAAGGAATTTAGGATTGGCAGGACTAGTGATCTCCACTTGCCCCAGGAGTTTTCCACAAAATTGATCAGGGGAT
This sequence comes from Pseudochirops corinnae, assembly GCA_028646515.1. Lineage (NCBI taxonomy): Eukaryota > Metazoa > Chordata > Mammalia > Diprotodontia > Pseudocheiridae > Pseudochirops > Pseudochirops corinnae. Next base: position 20,456,738 of record CM053589.1, on the reverse strand, counting down.
AAGATAGGCATTTAGTACTCTTGACTTAGACTAGGGTTGTTCCTGGTAGCACTGGAACTCTCATTTTTGTCCAACACCAACAAAACATCTGAATATCCCTTGGTCTTAATTTCTCTTTTTTTTAATTTGCTTTTTGGAGGGGGAAGGGCAGGGCAATTGGGGTTAATTGACCTGCCTAAGGTCACACAGCTAAGTAAGTGTTAAGTGTCTGAGATCCAATTTGAACTCAGGTCCTCCTGACTCCAGGGCTGGTGCTCTATTCACTGCATCACCTAGCTGCCCCTGGTCTTAACTTCTAGTAGGTGAACCCAAGGATGGTTTTAAGAATTCCTCTGAGGATGAAGTTTTTTAAGTGGTAAAGGCAGAAATAATTTTCTTCACCTCTCTGGCCTTCCCTTTCCTCATTTGCGCATGAAGATTTGGACTAGCTCATCTAGTCAATGAGAATGAGGCAGCATGGCATGCTGGTCTTGGCCTTGGAGGACCTGTGTGTTGAAATCTCCTCCCTGACATTTCCAACCCAACTGAACATGGGCAAATCACTTAACTTCATAGACTTAAAGTTGTCTTGTCTATAAAATATGGGGGTTGGAATGCATGGATTAGATGAGGACCCTATTGGTTCTAAATCTATGATTTCCAAAACTCCTTCAAATACTAACATTCTTAGATTTGGAATGGCTTTAGATCCTCCGAAACCTTCCCTTGCTCTGAGCTTCCCCTAATGTAACCAGCAGCTATTATGGATTTAGAGTTGAAAGAGGCCTTGGTTGTTGTTTTTCAGTCTCATCTGACTCTCCATGACCCTGTTTGGGGTTTTCTTGGCAAAGATACAGGAGTGGTTTGCCATTCCCTTCTCCAGCTCATTTTACAGATGAGAAAACTGAGACAAACAGAGTTAAGTGACTTGCCCAGGGTCACACAGCTACTAAGACTCTGAGGTCAGATTTGAACTCAGAAAGATGAGTCTTCTTGCTTCCAGATCTGGTGCTCTATCTTATAAGCTGCCTGAGGGACGTAGAAGCCATCTACTCCAACCTCTTCATTTTATCGTTGTGAAGACCAAGAGATTAAGAGACTTTCCCAAGACTAGAGACAGTTAATGAAAGGCAGTATTTGAACTCATGTCCTCTGATTCCAAACCTAGTACTCTTTTCTCCCTTCCTCCTGGCAAGAGACTCAGTCAGTTGATAAACATCTACTAAGAGCCTACTATGTGCCAGGAACTATGCTTGAGCTCTCACTTCACTGTGTGGTGTGGCACAGAGTGGGGAAATGTGCTGATTGCAGAGTCAGAGACCCTAGGGTCACAACTTGTCTCTGATGCTTACCTACATGACCTTAAGCACCATTTAACTTCCCTGGTCTTCAGTCTCCTCATTGATTATGTGGAGGAATTTAGCCAGATGGCTTCCAAGACCCCTTTCAGTTTTAGAACTATGATTCTATAATCCAGGGAAAAGTACAAAGATTAGATAGTTCAGTGGGTAGAGCATTGGGTCTGGAGTCAGGAAGAACTGAGTTCGAATGTGACCTCAGATACAGTATGACCCTGGACAAGTCATTTAATCCTGCTTGCCTCAGTTTCCTCTTCTGTAAAATGGGCTGGAGAAGGAAATGGCAAACCAGTATCTTTGCCAGGAAAACCCAAAGTGGGATCATAAAGAGTCAGGTATGACTGAAACAACTGAGCAACAACAAAGGAATAAAGAACATTTCCTTCCCTAAAGGATCTTAAAGACCTGAAAGGAACAATAGGCATTGAAAGAAGCATCCCATTGCTACCATCATTCAAAGGTCTTAGGATCCATAGGATTTAAAATCTAGAAGAGACCTTAGATGTCACCCCCTTCATTTTAGTGGTAAGAAATCATGGCAGGGGATATGACCTGGAAAATTACAAACTTAAAAATAGAAAAAGTAATTTATTATTTCATTGAGTTTTATAGCTTCACACACATGGGACCATGTATGTCCCCTCTTGGTTCCCCTCTGGCCATTCTGGGATAATTAGATTATTGTCTTTATCCTGTATCCTCACTACCTTCTATCTTGGTATAAAACTTCTTTGCCTGCCCCAATCTACTTCCTACACTTTTAAATACTCTAATGATATTGCTGTCATGTTAAAAGTTTGAATTTATAAAGCCTTGAATATTTTAGATGTTCAAAATAGATATAACAAAGTAGAAAAAACATGGGATTTGGAGTCAGAGGACATGAATTCAAAACCCACCTTGGCTACTTAACTAGTTTGTCAACAACCTCTCTGGACCTCAAATTCATCTGCAAATTGAGACGGTTGGACTAGCTACACCCTAAAGTCCCTTTCAACCCGAAATCCTAAACATTTGTTGCTTTGATTTGACCATTCTAGATACCTAAGGGAGTTAATCCACTCAGTTTTGGAACTCCGCTCTGGGGCTAGCTAGGTGGTTCTGGTCATAAGTGGCTGAACAAGCTCACCCAACTCACTATATCTAGTCATGTTTCACAGTTCATCCTGCCATCCAAACAATATTTACCTACCAGTCAGTCCTACCAGCCTACCTCGCTATCTTTGTGCCCTCCCAATCACTACCCTGTTTGTTCCTGCTGGAATAGCCATCTACTGGACCTGACCATTAGAGACCATGCCTCTCTGACCTCTATCCTCTAAGGAACCTATCAGGGGTAGCTTACTATCTGCCGTAACACTGAGTGCTAAATCCAGCTCTTGCTCTGGTAACAGTAATGAAATCAATGAAAATAGTTACCATCGCTATAATTCCCTAGACATAAATTCCCTAACCACTATTACCCAATTTAGGTTGTCTCCTTTAAGAAAATGTAGACTTCTTGAAGGCAGGAATGATTTTGCTCTTGTATCTATATCCCCAGAAACTAGCCCAGTACCTGGAACTGGGAATAGGAAATCTCTGATTTCATCACATGGAGAAGTATAAGGAAACTCCCTCTACCAAAGCAGGTTAGCATCTTCTCTGCAATTTATAGTCTTAGTTGCCTAGAGTACTAAGTTAAGCGACTTGGCCAAGGTCACACAGCCAACATGCCAAAGGCAGGGCTCAAACCCAGGTCTTCCTAACTCTGAGACCAACTCTATTATTCTATTATGGCAGGCTGCTTCTTTGCCTTGAGAATAAGAAATGTTTAATAAATGCTTTTTCATTCATTTAAAAGACAAACTCATCCTGATGGAGTATAAGCTATGGGAACCCCCTTAAACTCTCTTGAATTTTCCCACTTAATCTGGCTTTTCTATGCCCAAATCTTTGTAGTGCCATTACCATTACAATCTGTTACCTTTAACCTAGCCTAGCCCTCCATTGTCTGTTACCTCCAGATTACCTTTGACTGCTTCCCACCCTTGATCCCATCAAAATCCCATTCTCTTGGCTCCCAGAATCTGATCTCTAGTCACCCCAATCCTATCAAGATCTTTCTTAGACTCCTCCTCAAGACCTTCCCTAAACCCTTGACCACCCCTAGATCCCTCCCACAGTCTTTCTGTATATAAGATCCATCTTGCCTCATGAAGGTGCTGGAGTCAGTCTACCTGAGATTCAATCTGGCCCACTTGTCAATACAAGTGTCATAAATGTTTAGGCTTCAATATGGTGAATCTTTAATAAACTTTGTTTTTCTTTGATTGAAAGAAGACTTGGGTCGAATTCATTCAGGCAGGACCTGGCATGTCAGTATTTTGGGGTCCTGAACACCCGTAAATCTCAACATTTTAAATCCCAACAATCCCACCTAACATCTTTCACTGGTTCTGTGAAAACATGACTTTGAATGAAACAACGTTATCAGAGCTATGGCTCCCGGGTATGGACTAATATGAGATGTTTTTAACTGTAAGTCAATAAGCATTTATTAAGAGCCCATGTTGTGCCAAGCACTGTCCAAATGATGAGGTGCACACTCTGGGAGTACCCTTGAGCTCTCCTTGAATCTTTGAAGTACAGACTCTGGAACCCCCCTTGAGGTCTCCTTGAATCTTTGAGGTACAGGCTCGGGTTTCCCACTTGATGAGGCATTTGCAGAGGCCATAAGTTTTTCATTGTGTCTGGGCCCAAACCTCAGTTACTAGCCTAGCCCTCCATTGTCCATCTACTTTCCACCCTTGAGCCTATCAAAATATCAATCCACCCTTGCAATGACCTCATTATCTCCTCCTGAAGACCCTCCCCAAACTCATTAAAGGAGTCTGACCTCATTGACTCCTGAAGACCCTCCCCAAATTCCTCCTCTAGACCACCCCTAGATTCCTCTAGGGGTGAGAGCGCCATAGAATGACTTAACACAGACTTGCTCTGTGAGAGCTTCATAGGATGACCTAGCACAAACTTACCCTGTCCTGCTTGGACAGATACCTAGGCTCCTTAAGAGTCTACCCCATATGGCAAACTTTCAATAAACTTTGTTTTTCTTTGGCTGAGAAGACTTGTGTCAAATTCTTTCAGCAGGACCCGGAGTGTTGGTATTTGAGGGTCTCCAGAGCACCCATAACCCTCTTTATGGGCAACCTCTTCACAAATAACCAGGGGTACTAAGAAAGGCAACAGACAATCCCTACTCTCAAGGAGCTCACTGTCTGAACACAGACATCATGCAAACAACTATGTAGGAATAAGATACCGACAGATGAACTGGAGACAATCAACAGAGGACAGACACTAGTGTTAAGGAAGGTTGTGAAAAGCTTCTCATAGAAAATGGGATTTAAGGTGGAACTTTAAGCAAGCCAGGAAAGTCCGGAGGCTGACATGAGGGGGGAGAAAATCCTAAGCATCAATGACAGCCACTGAAAATTCAGTCAGGTGACTGGTATGAGGAACAGCAAGGAGACCAGTTTCACTATATTGCAAAGAACATGGAGGTGAAGTATAAGAAAGCTAGAAAGACTGGAGGGGACCACTTTATATAGGGCTTTAAAAACCAGATTTTTTTTTTTAACTTTTAGTGCTGAAGGCAACTATAGGTGATTGAATTGAGGAGTTTCATGGTCTGACCTGCCCTTTAGGAGAATCAGTTTGACAGCTGGTGAACTGGAGTGAGAAAAGACCTAGGGCAAGGAAACCAAGCAGCAGTAATGAGGGTCTGCACCTGGTGGGTGACAATGTCAGAGGAGAGACAGGGCCATATGTGAGAGAGGCCAGGAAGGTAGAAACAGCAGGACTTGGTTACAGATTGACTTTGGGGGTGATTTCCTCTTCTCCCTGCAGTCATTTCACAGCTGCCATCCACCTCCCAAGGAGGACCCAGCTGCACCTCCCACATTCTGGAAAGCCTACATGCTGGGAAGGGGTGAGAACGGGCACTTCTATGGCCAAGAACTTGCTGAAGGTGAGATGAAGTCTTGGCATCATCTATGGCAATTAGTGTCTCCAGGTGGCTGGCTTCTATTAGCTCCTAGTCAAGTGACAGGATTTTCAAGTGCTGACTCCTGGGCAGCAGTTAGGGAATTAAATATAGAAATGCTAAAGCATTAGAAGTCCCTTACCAGAGACAAGGAAGAATGTTTCCCTTCCCATCTTCCCGATCAGTTCTGTTTGGGAGGGGATGGAAGGTCTTATCTCTACAATCTTGGATATCAGCTGCCACTCATTCTCTCCTTATTCAGCAAAAAGTTTTTGATGCCTGCTGTATTTCCTTACAGACAAAGATATCCCCAAGGATCCTTCCCAAGTTTGAGAGATAAAAAAGTAAGTGCACATGAAAAGCCAAGTAGCCATACAGAGAAGTAGAAGGCAGTGTGGTGAGGTGGATAGAGTCCTGCAACATCTGGGTTCAAAATCTACCTCTGCCACTTCCTGTAATTATTTTGGTTACTTAAATCATTCTGAGCCTCAGTTTCTTTAGTAACATTTCTTACACATTTCCATGTCTTCATTCACACAGCCACCACCCTCCTTCAGGCACAAATGACCTCTTACTTAGACTATTGCTCAAGCTTCCTGATTGAACTCCCTGCCTCAGTGCTCTCCTGCTCCACTCTACCCTTCACCCAGCTGCCAAAGTGATTTTCCTAAAACATAGGTCTGACCATAACACTGTCAATAAACTCCAGTGGCTCCCCTCTGACTCTAGGTTCAAATATCATTTCATCTTTATCTCACTCTCTTTCAAGTTCTATTTTTGCATAAACTTTATAATGTATATAATTATTAGCATAGTAGTATGTATACATTGGGGATGCATTTTTATTTTATTTTTTTGTTTTGTTTTTTTGGAGGGGGGGAGGCAGGTCAGTTGGGGTTAAGTGACTTGCCCAACGTCACACAGCTAGTAAGTGTTAAGTGTCCGAGGCTGAATTTGAACTCAGGTCCTCCCGACTCCACAGCCAGTGCTCTATTCATTCTGCCACCTAACTGCCACGGAGTTATAATTTTTAAAAATTGTTTCTAATAGGAGTATGTAATCAAAAAGATTTAAGACTACTGGTATATTCTATAAGTATTATAGGAGTTCCAAACAATGAGAAATTACTTATGGATGGAGTAGTCATTAAAAACTCCATGGAGAAGATGAGGCTTGAACTGACTGAAGGTTTTGGATAGGGGAAAAAAATAGGGAAGATATTTTAGGAGAAGGCTCAACATAATCAAAGACATGCAGATAAGAATGAATAAAGTGTGTTTGGGGAACTATGAGAAAACTAGCTTGACTGGAGAAAAGGTTTCATATTGGGAAGTAATGGGAAATAAGGTTGGTAAACTCAGTGAGTAGAAGAGATTGAGTGGAAGACATTTAATGCCAGAACAAAGAACAATGAAATTGTTCCCCTTGGCTCTACCAAGTGTGAGGACGCAATGACAGTGTCAGTCAAGAAGCTGCAGCTGGAAAATCTCTAAAGAATGATTCTTTGTTGTTCTTTAAGGAACTTCAACTGTGGACAGTTCCCATATGCACCTACAGAAAACAACTATATGCTCAGAAGTTCATAGAAAATAGTGATTCACTGTGCAGGATGGACTGAAGAAGGGAAACTGGAGGCAGGAAAATGCATTAACAGGCAATCCCAATAGTCCAGCTCTAAGGTCTGGACTAGGTTGGTGGCAGAGGGAATGGAAAGAGACAGATGGGAAATGTGAATCAACATAATTCCAGAATCAATAATATATAGTATAAGGGAAGGGGAGATGTTAAAGACAATTCCTGAATTTTGAGCCTAGGTAATAATAATTATAGTTGACATAAGCTTTAATTGCTTCAAAGTGCAATGAGCTTTAAGACACCTTGTATGGTGCTCTAAAATTTGCAAATCACTTATATATATGTATATATATAGCATGCCATTTGAGACTCCAAACAACCCTATGAGGTAAGTGCTAAAGGTGTTATTATCCCAGTTATACAGATAAGGAAACTCAGATTGAGAGGTTAAATAATTAATGGATGGTCACACACAGGTAAGTAAATATCAGAAGCAAGATTCAAATCCTGATTTTCCTGATTCCAAATCCAGCATTGTACACAGAGCCATCATTAAGGATTCTGATACCCAGAATCAAATTTTTTAAGACAAGTTCAATTGTAAGGGGTAGAAGGAAGAAACCTCTAGGAGAGACTGCCAGGGGGTGCTTGGGAAAGATGCTGAGAGGCTGCTGATGAGAAGGCCTCCACCAGAAGAGGGGGAAAGCTACTTACAAGTAGTGGAGGATCATCCAGGATTTGACTGTTAGAAGTGGGGGGGGGGAGGGTGGGAAAGAATGAGGTAATAACAAAGCTTGCTATTTTAAACAATGATCCTTGCTAGCTAGTTACAGGGTTCAGTTGTTTCTACCTGCCAAATGAATATAAGTGTTGTCAACACTCTAAATTTCAATGCCCTGGATCAAAGCCTCAATTCCCCTGGCATAGTTATTGCTCTGACTGTATGTACTCTTGACAGGGAAGTCAGGAGGGAGAGCCAGTCTTATGGTAAAGATGATGAGTTCTGTGTTAGACATGTTGAGTTTGGTCTCCAGCCCCAGTGTGTGGCCCAAGATAAAACCTGAGTCTGCTCTCTTACCAAGTGGAATATGTTGGTGCTGCTGGCTCAGCAGGCCACGTTATCCAAACAGCCTATGAGAAGCAGAGGAAAGCGTCAACACTGCATGTTTTTACCCCTTCCCACATCTCTAGGTTTTGTGCCACTTCATCAAGTTCCAAGGCTAATTTATTCATAAGCAATTGAGCTGAGAATTGGAAGAATCTTTGTTTCCTGGAAACCTTCCAAACGCACCAGCTCCTTCCTCACTGCAGACATATACACTGGGCTTTGACTCAGAATGAAGGAAAGGTCCCCAGAGAAGTATGAAGACCCAGGACCCTAGACTCCTGGACTGGCTCTTGCTGGCCTTCTAACTTCTTTCTCTGGTTTGAAGGAAGTATTGAATCTCATGATTTGAAGCTCTTAGGGAATTTTATATGATTCTGTTTCCCCTTAAGTCCAATGTATAGTAACAAAAAAACATAATGGTTAAATCTAGTCACATTTCGTGTACCTTTCAGTAAAAGATTTATTCTTGAAAGGGCTATCATAGCCACCAGTAGTGGCCCCCATGAGAAATGGAAATAGTTGGACTTTAAGTGAGATTTCACTACATTCAAATTGCATCAGTTCCCCAAAGAACCATCATGGTATAGTGGGAAAAGCACTGGATTTGGAGCTTGAGAATCTTGGTTTGAATCCTAACCCTGTCACTGGCTTCCCATCTAACCTTGGGAAAGTTAATCAAAAAATATTAAGCACCTACTTGTCAGGTACTGTTCTAGGCACTCAGGAAACAGGTACTCTGAGGATCTTCCCCTTCCAGGATTCTTTTGTGAAGACAAACTAGACCACCTTTTGGCTCAATTCTTACCTTGCCTTTAACTACTGAATGGGCTGCCTCAGACAAATTGAGACCTGAGAAAGAACTTAGCTGATAAAGGCCAAGGTCCCTACTGTATCTCAGGCCATTACCAGTTGTCCTGACCTGTCTTGTCCAGGGTACTGATAACTCTGAAGGAGAGAGTGGGACTGATGACTTTATAGAACCCTGCCTCCCTTAAACCCAATTCATTTTTGAGTCAAGACATCACCCTCTTGATGTCATTGGTCTTCTTCTAGAATGAAGGACCAGCAACAACAAAGAATGATATAATGAATTTACATTCAAATGGGGGAGATAACAAATATGTCCATATATATGATAAATACAAAGTTAATTAACAAATACAAATATATGCAAAGTAGTTTGAGGGGCAAGGTACTAGAATTATGCAGAAGATACTGTCTAAGCTGCATCTTAAAGAAAGAGAGGGACCCCAAGGGGAAGGGAAGGAATTACAGGCATATGGGATAGCCATTGTAATGGCATGCAGATAGGAAAAAGAGTGTCACGAATGAGGAGCAGAGTGAAGATCAGTTTATCTGAATCACAGAGTGAGGGATGGGAAGTTGAGACTGTTTCTTACCTTTAAAATGAAAATTAGATGACCTCAAAGGGCAGAGAATTTTGGTTTCATTTTTGCTAGTGAGATGGAGTGTAGTGGCAGAAGCGTGGTGATAGACTTAGGACTGATGGTTAGATGAAGAGAGAGAAAGAGATGCTTCGGCTGGCGTGTAGCAGTATGAGCCTGAGAGTGTGGTGTTGAGCCAATTTGAACTCTCTCTCAGCTTACTATCTGCACTTATTCAAACCTACTGAGAAAGGGTCAAGTTATAATGGGCTAGATCTGAAATCTCCAAAGGGGTGGTGAAGTGTTTAATTTTCCCCTTGCCCCTACCTGCAGATGACTGGCATGTACTCCAAGATTTTTCTGTTCTCTAAGGTCATAATTTCCGAAAGTTGTCTTACCTTTGATATACAATTATGACTAGTCATAACCTGTTTGTTATTTGTGTATGTTCTTAATTGTGAATGGGAGAGGGAAGACTGCAAGGGAAAGAACCAATGCATGGCTTGGAATTAAGAGATACAGAAAAGCAAAAGGTCGGGATTTTAGGAGAGCAGGGAAAAGATTCTTCGTGAATCTATATTGAGGCACAAGCCATCTAAAAGAGATCCTTATGAGTTTTACTTTTTTTTAATAATCCTTGAGAGCTCCTCAATGGCAGAGAAGATTAAACTACATGACTCAAAACCAGCCTTTTACATGAGGTTAGGCAGGAATCATGAGTAAATGGACTAAAAAGATGACTTGGTAGACGTAGGACACTTCTCTGAGATAATGAAACTCACGCAAATTCATTCCCCTCTTTGTTTCTTTTCTTTGGAAGCTGGTCTATCCCTGGTGAGGGGCCGAGGGAAAGGCAATAGGGCACAGTTACACCCTATGAGGGGAAAGGGAAGAGTTGAAAAAAGAGTGATGGCTCCCACATTCCAAAGGTATGGGTCATTATGAAGTGGGAAGTCAGTCCTTCACCTATGGAGCCAACATTGCCCAATGGCACCACCTAATGGTTAAAAGTGAACTAATGGGGGTGGCTGAGTGGCGCAGTGAATAGAGCACCGGCCCTGGAGTCAGGAGGACCTGAGTTCAAATTCGGCCTCAGACATTTAACACACACACACACGCACACCAAAAAAACTAGCCACGTGACCTTGGGAAAGTCACTTAACCCCAACTGCCCTCCAAAAAAAAAAAAGCAAAAATGAACAAATGAAAAAGCATTTATTGAGTGCTTATGATGCTCCAAATACTATGCTAAACACCAGGGATACAGAAAGAAGTGAGGTAGTTCCATTTCTCAAGGATCTCACATTCTAAGTGAAGGAAAACAAAAAATGATGAACAATTCAGTTTTAGAGTTCATGGAGAGTCTAGAGGTTCTAACAATACTGCTTATGTCTTATGTCAGTCTTATGACTGATACCAAATCCCAGGAATCTTTAGGGTGCATTATAATTCAGATGATAATGTCTCAGGGTCTGGAGAGAGTGTTAGCAACGAGATGGTAAGGCCCAGTAACCTTCGACCTTACAAGATGGATTGCTGTTGGAGATTCCTGCTCATTCAAGTGGCGGTAGTGGTCATGTTCACCTGGCAAAGGGGAGGGAAGAGACTGATACAGAGAGCCGCTCACTGCCATTGGAAAGGAGACAGCAGCATGGCACCTCTGGGTTCCTTCCCACAGGGGCAGTGATAGAAGGTGCAATATCCAGCCATATGAAGGAATGGAAAAGGGAGCTAGGGACCTAAGAAGGCTAGGGGAAAGTGCAGTGGCTGCTCTTACTGGACAAATGAGATCAGAGTCAGAGGAAGGGCTGGGTTTAAGGAGCAGGGAGATAATCTATAAGTTACAGAATAATTAATGATATTCATTGGAAGAGAGAATTTCTTCAGTGAGAGCTCCCTATGTATTATAAAAAAATGCTTAAAAGTTTGTATCACATAGAATCAGGATGATATGTAAACTTTGCCTCTGAGCTTATTTTATTCTATTTTATTATAATCTTTTCTTAGTTGTGTGCCTGTCCTGCCAATTCCCAACCCCCTGCCTATACATCCCATGTGTTCCTGAACCCTACCTCGTGACCCATGTGGAAGGTGGTGTGTGTGGTACAGTGGGAAAAGTGCTGGGTTCTGCTTCAGAAGACACAGGTTCAGATCCTAGTTCTGTCTATACTACGTCTATGACCCAAGGCAGTCACTCATTTTCTCTGGGCCTAAATAAGAAGATAAAAGAAGTAAAATAGATATCTGCAAAGATCTCATTTATCTATGATCCTATCACTATGAATTCTGATTCCTGGTATTTGATTCACACCTGTTCCAGTCATTAATTCTAGCTGCCCTTTGGTTTCCCCAGAAAGATATGGTGAAGGGGATGGCTAGGTGGCCCATTGAATAAAGCACCAGCCCTGGAGTCAGGAGGACCTGAGTTCAAATCTGGCCTCAGACACTTAATACTTACTAGCTGTGTGACCTTGGGCAAGTCACTTAACCCCAACTGGCCTGCCTCTCCCCCTCCAAAAAGCAAAAAAAAGCAAACGAAGATATCATGAAGGATATCAAAGGAGCTTGATGGTATTCTGCAGACCAGACAATGAGGAGTAAAGGGTGGGTTGGGGACATATAGGAATCTGTATAATAGTGAATAATACTATAATGGGGCTTTACTTTGTGTCTGCTCGTGCACACATGCAGTGGATTCACAGAGATAAACCACATTTTCATTTGTTCACACATACACATACACACACACAGAGACATATCTCCACCTTTGATGCTTCCCTAGCTTCTGCCAGCCTCATCTTTGTGAAGTTAGCAATTCCTAGGGGCCATATGATTGTTCAGCTGAGTCATTACCTCCTAAAGGCCTAATTGGAGTAAGGCAACCACCTGCTCTCCTAAATGAGGCATTTATCCTCACAAACCCTGCCTAAAGTTGGAAATGTTCACTGGTTTTGGATGCAAGCAAACTCCTTGTATGGGATGAGTACTTCCATCATTTAAGCAAACACCACCTGGGATATGCTGCACTCCTGAGAGCCCCACAACAGCCTCATGGGAAAATTGTATCTGACCGGTAACCAAGGAAACATTGTCATGGGTATTAAACACCTAGGGTGACTTGGCAAACAAGGCCTGAAATCAAGAAACCATGTTCAACCTGGGAAATTTGCTGTCTTGATGCTGTTAAGGAAATGAATGACCAGCAGGTGTTCATACAGGAGGTGGCTGTTCCAGCTGCCTTTTCAGTCTATTTTCACAAGTCTATTTTCATCTCCCACTAAGGAGCTTGCTAGGATGGCTTGGTGGTTAAGGTAAAGCATAGGACATCCCCTGCCTAGTGGTTTAGTTCTCTGGAATTGGGACTTTTATAGAGGCATCCCTTGAGTTTTCTTCTGTGTCTTTTGCATTGACTAGGTGGCATAACGCATAGAGCTTTGAACCTTATCAGAAAGGCCAGGTTTGAATTCTTCCTCTTATAATTCCTAACTGTGTGACCCTGGGCAAATCACTTCCTCCTAGACTCAGTTTCTCCATCTGTGAAGTGAGAATAATAATAACTTACTTCAAAGGGTTATTGTGAAGGTCAAATGAGATAATATATGTAAGGCACTTTCCAAATCTAAAAGTGTTATGCAAATGATACCTATTACTATTAGCAATGAGACCTTGAACAGCCATTTGGGGAATTTGCATAAGACAGATAACACTAGCACACTAGAGGGCTGCTAACACAGCTTCACTCTCGATCTGGTCAGACAGGAAAGACAGCTTTGCAGGGGTTAATAATCTTACTTTGTCGTAGTCTAGGTTTCTCAAAAAAGTTGCTGATAATGGAAGCACCAACTCCTACAGCATTCCCTAATCACCCTTCTCACAGGGGCCAGCAAGAAGGGTGGCAACTACTCCTATGTCTTGACAGGGTCAATCAAGACAGGCACAGTTTGTGTACTTCCCTAATTCCCCTCAAGTCTCAATGGGGGCCAGTTGAGGCAAACAGAGATTCTCCCCCCCAAGCCTTGGTGGGGGCTGATCAAGGCACACACAGTATTCCAGATTGTACATTCAACCCTAAGAGTTCCCCACTCACTGGCCAGTACCCACCTGCTTTATAGGGCAACAAAGAAGGTATATTGCCAGCAATAGCCTCCAATCTTATGTTACCTCATCCCTATATCTCATTGAGCAGTTGCAGTGAATAATTACAATTTTAGCACAAATGTTTATATTATTTATCATTATATAATGCTGAGCAAGCATGGTGGAGATGTTTTGAACCATAGTCATGAGAACTCATATCTAATACCTGGGAACAAGAGATTGTTATGGCTATAGATTCTGAGAAACTAACTCTAAGAAAGAATAACAAAATCCACTTTACAAACACTAAAATCCACCTTACTTACACTAAAATCCATCTTGTTTATAATTGGTAATGGAAGCAAATGTCTTTTGGGACTATCATCTAGACAACCAGAAAGATACCAAACATATCCAGATCTAACTTGTCGAGACTTGAACTATTCTTGGGTAGGAAAAGAAAATACAATTAGAAAGTAAATAGTTACAGTCTTAGGACTCCTCAGAAACATTTTTTTTATCTCCTTCTATATTGAAGAAGAAAAAAAATACCTCAGAGCACTGTTTCCCTGTGGTTTCATTTGGCCCTTCTCATGAATCTGCCCTGAATAATAGAGGCTCCTATTGCCAGATTAAATGTAAAAAGAAGCCTTCCTCCACATACCCCAGGGCTGGTGTGCAGAGACACCATGGGACTTAAACTACACGAAGTGTGCCCTAACCTTTCAGAGCCTCTGTACCTCTATTTTATGTTCCTTCTGTCCTGTAGGAGATTGGAAACATTAGCAAGAGGGACTTACCTATTTAAGGAGGGAAGGAAACAGAAAGAAGGGAGAAAATAATGTACTGCAATGGTTCTCAAATTTTTTGGTCTCAGAATTGTTTTGTACTCTTAAAATTTATTGAGAACTCCAAAGAGCTTTTATTTGTTTGGGTCATATCTATTGATACTAACTCTATTAGAAATTAAAGTTGATACTTTTAAATTATTTATTAATTCATTTAAAAACAATACTAATAAACCCATTACATGTTAACCTATGAGAAATATGAAAAATAACTATACAAAAAATTAGTGAGAAGAGATGCATCATTTTATGTCAGTGGTTCTCAACCTTCCTAATGCTGAGACTCTTTAATACAGTTCCTCATGTTGTGGTGACCCCCAACCATAAAATTATTTTCATTGCTACTTCATAACTGTAATTTTGCTACTGTTATGAATCTATCTGATATGCAGGATGTATTTTCATTGTTACAAATTGAACATAACCCACAGGTTGAGAACCACTGTTTTATGTTTTTGCAAATCTCTTCAATGTCTGGTTTTTTTTAAAAGGCTATAGTCTCATATCTGCTTCAGCAATATGTTGCTTCAGCTGAAGTATAGGAATTAAATCTAACCTCACATTGGTATGTAGTTGGAAAAGGGAGGAGTATTTTAATAGCCTTCCCAGATCATTGTGGTGCATCTTCCTTAATACTATAACAAAACTCAACAAATGATAGTTCCTTAAAGGTTAGTTGCAATGTGGAATATGAAACCGTATCAATGAACTCTTCATGCTTGTATGTTGCATTAAAATCCATCAATCTCTCTTGCATTTTGAATGGATCTTTTATGCATACATGATTTTGTAACATTATGTATTGGTCATTTTGAAAAATATTGGTTCACTGATTCATGCAAATCTTCCAAATGTTGACCCACTTCATTATACCATATCAAAAATTCACACTTGTTAATACTGTTACCAATCTTCTCAGAAAAGTCATTAAATATTGAAAAGCTGTCAAGTTCCTAGTGGTAGATACAAGTTTTCCAAAATTCTAATTTTCCCTTGAAAGCTCAGATTTTATTGTTGGCAACAACCTTAAAGTGACAAGCTCACTTTGTCCATTTTGAAGAAAATACCTGTCAAATAACCAAGTCTGAAAAATCACAATGTATCTATCATAGTAATGTTGGGGCAAATAGGTGGCAAAGTGACTAGAGCACCAGCCCTGGAATCAGGAGGTCCTGAGTTCAAATCTGGCCTCAGATACTTAACACTTACTAGCCATGTGACCTTGGGCAAATCACTTAACCCCAATTGCCCTGCCTTCCCCCCTCCAAAAAAAAATAGTAGTAATGTTGTTTCATGGGGGAGGTGGGAAGAAGAGGTAACTAGCTCAGTTCAAACTCAAATAATCACATTAAGCGCTTTTCCTCAAATCAATCATTGTATATGAAGGAAGTCTTCCATAAATACTTAACATTTTGCCACACAGAAAATTAAAAGCACATATACTCAAGTCTAGATTTAATAAAATTAATAGTTTTGTTGCTTTATCAAAGATATTCTTATATAAAACCGGCTTTTTTTTTTTTACCATGAATATATGATGGTAAAGAACACAGTGACTATTAGTACAGTTTGGTGCCACTAATTGATTCTTGCTAAGGCACCATCAATGCAAATATTAACAGAATTGATCCAGGATTAACCATGAGATTCAAAAAAAGTTATTCGATACTTTGAATATTGCAGCCCCACTTGTGTTTGTTGCCAAGATTTCACATAAAAGATCTTTGATCATTAGTTGATGCTGATGGCAGACAAATACAAGCAAAACAGCTCTATAGATTCATCCATTGGACAAAAGTCCCAATTCTGCAGAAGGGATAAAAACACATTCTTCATTTTGGCAGCTAATTCACAGGTCCTTAAGTAAAGTGGAAACTTTACTATATGGTCATGACAGAATAAAAATGAAAAGAGAAAATAAAATCAATATTATTGTGAAAATAATTTTGACCAGAGGGCAGTGCCAAGATGGCAGAGTAAAAGCAAGAATACACTTGATCTCCCACTACAACCACCTCTAATACCTGTAAAATATGACTCTAAGGGGGCAGAGCCAAGATGGCGGCATAGCAGCAGCAACATATCGCAGCTCTCACATAGCCACCCCAAAATACCCATAAAATAGGACTCTAAACCAATCCTAGAACTCCAAAACGCACACAAGGATACTTCCCACTAAAGTCAGCTCG
>CM053589.1:20391994-20439692 GCA_028646515.1 Pseudochirops corinnae | reverse complement strand
AATATTATAATGTTTTGAATGTTTGTCTTGATTTGTAATGGAATAAACAGAGTGTTCACTATATTTTGTAATCTGAACTCTAAAAGCTGTTCACAGTAGCGTTCCTTTGGGAATCTGCTGGTGCATGGCATTACATTCTCCCACTTAATACCTATGTGACTTTGGACAAATCATTCAGCTTCTAAGGGCTTCAGTTTCCTCATCTGTAAAAAGGGGCACTATATGGTCTCTGAGGTTGCATCTAGCCTTAGATCTGTGATCTTCTAATAACCTTGTATTCCCCTCTACCTACCCCATGATCCAGATGCACAGGCCTGCTTGCCCTTGCTCTCACCATTCCATCTCCTCTTTATGCCTACATGCTGCCTATCTCCCATACCTGGAACACTTTCCTTCCTTACCTCTGACTCTTAATTCCTCTGGCTTCCTGAAAGTCTCAGCTCAAGTCTTAACTTCTGTAAGAGGTCTTTCTTGATCCTTCCCAGCTGCTAGTGACTGCTCTCCTCTGAGATTACCTCTCACCTTCTCAGTTTTTATCTTGTATATGTCTAGTTATTTACATGTCTCCACCATTAGACTGTGGTCTTTAGTACAGAAACTGTTTTTACCTTTCTTTATATCCCCAGCACTTAACACAATGTCTAGCATACAGTAAGCAATTAATAAGCAGATTTAAAAAAAAAAAATTTGTAGTGGTTTGATATTGTTAATATTCTGTTTTGTGGTCCTGTAAACTATAGATTGCTTTAAAGAAAAGGCATGTTTTTAGTAATGTAAAAAATAAATTATTCAAGTTACGTTTTTAAAAAAAATCTCCAGGGTCCTCTCAGATTCACCACATGTATCTTTACTTAATATTATGCTTATGTTAAGGTAGAAGTGTCAGGAAATGTGAGCAAGAAGGAATCCTAACGAAGATCTTAGAGTTGGGATGTCAAAGGTACAGGCAGAATCTGACCTATATGAGGATAGTATTTGTTTAGTGGCACATTTGCTTAATAAAAACAGCTTAAATTCAATTCATAGACCCATAGGTTTAGAACTAGAAGAAGACTTTAAAGATCATTTAGTCCAACCCTCTTTTTTTAATAGATAATGATTTATGTATTTTCTAAAATACAATTTTGTCCAGTATTTGTTCTAAAATATAAATTCAGTAGAGCTGTTCCCTGCACTAGAGCTGTGTTGACACCCTTAGTCAACATGCTTGGTTATTTCACAAGAACAAACGGAAAACATCAGTGTCATATCACCAACTCAAGTTCCTTTGCTCTTTTCTTGATATCATTCAGCTCATAGTGCCACACTATCATCATCTCTTAATTGTTTTTTCCTCTCCCTCCTTCACATTATAAAGAAACACTACAAAACAACGGCAAAAAAGGTAAAGTTATTAAATGTTGAGAATTACCTGCTTTCTACATTGTTTTCTTCAGTTTCTGAAAACCAGGAAGAAGGAACTCTATTTCTTTCAGGCCAAAATTCAGAGGAGATTAACTGATAAAGCAACACTCCCCAGTGCAAAGCACTGTGAGCCACCTGTTCTATCTGTAAAGGAGGAGAATGACCTTACAGTGATAAAAGGCTAAAAAATAAGTATAATTGAAAAGTTATAGCCTTTTAGAAATTGAAATTATTTATTTAAATGTAAATAGTTACAAAGCAAGTCTCATTGGTTCTACTGGTGTTTAATATTTAAAGTTTACCATGAACCACTTAATCAAAAACCAAATGCTGGCATTATATGCAATAGGCAAACACTAGAAAATTTCCCAGTAAGTACAGGAATAAAGCAAAGATAAACCCTTTTTCTGCTGTTTTGGACATTGTTTTAGTTATCTTTATAAGACACGTGAAAAACATTAAAGGCCTAAAAATGGACAAAGAAAAAATAAAAACCACCTTTATTTGCTGATGACATATATTTCACACAGAAAACCTCAGAAAAAAAAAAGCAGTGAATTGAGACAATAGTTTCACTAAGTTAGCAAGATACAAAATAAACCCATGAAAACCAATACCATTTCCATGTAACAATCATGAATCCCAGGAAGAAATAATTGACAGGGAAGTCCTGTTCAGAACAACTACGAAATGCATAAAATATCTGAAAGTCAGTCTAGCAAGGCACACTTAAAACTTGTATAGGTATAACTAGAAAAAAACTACATAAAGAAATTTAAAATTACTAAAATGATTGAAGGGGAACATTCAGTGTTCATAGCCTGAGGTGTGCTAATGTGATAAAAAACCGATATTACTACCTAAAATGATTTACAGGTTTACAAACTTAATGTTATGTTGATTAAACTACTGTGGAGATTTTTTTATATAGCAAGATAAAATAATACCAAAATTAATTTGGAAGAATAAAAGGCATAAAAAGTAGTAACGAAGGAAGAATAGAATTGACCTCAAACTACAAAAGAGTAATCAACTATTTACTAGTTTAAAAATAGAAAAATACATCAGTGGAAAAGACTAGATGAAGAAGAATTAGAAATAATTTAATTTAGTAACTCATCGTTCAGTTAATCTGAGAAAATAAATTACTTGAGAAAAATCTCCCTAAAGAAGTTTGGCCAAAAATAAATTTAGCTCAGTATCTTATACCTTATGCCACAATGAGCTCAAAATAAATGTGGCACCTGAATGTTAAAGATCACATCATAAAATATTTAGAAGAGAAACTATGGCTTTCACAGATATGGCTAGAGGGAATTCATAACCAAACAAAAGTTACAGATGATCACAAAAGATAAAAGGAATAGTTTGATTTCATGAGATTGAAAAAAATTTTCACACTAATGCAGTCAGTACAACGAGAATTAGACGGGAAGTTGTTGACATGGGGAAAAAAATCTTCTTGGCTAATACTGAGGTCAGAGTGGGGAGAGCTGGTTCAGATTTTTGAAAGAATTCACTTAGGCTTCTTTAACCAATGAGAGCTTTATTGACACAAAAGCATGCTGGCCTGAGACTTAGCAAGGAGCTAAACAAAGGCACTGATACAGGAAAAGGACCAGACTTATATAGCGAGAAAGCTACACAACCTATAGGATGGTGATATAATTTTTAGGATTTCTAATGGGGGTTGGAGATTTAGGGGCAGGATGAGGAAGATGAATGATAAAAGATAAGGGAGATAGGGGAAATTTTATGACCCAGGATGCTTATGGTCCCGGATAAGGGGAAGTTTTATGGTACTCCCAATGGTCCAGGATAAGGGAGGAGTTTACTTTAGGATGCACTCGGGCTCAGGAGGGCCTCCCAAGGTACTGAGAAAGCAACTCTTAATATTAACCCTTAAGGCATCTGTGCATCCCTCATCATTTTTACTAGAAAAACAACCTTTAATATTAACTCTTAGGGCACCACATTGTCTAATACATCTGAAAAAAGTTGGATATCCAAGACATATAGGTAATTAACACAAATATATAAGACCAAAAAGCTCTTTCCCCAGTAGATACATCATCATATAATTCTCTTAAAGAAGTTTGTAAGAGAATCACAAACTCTGAATTATATGAAAGATTGTTCCAAATCACTAATAACAGAAATATAAATCAGAATAGGAGACTTCCAACCGATAGGTTTCTTATTCATCAATTGATTTTTCTGCCAGAAAGTATTGTATGGGACTGAATTTTCTCCTTTAGTCTCTCTTTCATTTTATATAGCCGTTGTTCGTTGTTCTTTGCAACTGTGTTGAGAAATCAATGTGTTAGAGCTCTGATGTGGAATGCATTTTAAGTTTCCAACAAACTTGAGTAGTAGAGTCTTAAGTTCCTGTTTTTGTCTACTTAGAGTTCACGTCCGACGTACAGACAAAGTGGGGACAGAAGCTGCATTCCATCCTATTGAGGAATACATGGTGCATGTTGAAGAGCATTTCCAGCTTCTTGAACGCAGGATGCATGTGGACAAAAAACGAGTTTATTTGGCCACAGATGATCCTTCCTTATTGAAGGAGGCAAAGTCCAAGTAAGTTAAACAAGTTTTCAAATGGTGGTATTTATATGCAAATGGTTCTCCCCGTTGAAAAACTCCATTCTTGAAGGTTAATTTTCTTCAAAGCATATGTGTACACATATATTTACCTGAGTCCCGGTCAGTAACATGTAATACTTTCTTGCCATTATGAATCTGAAATATATTAGGCCATATTGTTGTGTAGTAATCATCACCAAAAGCATTCAAGTACTCATCTAAGTGTGACTTTTAGATGCTATGTACCCCTGGTTAAATAGCCACTGCCTGCTTTAGGAGCTTCCCTTCTTAGAAACTTAATATGGACAGTCAGATATTCAGACATTTAGCTAAGCAGATGCATAAAGAAAATGTTCACCTTACATACAGACCTTTCATGTAAGGTGGTTTGTTAAGAGTAAAGGAAAGAAAAGATTTGTCTGTTTTATTTGTTTATTGTATACCCTACAAAAAAGTCCTAATTATTTCAGAAACGACTAAATTATAATTTATTATGATTAGTTTTGGGGAAGACTAAAGCTTACTTTTGCACTGTTTATGAATCACAAAGTTACACGGGACTTTAGAGACCTTCTAGTGTAACCCATACCTGAATAAGAATCCCTTCTACATTATACCTGAGAGGTGATTATCTAGACTTTGCTTGAAGGCCCCCATTGAGGAAGAAGCCACTACCTCTTGAGGTAGCCTGCTGCTTTGGGGGGTTTCTGATGATTATGCAGGCTTTTCTTATATCAAGCATACATTTAGCTTTTGGTAACTTTTACCTTGAAGCCATGCAAAACAAATCTAATCTTTTCACACAAAAAGCCATTAGACACTGGAAGACAGCTCTTATTAAATCCTCACCTAAGTATTTTTTTGTTTATTCTTTGGGCTAACGATCCCTGGTTCATTCACCTAGCCCTCAAATGACATGTGTTAGAAACCCTCCATCAAAATAAGTTCTCCTGGCAGCATATTGGAAGCAGTTCAAGTTGCTTCATTTACTTGAAACTAAGAAAACTGAATTTGTAAAGGTACTCTATAAATCAGTCTGACTAATTTTGACCAGCCTTACCTCCTTCCCCTTGTTAGCCCCAAATTAGTGAGTTGTTGTTTTTTTTACTGTAATTTTTTTTTAAGCTGTTTGATTTCTGGTAGTAGGGAGGAGGAAGAAGAAAACTGATAATAGGATATAATATTATAGAGATCATTTTGCTATTCATTTAATTAATGAAAGACTTTTATGATTTGTGGTACGTAAGTATATGGGGGGCATGGGAGGCTGACTAGGGAATCCTTTTGATCAATTGAGTCTTCTCCCAATCCATCTTAATGAAGTTATAGCATATGAGAGGCAGGTAACAGAGACAATAAGATGAAGTGACCTATTTGCACATAGCAAAGGACATCTCCCTTAATTTCCCTTATCAGTCTTTTGTTATAATTCTGCTGTTTTCATTTTTAACATCAACTATTTGGTTTTCCTTTCTTTTTAAATCAGATTGGCTTATGATTTATTTTATTTGCTTTTTAAAATACAACTTTTTTTTCTTATATTGTTTTCAATTTTGTTAATTTCAGAATTTATTTTCCTTTTATTTGTTTTTTTAAATTATGTTGGTTTTCCAGGGTTTTTTTTCTTAAGTTATAATTCACTAAATGTTTTCTTCACAGTAATCCTGAAGTTAGATGATACAAATATTTTTACCCTCATTTTAAAGTTAAGAAAACAGGCTGTGAAATGCTAATTACTATGTCTGTGGCTAGTAGGTGGCAGAACTGGGACTAAAACCCAGGTCTTCTGACTTTGGTTTGTATATTTTACTGCTTCACTATACTGTTGTATAAATATGATAAGATCAAAAATTTAAGGCTAATGGAACCTTAATGATCATCAGGTCAAATCCTCTCATGTTACAGAAAAGGGAACTGAGGCCTAGAAAGTTTGTAATTTTCCCATTGTAACACAACCAATAAGTGTCTGGTCTGCCTGACTCCAAGGCTAATGCTTGGTCCAGTAATACCATGTATATCTTTGTCAAATAAGTGATTACCAGACCAAACAATATATTAGCCTAATTGTTATAAACTTGTTATAAGACAAAATTTTGGCACCAGATACATTTTGGACATAAAATTTTGCAAACACTTTTTGATTCATTCAGTTCTGTTACTAGTTAAGAAGAAGGGAGAAACAGTACTCTGCCCCTTCATTTTAAAACACAGACTAGATTTATATATTGCTTAGATATAAGCAATTAATTTTTATAGGCCTCGTCTGGTGTACTATAGTTGTAGCACAACATTCTTCTACTCGTCGGCTAACCTTTGTAACATAGCTGACAGTGTTTACTTTGATTGTGAGAATCATAAAGTGAGAATGTTCTTTTTTTTCTCAGCAGCACAGGAATCCATGTAGCATTTCTCCATACTTAAAGATGCCAGTGATTTCATGACGCTTTCCTTTCTTTCCTTTTGTGCTTTCTTGAGTGTTAGTCCTGTCAGTCTCCTCCGAGATTTCCATAGTGTTTTAAATTCTGTTTCCTTTATTCCTTATGTTCTAGTTAAACCTTTTTGTAGCGTTGGTTTAAGTTTCTCAGAAAAATTGATGTAGGCATGTCTTAAAAGCTTTGCCTTTGTTCCAGGACACCAAATCATGAATTTGACCTTCAGTTCAGTAATGCCGTCATTTTATACACTATCCAAGGCCAGAGGAACCAGAGGAAGAAATCAACATAATGAGTATAATAGCCCCTGAAAATTCAGAAGCAAACATATTATATTCTATTGTTCGAGCTTAGTATGTGACACCTAAAATAGATTTTTGGAAAGGGATAAAGTTTGTCATGTAGAGACTTTACATAATTGGTTGCTAAGTGTAGATGAGCAGATGATGTTTTATGGATGGGAAGCTTTAGGATTCTCTAGGTTAGAAAATGCTACTGTTGGTGAAGGAAGTTTCAGTTTGGTTGTGTTGATGACTGATGGCTGTACCTAATCTGGATAAGTAGTTCTGTTGTGGCACAGTATTAAAGCTGTTTAAAAACCAGAGTCAAAGAAATGGGTCAGACCTAATCCTTTTAAACTATGCAGGATAATACTGCCTCCCAAAATTGTGTGAGCAATGGGAAAATTATAAACCACCTTTTTATCTTATATGAATCAGTGTGGCATAGTGGGAAAAGTACCGGATTTATGTTCAGCTTGTACCTCTGAAGGAAGCTAACAAACACTTACATAGTGATAAGCATTTATATAGTTCCTTCTATGTGTCAGTCACTGCACAAAGCACTTTTTACAAATAACTCATTTGATCCTTACAACTTTTGAAGCAGGTATTATTATCATTCCCATTTTACAGTTGAGGAAACAGGCAAATAAGTGATTTGCCCAGAGTCACGCAGCTAGTTGAATGTCTAAGATCAGATTTGAATACAGGTCTTCTTGATTCCAGGCCTAGTGTTCTCTCTTGTCTGTGTTGCCAGCTGCCTCAATGGCTTTTCTTCTCTGAGAACTTCAGATTGTTCTGTGAAATAGGAAAAATATCTATTATACATACCAGATAGGGTTGTTTTGAGGTAAAAATGAGATAATGTTATAAAAAGTGCTTTTCAAATTTAGAAGAGTGACTATGATGATTATATTGATATTAAGTAATTATCATGAGACTAATAAATAATCGTTGTAATAATCATATTATTAACCACTATTACTGATGTGCCTGAATAGTGATGATGATGGTGTTGTGGGTGATAATTTGCTAACCAGTGGACATGAGGTATGATATGAACACACATGAAAGCAGCTTTATCCAGTTGAGTGGTAAAACAGAAGAAAATAGAAACTTTTCTCCTAGGTTCAAGAATCTCTTCTTTGATGTGTCTAAGCACCTAGATTATGAGTTTGGCATTGAGAATTATAAAAGGCTATGCCAACGTATCTTACAAATAGGCTATAGAAATGAACAGAATTAAAGGGACTGTGCTAATTTTGGTGCTTGGTTTTTCTTTTATCATATGGAATTAGCAAAAAAGGACTTGTCAAACTGTTTTCAATTTACAAACTTAGGCTAGTTCTTTAGATTGGAGAGGGGGAAAAATTTATTTAAGTTACCCCCCCAAAAAAATACCGTGTATAATCTTTGTCACTTTGTGTTACCTGAAGTATCCTTAAAATTACAGGAATATCCTACCTAATATCATTTCATTGGTTCTGTGAAAACACATTAGGAAAAACAATATTGTAGGAGACAGTTCAGATAAGAATGATACCATAAATAAATAATTGACCAAATGACATAGTGGGCTTAATAGCTTTTTAGTAAGTTTGATTATAATGTATTAAAAATCTTATCACAAAATGGCAAATGTTGGGCAATTTAGGTAGCATATACCTAGAAAATAATTTCTATATTGGCAGGCATCTTTGCAGAGAATAAACCACTTCCTACTGTTATCTTAAACAAAATTCAGACAATTGAATATTGCCACTTAGAGACAAGAAATCCTCTTCTATGACATAATTCCTTTTCTTTGATTTTTCTACCTTATCATTTTAAAGAAGTCAGTGTCCCTCATTAAATCCCTTCTGGTATGTCAAAGTCTGATCTTCTAATCATGTAGTTCAGTTGATTTGGTTACCAGATCCCTTGTGATGTTAGTGTCATCATACTCCCTTCTTTCGTCTTCACTCAGCACCCAAGTTCCACTAGCAAGATTGATATTTATTCTAGGTAGGAGATGCTAAAACTTCTCAGTAACCAATTCCAGTGTGTCTAACAGCCTCCCTTTCATATTTATTTAGAGCTGTTTCTGCCCCATTCCAGAGTATGCAGCTTCACAGGGACCATATTAAAAGCTTTCCTGGCTGTTTTCTTTTCAGAACAAGTGTGACATTTCCTTCATCTTTCAAAGTCTGAGCTATATAGTGGGCAAAATGTCAAAAAATAATGAGGCCAAATGGAGCTATACAGTGAATGCTAGTCTAAAGCAAAGCTCAAAGGCTTTACCTTCACAGCCATTATCACAGAGAGGCAATGGGGAGAAAGCTCATCAGTGGTAGTGAAATGGAGAGAATACTAAAGTTTTTGTCAAGAGATGAGGGAAATGTCCAGGCTCACGTAGTTAAGCTTTATCCTGGGGGTAAATAAGTTAGCAACCAGCTTTGGAACCTGAATTAACTTTCTTAAATCTATAAGACACCACCCTCAAAATGACTGCTCCAGGCTTTCTGAATGGGACCCCATGATTGTTAATACAGCTTCCAAAAATGTCCAATTTACTTCAAGGACCTACTTTATCAGTTTGAGTAAAATAGGGTGAGAGTTACTCAGAGCAAAATGGGAAATTTTGGTTCACTGTGTTTCCATTAGCACTGTTGTACTAGCTGTAAAAGTTTAACACCATGACCAACAGTTGTGGTGAACCTGAGTGTAACTGGATGATTCAGCACTAAAATGATGGACAGCGCTGAGCAGCTCACAGCTGACTTGCAAGGGAAAGGTGTTACCAGGGATATTTAAGGAGTTGGTAGCGGGTGGTATTGTCAGGTCCATTTGATTTAATTAGGCTGGCCCACTTCTGTGCCTTTTTGTCAGGCTGAATTGTTCCAAATACAAGAGTAAAACCCAGCTAAGTCTGGGCAGGGAAAGAGGGACTGCATCATTATCTTGATTTCCCCAGGCAGGGCATTTCTGAATTAGGGGTGTCTGTTTGTCTTTTTAGCACACTGACCCACAGGGAGGCAGTGGAAAGAAGAGTATAGGGATTTCTGTTCACCTTCTACAAGTGTCTGGTGTCAATTATTAAACACATGGTTAAGGGGTCTTTAAGGAGAAGCCTTTTCAGAGAGTTTCCTATACCTAATTAGTGAATGGTAAAATGTATAATGGGTTCATAATACACAGACCCAGATTTAGAGCTGAAAGGTCATTTAGTCCAACTCCTTCATTTTGTAGATGAGAAAGCTGAGCCCAGAGAATTTAAATGATTTGCCTGACATCACAGAGTGGAGATGGGACTTGAACCTTGGTCCATCCAGGATTCTTTCCACTGCACTACCTTCATTGAGCTTTTCCATCAAGGCATAGGTCACTTACCCAAGCAAGTTGAAAAGGCTAGCTATTGGAGATTACACCTGGCAAAAAGAATAAAGAATAGCCCTCTAATGTTTTGGCAGAGGAGACTCCAGTGAGTTATTTATTTGGCATCCCGTTGATTTTTCTTTAATATTCTGGTTACTCAAGGATAATGTTTCTCCCAATGATGAATTCAAAGATGGCTCTCTGATTACTGAATCTCAAGAATGAAATCTTCTGTTTTGTTGGTAAAGATATAAAGCCTTGCTAAGGAGAATGCCAGAGACCCTATCCCTAAAGTCTTAGAGATCTGCTTCTTAGAAAGGACTTTGTGGGCTTTAAAGTAAAATGGAAGTTCCTTGAGGGGCTGTTTAACTTTTTATCCCCTGTACCCAGTACAGTTCTTTGCCTGTAGTAGGTGACTTATGAAATATTTGTTGATTACTTGAACAGAATTTTAGAATAGCTTAGCAGTATTTGTTGTTCCTTTTTTTTCCAGGTATCCAAATTACGAATTTATTAGTGATAACTCCATATCCTGGTCAGCTGGACTACACAATCGATATACAGAAAATTCCCTACGAGGTGTGATCTTGGATATACACTTTCTGTCACAAGCAGATTTCCTAGTCTGTACATTTTCATCCCAGGTAAGTGTAACAGTGGAGTGTGTCTAAATGCCCAGTGCATTATGCTCATTTAATCTGAGAGCCAATGGAATGGGCTTATTTTTGTTTTTCCTTAATCCTGATTATTGTGATTCAGGTACGATTTTCTTGATGTTCTGTAATGATCTTTTATGGAAGAACGAAAAGATCCAATAAAATTTGAGAGCATGAACTGTTTTAGTCATTTTGTAAACAGTAGCTGAGCACTGTTGCACCAAAGCTAGTCATTCATTGTGTAATGCTCATTTGGTTTATTTAAAGAATTTAACAAAAGCAGCAAGTAATTAAGTACATTTAATTTTTTTCCTTTTTTTTTTTTTACCTTCAGTCAGTATGTAACCATCCCCTTCCACACATCAGTTCTCTGATACTGAAAGGCTTAACTTGAATTTTGCCTCTCTTGATTGTTTCTAGGAATCAAGCAAAGCAAATGTGATTTGTCAAGTCAGTTACGTTCCTGTCTGACAAGAAGCTGCACATTACCACAGTCACATTCACAAGCTTGATTTGTTTGTTTTGATTGGGAGAGATTGGATCAAGCGTGAATAGCCAGTGGCAGTTTCAGTTTAGTGGTTGTGATTGTAGACTTTCTTCTATTCCATCACTACATGGGTCATATTTATTTGTTCATGCTTCATCCTTTCGGCAGGCAGTTATTTAGAGCCTATAAGATGCTCTAGAGGAGTTCAACAGAAGTAAAAGACTTCTCTCTGCCCTCAGGGAGCTTATAGTAAATCCAGAGGGTACATATATGAAACAGCTGCATAAGAATTACTCAAGTAACACATGAAAAAATGCACATATGATGGTAGCTGTATCTGTATCCTCTGAACTGAGAAGAGCTCTAGAGTATAGAACTAGAGTATAGTTGGGTTCCTGACTGAAAGAGAAAGCAAATCATTTTATGGGAATAAGGCTTCATATGTTCCAGAGAGTATATGGTAAGAAGCTCCAAGGTGAAGTTAATTTACCTGTCCAAAATCTCACTTAACTCTAGTATGGTTATATCTGACTATATACCTAGGATAGGTTCTAAAGCCACAAAAACAAAACTATTTATTGTCTTATTATCTTCTTCCTTCCTATGAGCCTCCTTCCCCCCCCCCCTTTTTTTTAAAACAGTGCCTTAGACTTAAGAAAGACAAATATAGGAAAATTTTCTCTTTTCCCATAGCCTGACTCAATCCAGATAGGCGTCAGTATATGTCGGAAGAAAGGAAATATGTATTAATATATGTTCACTTTTGGGCTTATACCTGTTATTTTTTTGTTCACATTCAGAGATTTACTTCTGTCTTCTCATTACCATTTTTTAAAAATTAAAGCCTCAATGAAACACTTAGTACACAATTTAAAATTTTCCCAATATTAATCAGAGATTCCTGATTAATGGTGATTCTGCCATAATGTACTGAAAGGAGTTCTTTATTTGGAGTCAGAAAACCTGGGTTCAGAACCTGACTCTACTTTCTTATTACCTTGTGACCCTAAGTAAGTCATTTAAATTAGATTAGAGTGGGGAGAGACTTGAAGTAGGGAGACAACGTAGGAAGCTGTAACAATAATCTATTGCTATGATAATCTATCTACTGAGATGTGATGAAAGCCTGAAATAAGATGGTAATTGTATGAACAGAGGGAATGTTCAATGATTTACAGTTAGAAACAAGATATGGTAACTGATTGGAAATGCAGAATGAGGGAAAGTGAGGAAGAAAGGGTAATGCCAAGGTTGTGAACCTGCAAGACTGGAAGTATGGTGGTGCTTTTGAAAGAAATAACAAGGTTTAGAACTTGAATGGGTTTGGAAGGGAAAGATGTTTTGTTTTAAGATGTCTCCAGGATACCCAGCATAAAATATCAGATTGATGATTTGGGATGATTTGAGGAAAAACTGAGACTGAAATTATAGGTCCTGGAGTTGGTGACATAAAGATGATAATCCTATGGGAACTGACTAAAGACACTGAGAGAGAACAATAGGAGGCTTGGGACATAGCCTCAGGAAGCACCCATATTTGGGGCTGTGATCTGGATGATGAACCAGCATAGAAATGTGAGTTTTGATAAGTAAGAAAACCATTTGATTTCTAACAAAGATGTCACACTATACTTGACTAATCTTATTCTGAATCAGATGTTTACTTAGGGGCCACAGATGGTGAGAGCAAGACCTGTATTCATTTCATTACAGACAGATGCTCAGCTTAGGAATTTCCACTTTTGCAGAGATCATAAAACAATATTGAAATACTTATGTAAATTTAACGCTTCACAAAGGGAGCACAAGAAGTTCTCCATGAAGTGAACTCTGCAGTTATCACAAGTAGAAGGTTAGAACAGTAATGCTTTGAGTCTATATTGAGTCTTACTTCCTTGGAATAAACAACACCGTAACACATGCACAATAATCTCTTCAATATTCTTAACCTCCCTCAGAGATATGAGAAAATGTGTGTCTTCTTCACTTTGAGAAAAACAAGGTAAAGGTAAACAGATAAAGGACCACATTATTAGAAGTGAATGGAACCTTGGAAGCAATCTAGTCCAGTGCCTTTATTTTACAGCAGAGGAAACTGAGGCCCAGAAAAGTTATGTGACTTGTCCAAAGTCATACAGGTAGCAGGTGTCAGAGTAAAAGCTCATACCCAGGCCCTATGAGTTCCAGTCTCTCTCTCTTTCTACCAAGCCACTCCAGACATAATGCTTTGGAACATCCAGTGAACCTAGAACCCATTTCCCCCCCGACTTTCAGGGCTAAGGAATATTTCCTGTTTCAGTTGTCTCAAGAGGCTCTTGTTGAATCAGTCTTCAGGAATGAAAGTCAGGCTATGCTGAAGATTTGCTTCTTTAGTATTTTTTTGAAATAGAGACACATCTGTGTTTTATCATTTGACAGTATTTTTCCTGTTACCGCTTATTGTGTGCCTAGTGGTATGCTAAAAAGGATATAGTACCATGTCAGCACAGGATGAAATAAAACAGGTGCCATGCAGGTACGTAGAGTCTCAGCTTTTGAAACTCCAATTTGCCCCTCTCAGCAATGTCACCTATCAAAATCAAACCTTACCTACTGTTGGCATCAGCCGGACCAGCAGGCTGTTTACATTTGTAAGGAGAATGCAGGGAGAGGAAGCCACTGGTAATTAAACACAGCAGCTCTAGTTTTTTCCAGGATGATTTTTAGTAGCACCCTCAAGTAAAGCAGTCTTTGGAATTTACGTTAAATAGGCCTATCTTTATGATTAGGAGGGGGATTTTCATTTTTGTTTCCAGTTATTTAGACAGTCTACTTGAACTTTAATTATTGATTAACAACTGTGGGGCCCATAATGGCTGTGAATTACCACTTCCCTGCAGGGCTGGCTTTTTGTATAGGTATAGGGACAACCGCCTATATGCTGTGGTTTAAGCAATCCTCAACTTCTCTAGCCCTCAAAATCTCTCTTGCACGTGACTGCCTTAGCATCTGAAACCTCACAATTGTTTACTCCTTCAGATGAGGCATTGAATGCCCTCTTAAAATATGAAGGTTACTTGAGAAGGGTAACATACTGATTTTCATGAGTGTTAATAATTAGTCAGTTAGCATTTACTGCACACCTACTATGTGCCAGGCACAATGCAAAGTGCTGGATAGTTTAGATTAATTTATTTGCTAACTCTAGCAAAAGAAGGGATGGCACGTTGTAGGGACAAGTTTTGATCAGAGATGGGGACCAAAACATATCTGGAGCATGTGGCACTTCTGGGAAAGACATGCCAAATCAGGCTTACCCTGGTTTTATGTTATGATCTTCAGGGAACACATTAGAACTATAAGGAACAAGAAGTTAAAGCTGGATTCATGATTGAGAAACTAGATAGCTTCAGATTTGCTCTTGAGTTGATAATTTTTAACAGTATGGCATTCATTATTTTGTTTGAAGTAAATTACCAGAACATCAGGCAAACCCATAATCAAATGTATTTTGAGTGCTAAATATAAGTGAGTTTGGATTATCAGCATTTTATGACTTTAGTCGATCTCATCCATTAATGCAAATAGTTGGAAATTATTTTATAAATGCAGTTCACTGTATAAGAAATGATGTTATTACATTATAGTATGCTGCACATCTTAAAACCAGATTCTGGCTAAATTTAGGGTAGCCTGGTCTTCATCGTAATGAATTAATGATTGAATGAATGAAAAAAAAATCCATTTATTAAGCACTTACTATGTGCAGAGTACTAAACTAAGCACTGAAGATGCAAATAGAGAAAGAAAATTGGCCCTGCCCTCAAGGAGCTTGCATTCTAAGTAGGGTAAGACAGAACATGTAAGTGTTCAAGAAAGATGGAAAAGCCCAGTGGACCTTAGATTGCAGCATCAAAGTTGATGTTAGTGCATCTTCTTTAGTGTCATTTCCTTTGATTTGATAGAAGTTGAGCCATTTGACAGTGCCAAGGACTTGTAAATAATAGAAGGAATTTGATAATTAAATGGAATTGAAAAGAAACTTGGGAGAATAAGAGGAAAATCTTACCTAAGTAGTAGACTCCCTAAAAAATAAAATGGATCAATTAATTCTATGATGACTCACAAAAATATTGAAGTCAACAGGAAGTCAGCAGAATAAAATATAAGGTATCTATAATCAAAACAACTGACCTGGAAAATAGGTCTAGGAGAGATCATTTAAGAAGCATAAGCCTCTTTGAAAATCCTGACAAAATAAAAACCCGACACCATATTTCAAGAAATCAAAGAAAGAAAACTGCCTATATTTACTAGAACCAGAGGGCAAAGTAAAAATACAAAGTCTAGAAGGGTAGAAAGGATAAGAACAAGAGATAGAAATGACCGCAGGAGATAGACTGAAATTTTTTCCACAGACAAAATCAGTTCAGTCAAAACTGGAAGGAAAAGAGTTAACATCTTTGCAGCAATGTATCTCGTAAATATCTGATATCCAAGGAAGTGATATAAATATAAAAGAACAAAAGTCTTTCCTTTTGGTATAAAGATATGAACAGAAAGTTCTCAAAAGAAAAAAGCAAGCTATAAACAACCATATGAACAAATGCTCCCAACCACTAATAAAGAGAAAGGTAAGTTAAAATAATTGTGAGGTGACATTTCATACTCGCCAATTAGCAAGGATAACCAAAAAGGACAGGTGGTTGTTGGGACAGATACACTAAGATCTTATGGATGGCACTATGAGTTAGTTGGTCCAACCATTCTGGAAAGCAGTTTGGAGTTCCCTGTTTCTTCTTCACGGTTCAGAACCTTAGGGTCAATCTCGATTCTTGCCTGTCACTCTTTCCTTGTATCCCCTCAGTTGATTAAATCTTTCATTTTTTACCTCTCCCACACCTCTAGCACCAACTCCTCTCTCTCCACTCGTATGGCTAGGACCCTAGTTCAGAACCTCATAACCTCCTGCCTGGACTATTGTTATATCCTTCTGATTGATCTCTCAGCTTTCAGCTTCTCCTCTTCTCTCATCCATTTACCACAAAGCTGCCAAATTAATTTATCTGAAATACATATCCTACCATGTTACTACTGCTCAGAAATCTTTAGGAACTCCCTGTTGCCTCTAAGGTAAAATGCAAACTCCTTAATCTGGAATTAAAAACCACCCACCTACTTTTGCATACTCTTGTTAACTCCCCTTAACATGTTCTACACCTCATCCAAACTTGCCTGCTGCCATTCCCGGAACTCAGCATTCTTCCATCTCCCACTTCTTTGCCTTTACCAGAAGTACAGTCTCCTCACCTCTGTCTTTTACAGTCACTAGCTTCTTTCAAGACTCAGCTCGCAACCATCTCCTTCCGTGAAGCCTCTCAATCCTCCCCAAGTTGTTGGTGCTTCTTGACATTATCTTCTATACATTTAAACCTGGTTTTGAGTCATAGCCCCTTATGAAATGTTCCTTTGTGTAGTGCCTTGATTAAAATAGGTACTTAATGAATGTTGGCTGAATTGAATTAAATTGTTTTTTCTAAGTGCTGAGAATTTATGAATACACAAGGTATGGTTAGATGATTGTGGTACATAATAAGTACTTAATAAATGTTGATTAACCGACTGATCTTCTGGATAAAATTGATATTACTGGGATTTGGACTTCAGCTGTGGTGTGTTGTTTTTTGATTTTCTCGTGCTATATGTTATTAACAACTTTATCATTGTACTTAATGTGAACATTTTACATCTACAGTGCCAGGCCTAAGGGCATGTTTTGAAATAAGTAAAGTTTGTCTTGATGCCAGCAGCCTCTCTAGTCTGTGTCCTTTCCCTACCATAACAATATTCCTTTCTACTGGTTCCCAGTGTTTTCTGTCTATGAAAGTTTTTCCTCAGGAAAGAATTTGAAATTGCTTAATATCATGGGGGCAGGGGTGTGGAGGAATTTTTGTACTCTGTATTTTAGTCAGTCTGTCATAACCAGTTTTTAATATGCTTGGAGAGCAGGCAAAGAGGCAAAGTGTCCCCTAGTAATTGGAATTTTCTAACCCCAGGTGGTCTCCTCTTATATTTTATAATTGTCCTAAAACAAAAGATAAAAGTCCACAGCAAAATAAAACATAGGTTTGTAGTTTAGGTTTGGGGTTTTGGGATATACCGAACTGAATAATAGAAACATTAATGTTGGCATATCCATGGAAAAATATCTCCCTGAAACCAGTTACTCTCTCTCTGTTCCCCTTTTAATCTGGTTAAAGATGAGCAAAGAGTTAATTCTTTTAATTTAATTAAACAAAACCCATTGCCACTTCTGGTTTGGTCACCATAAATAAGGGAAGCTCTTTCTAATCCTAATTTCAAAGAATTGAGATCCTTTCATGAGATTAATTCAATTCAAAGAAGACTAATTAGGTCTTTGATTCAAATAAGACCAAGCCCCAGACATGAGATCATGTTATTTCTTTTATTATTATTATTATTGTTAACATTTTTTTAAAATTTGAGTTCCAGATTCAAGTTTGACCTCAGATACTTCCTAGCTGTGTGACCCTGTGCTAGTCACTTTTTAACCCTGTTCGCTTCAGTTTCCTTATCTATAAAATGAGCTGGGGAGGAAATGGCAAACCACCCCGGTGTCTTTGCCAGGAACACCTCAGCTGGGGTCACCAAGAGTTGGACGTGACTGAAGCAAGAGGACAACAACAGTGGTGTGTAGCCCATCCATGAACACTGTTGTTCATGCCCACCTTCCTCAGACACACTGGAGAAGCCCCGTTTCTCCTCCTTTTTGTAGACAAGAATGCCAGAGAAGTTATATCAGTCAATAAACGTTTATTAAGCCCCTGGCATGTGCCAACCACTGGAAACACAAAAAGAGGCCAAAGACACTTCTTGCCCTCAAGGAATTTGCAATCTGATGAATTATAGAAGTGCATAACCGTTTGCTCTCTCCTAACAGACCAGACTCGTGTCTTACTCCCTGAACGAGAACCTGGATTTGCCAATACGCGCCGCTTCCAGACTGCGGTTTTCCTTGATGTTTTTCAGTTGCCGTCTGATTAGTCCTCTCTGTGCTAATTGTTCTTTTCCCACTTTTCCAAGGTCTGTCGAGTTGCCTACGAAATCATGCAGACTCTGCACCCAGATGCCTCTGCCTCCTTCCATTCCTTGGATGACATTTACTATTTTGGGGGCCAGAATGCCCACAACCAGATTGCCGTTTATCCTCACCAACCACGAACTGCTGAGGAAATCCCTATGGACCCTGGAGATGTTATTGGAGTGGCTGGAAACCACTGGGATGGCTATTCGAAAGGTGTCAATAGAAAACTAGGGAGAACAGGCTTGTACCCTTCCTACAAAGTGAAGGAGAAAATAGAGACAGTGAAGTACCCCACATACCCAGAAGCTGAGAAATAAATTTGCAGGCGAGGAAACGGAACGAACTCTCTCAGTTCAAACTGGTTTGAGCCAAACAGCGTACTAACTAAACTTTGAATTTGTGTTTTAACCCAGAGTTAAACAAATGAAAGCCTTCAGGACTGAGACTGAATGAGCAGCTTAAAACAGATGGATGAGCCATCGCTGGAATTCCTCCTTAACGAACACGTTTTGTTACAATGCACTGGCCCCTGTGCGCAGACCAATAGCCTACTCACATGCAAACAGCTGTTTTCTCCCTTCCCCTTCTTTCAAGGTTCCATCCCCGTCATTCATCATCAAGCAAGCATTTGGCCTACACTGTCTCTATCATTAATTGACTATAATTCTGACTTTTTAACACTGCCACATTGTGTAATTTGAGTGACATGAACATACTTTATGTGTGTGAGATTTCAAATATGGTGCCTATATTTGAGAGATCTGTGTGACCTGTTCAGAAGAACCAAATTCTACTCCCTATCTTGGTGGGGGAAGAGTTGGTTCTTAACTATTGGTGGTGCCATGACCACCAAACCCGCTTTGACCAACAGATTCAGAATGAGAATTAGATGTTCTTTTCTTTAAATTTTTTTTAAGTAATTGCATTGATTCATCACCTCATCATTAATAAGTGAAGGATACATCTGAAAATAAACTATTCACCCTCCATTAGGAACTTTTGTAAAACAATGCCATGAACAAATTCTTTAGTACTTAATGTTTCTGGACATTGTCTTTGATAACAAAAAATAAATTTAAAAAATAGAAGTTTTGTGATTTCTTTTCGTATTTCTGTTCAGTGAGAGAACTGGCAATCAACATTGTAATGAAGGAATACGGTAAAATGAAAAATGATGATAAAAGGAGGAGGGGGGGAGTCTTGTTCCTTTTTCACTGTGTCTAGCTTCAATTTCCCTGACTTTCCGATTCTCGTGAGAAATCTTCACGGATCAAATTAGACATTCCTCTGTGGGCCCTAAATATAATCATTCTGTTTTGAGAAGCAAAGCTAAGTTTGCCTATGTGTTTATTATAAAGTTGCTCGGCACTTTTTTTTTCTTTTTGGATTTCTTTTTCTTTGTGGGGCAAGGTGTGGGGGAAGGGGAGGGTTGATTTAGTTTGGTATGATACAGAAAACTTGAATGAAGTAATTTGCTCTTGCCACCACTGAGGAAAAACTGAAAATTGAAAATTATTCCACATTTGTTCAGTTTACAATTACTGAGATTTTGTGTGTAGATTATGTGCGTGTGAGGTCGTGACTATCAGCGGTGTATATCCTACTGGACTGGAAATCCTAGTGACTATGCCTGAGAAAACCTTTGCACCCCTTATCCAGCTTCTGAGAGGAGGAAGTACCTTCAGATGTCCACTGAGCTTGGAAAGCTTTGATCTCCAGTGTCTGCCCCACAACATATGGAATCTAAAGCAATTTTTATTGATGGGGTGAAAAGAATAGTAGGAGTCTAAAAAACTAAGTTGAGTCTAATAGATTCTTCCAAACTCTGTATTTATTATCTCAAAATGAAAAGTAATTTCAAGGAATAGGAATTAGTAAACCCTCTGGATGTCTTTTACTATTCTTACAAAAAATGTGGTTCACTTGTGTATAACCTGCTGGTTGCACACATCTTGTAGGGACCTTTTCTGGTATATACCCAGTTTCCAAGTGAAAAATTTGAATAAAATATTCAGGAGGAGGGTGGTAACAGATTTCATGTTAGTGTCAGAGACCAGTCAGAATGGATCATTCATCCCCTAGTTTTAATGTTCTCTCTCTCTCTCCCTCAGCTTCTCTTTCACTCTCATCTCTTCTTCTTCTCTGCTTCCCACGTATGATTTCATCAGTTTAAGAGAATGCTAGGTGGGTACTGTATATGGGTACTTTGCCTGTAACTCTGGAGTTAGAATCTTAGAAAGTTATCAGGGGTACTGGAAGTTTAAATGACTTGGACATGGCTGTCAAAGTCTGGACTTCAGCTTGTATCTTTCTGGTTCCAAGATCAATCTTCTGTTCCTTAGACCACAGTGTCCCTCATAGCCGTTCTTTCTCAGCTGAACTAAAACAGCATGAATGGCCTACATGTTTTCTCTAACAATATTCCCATCTCTCAAGCTGGACCATTCAAGTGCAAAAAAAAAAATGAAAAACATCGGACCATTTCACGGTAACTAGTTTTAAATTTTAGTTTTGGTGGAAATGAAAATTGATTAAAATGGTAGAACTCTGACTACTCTGACATAATTTTGAATTTGTAAGCCCTAACTCTTTAGTCCTCAGAGTTGTCTGATGTATCACAGACCAAGTCTAAGTTAGATGACACCTGACTTCGCTGAGATTAAATCATTTAAATCAGAGCAGCAGACCCTGGGTTCAAGTTTCTCCTCTTTGAGCCTTACTTTCTTCATCCATAAAATGTAGGGCTTGGGCTAAATGATTTCTAACAGCCTTAATAATCCTTAGGGAATAAAATTTTTGTATTCTTGTCTTAATGTAAGTTTTAAAAAACAATTCAATATATATCATTTGGTCTCTACAGCACCATTTTACAAATTAAAACACTGAAGCAAAAAGGTGAGGTGACTTGCTCGTGTTTACACAGCCAGTAAGTGTCCCAAGCAGACCCCTTACTCAGAAGGAGAAAGTGAACATGTTAGCAGAAATAGTTGAAATGACTGATGTATCCAGAAGGACAGCCCCCCAACATCACAAGACTTTCTACCAACCCCATGTTTATTCTTACTTATACTCACAATTGGTGTTTTCAGAAGCAACCAGAAACTGCCTGCCCTAGATTGGTACATTGGTAAAAATTGTGCTTCCTTTGTCTACCTCATTATAAAAGCCTTCAAACCCTAACTACTTCAGGGCCACTAAGAATCCATCTATATTTCTTTTAGACCCAGTTTCCTGGGTTGTGATTATCTACACAGCTTCGTTTCCTAGCTACACAGAAAGACTGGCATCCCAGGGTGATAATGAAGTAAGAGCATAGATCTTCTTGTATCTTTTTTCTCCCTGAATGTCTCATCAGTGGTTTAGAGGTTACTCATAAATGGTGTAGTTAGAAGTGGGTGCAGCCTTGTTTCTGGTCCTTGAGATCTGTGCCTGGGCTCACACCCTGACTTCAAGGCCAGTTTGAGCACATGAGCGACATGACAGCGTGTTAGGGAAGTCAGGCAGTAATCATTGGGCCGATACTGACTATGCACTGGGTAAGGGGCCGATTAGGAGGGGGAGAGGCGAGTTTGTCTGACTCCCTAAGAAGGTTTTGGATTATTCAGCAATGAAGTGATGAAGGCCTAAACTAGTGTGGTGGCAGTAGAAAGAGAGAGAATATTCTAAGGAATAACTAAGTGCTTCATGACACATTGGATACAGAAGATGAACAAAGAAGGATCAAAAATGGCTTCAAAACTTTCAATAAGGATATGGAAAGGGTCGTTCCACTGCCAGAAATGGGTCTATTTTGCCCATACTGATTTCAAGGTGACCATGGGACATCAAAGTGGATCAGGAAGACCTGGGTAAAAGTCTTGCAAGAGACACATGTTTGAGCAAGTTGATTGACCTCTCTGTGCCCTCTGATTCCTCTGTAGGGAGGGAGTTGGCCTTTATGGTCTCTAGAGGTTCAATGCCATCCTTTTTCTCCTACCCTGTCCTGCCTATTAGGGGCAGCAAGATGGTGCAGTGGCTAGAATGCCAGAACTGGAGTCAGAAAAAACTAATCTGAGTTCACATCCAGCCTCAGACGCCTGCTGTGTGACCCTGGGCAAGTCACTTAACTGTTTGGCTCTGTTTCCTCATCTGTAAAATGGGCTGAGAAGGAAATGGCAAACCACTCCCGTATCTTTGCCAAGGGAACCCTACGTGGGGTCAGTAAGAGTCAGCCACAAAGTGAAACGACTGAACGATGACCACCTCCTGCCTGTCTACACAGCACACCCAACTGGACTGTACTGATGGAAAGCGTTATCATTAACACAGCCCCACTGATGGGAAGAGAAGTGCATGTGAATATTCCAGGGGCTGTGTGGCAGCCGGACAGGCTTAATCCTGCCTTTGTGTCTGTGTGTGTTCCCATCGCTCAGCACACGGCCCGGCACGCAGGAAGCCCTTAATAGTGCTTGCTGACTTGTTGACTCGACCAGCACAGGAAACGAGCTCCCTTGGCACAGCTGCCAAGTGTCCCTGTTACTACGGGCTGTGTACCCAGGGCTTAGCCCGTCTGCCAACAAGGGGAAGACGAGCATGTTCAGCCCGTTTGCTACACCCATTGAGTATTCTGACCTGGCTGACTCTAGGCCACTTGTCTATTTTCCAGGCGGTCTTAACACACCAGCGAGTTATCCTTCATAGCCACCGTGCAACCCTGGGCAGCCATCTGCTCACCTAACCACCCCCCCACACCCTTCTCTCACACACTCGCACCCACCCACCTTCTGTTACTCACGCTTCTCCAAGGAAGGGAAAAGAAGGAGCATTTTTGTGTGGTTGTTGTTTAGTCACTTCTCAGTCATGTTTGGCTCTTTGTGACCCCATTTGGGGTTTTCTTGGCAAAGATACTAGAGTGGTTTATCGTTTCTCTCTCCAGCCCATTTACAGATGAGGAAACTGAGGCAAATTGGGTTAAGTGGCTTGCCCAGGGTCACACAGCTAGTAAGGATCTGAGGTCAAATTTGAACTGAGAGCTTCCTTAGTTTAAGAAAGTCAAAGAACAAAATTAGAGGAATTTGACATTTTTCATAACAGGAGGAGTTGTTAAAAAAAACAACACAACAACTAGAGAACCAAATGATTAGTGCTGCCCCTTGGGACCGTACTGATTATTTAATTTGAGAGCATTTACAAGCAGCTGGGCAGTATCTTCCTTTGTGGGTTCATAGCCACAGGCTGGGACTCCAGTAGCTCAGG
This sequence comes from Pseudochirops corinnae, assembly GCA_028646515.1. NCBI lineage: Eukaryota > Metazoa > Chordata > Mammalia > Diprotodontia > Pseudocheiridae > Pseudochirops > Pseudochirops corinnae. The sequence continues at coordinate 20,416,170 of CM053589.1, read as the reverse complement.
CCCCATGCTTTTCTGTGCTTCGGATGAACTTGAGAACTAGAATTACCTCTGCTATAACATAGACTTTCGTTGGAAGCCTCCCTCCCAGGAAATTTGTTAAGATGAAGAAGTCAAGAATGTCAGGAAGACTACAGGGCACCCAAAAGAAAACACTTTTCAAGTATGGGGAGGTGAAGATTGTTGTCATTACTAGCTTGTCCTCTGGGGGAATTAGGTCACTGTGTATTTATGGAGCAGGTAACATGCTTCTCATTTTTATCAAGCATCTTTTTTCTCTTTTTTCTTTTTTTTGTAATCATGCTTTTTCTTTTTTCATTTAAAAAATGCTGTGTTATCTGTGGTTAAATCTCAGTTGCCTAGAGATGGGAGCTGGGGAGTGGAGCAGGCCAAGCCATTCCAGCCAGGGCCAACTGCCTTATTTTTCTTCTCTGCTCCCTGGAGGCCATGCAGTAGCTGGGATTGATGAAGCTTTAAGTCTTCCACGTGTGGCTTGGGGATTAGTGAATGGGCAGCTTTGAGGGGGATGAGACTTTGATTTATTCTGGACATACTTAGGGGAAATTTCTCTTCCTAAACCATGCACAAATGCCTGTGGCTCATTTCAGTCAACAGCCACCCTCTCAGACAGGGTATGTGAGGTACAGGTGAGACTGGATCCTAAAGAATTTCCTCTGAATCCAGATGTAGCTGCCATGATCTGTGTAATTTTCACTCCCCTGGGTCTTTACATTCTTCAGTTGTTCACAGGAGCTCACTAACCTCTGGCCTGTAGCTCTTGCCCAGCCATTCTCAAGAGGGTTCCTGATCTCTCATATTTGAGGTTCAGTGGCTATACCCAGGCATGCCAGCTGTTCTTGAACAAGACGCCCCGTGGCCTTACTGTCTCATTTCTTGTCCTATGGACCAGATCTTCCCGTTACTGTGCCACTTCTTCAGATGTCTGTATTCTGATTTACACTGTGAATACCAGATGGGACCTCACTTTAATATGGTAATAAGAACAATCAGGCAATAATAAAGCTCTCTATAAATGCCAGTTATTATCTTTAAGATTTACAATGTATTTTACAGAACAATATGCAATGTATATAAATAAGAATATAGGCACAGAGTAGAATATCAATATTTATTCCTTCTTCCCTCTTTTTTTTTCTTTTTGGAGAGGGGAGAGCAGGGCAATTGGGATTAAGTGACTTGCCCAAGGTCACACAGCTAGTGTGTCAAGTGTCTGAGGCTGGATTTGAACTCAGGTCCTCCTGACTCCCAAGAGTTCAAGAACTCTCTGTTCACTGTACCACCTAGCTACCCCAGATTGTGCTTGTACTTGTACACTGACTTGGTCAGATTGCTCTTCAAGTATTATATTCAAATGTGAGTGGCACATTTTAGGGTAGGACCAAGCTGGAGAAATTCCAGGGGACAGTAAACAGGGCGGTGGATGACCTCAAGAATTACATGTGAATTAATTGAAGGGACTGGGAATGTTTAACCTGCAGAAGTTTCAGGACGGATGTGGCAACTGTCCTCAAGTATTTGAAGGGATGTCACATGGGAAAGGTCTTCTGCTTTTGGGCCTCCTCAGGCACAATTAGGAGCAAGAGGTGGGAATTGCAAAGAAGTTTGGATTTTATATAAAGAACAATTTTGTAGCAATCAGAGCTATTCAAGAGTAGAATGTTTTGCTTGGGGGGGGGTGGAGAAGAGATGGGAATGAATGGGAAGGTAAAGTGTTTCACTTCACTAGGAAGTATCTTGAGTACACCCTTGAGGGCTATTAACTCTAAGGCTTTGGAAGATCTTCCCAATTGTGAGATTCTGTCTCAGGCTTAAATCTCACTTGCCAGAAGTTGTGGGTTTTGTTGTTGCTGTTCTAGATTAATGCCTTTTATTTTTGCATCACCTTCATTTCTGGATGTAGAAGCCCGTTTGCTACACCCATTGAGTATTCTGACCTGGCTGACTCTAGGCCACTTGTCTATTTTCCAGGCGGTCTTAACACACCAGCGAGTTATCCTTCACAGCCACCTTGCAACCCTGGGCAGTCATCTGCTCACCTAACCACCCCCCCCACACCATCCATCCATCACCAAGGAGAGACACTTTATACTATACTAGTATGGTGGCAGTGAATACTATCATATTGACTGAATCTGACAGCACATTCAATATGGTCCACAGCCATGTCCCCTCACTACTGCAGTAAAGGAAGGGAGGTAAGTTTTTGAAACTCTTCTCTGGAGCCAAGATTAGTCATCATAATTACAATGGTTTAGGATTATCTTTTGTTATCATTGTTGTTCTTTCTATTAACAATTGTATCAAGTTTCTTTTCCTGGTTCTGCCTAATTTACTCTGCATTAAGTTATGTCTTCTCAAGTTTCTCTGAATTCTTCATAATCATCATTTCTTATGGTGCAGTGATTAATTTTGATTGTATTAACATACCACAATCTGCTTAACTAGTCCCCAAACAAAAGATATCTGTTGACTAACACCAAAAAGATTTAAAAAAAAAAAAACATGACATAGATGTACGTGAGTATATGTGGAACATTTTTTTCCCCTGGTATTGAACTCTTGGGATATATACCTCAAAGTAGGATCTCTTGGTCAAAGAGTGGCAATTGTGGCATTTTGGTCAGGTTTGGTTTTAGTTTTGAGTGTTTTTCTTTTGTAGCATCATTTCAAATTGCTTTTGAGAATGATTAGACTAATTTACAACTAAGATTGTGTGCCTGTCTTACTGTATCACTTGTAACATAGACATCTTTTATCATCTTTTGCCCATTTGCTGGGTGTGAGATGAAACCTCAGTGTCATTTCGATTTGCATTTCTTTTGTTATTAGTGAATTACAGCAATATTTCATATGGTTGTTAATAGTTTGTGATTCTTTTGAATAGTTTGTTCATACGCCTTGACCCCTATTCAATGGGAAATAAGTCATTCATTTCTAAAGCTCAGGACTAAGGAACTTGCTGGAGCTCATACGAGAAAGTGAAAAAGAAGGAAGACAATTCTGGACTCCTAAAGACCTTTTTTTGTAACCTCTCAGCCTCAAGTCTTTGGAGACTCAAAATGGATGTGAATAGAGTCCATTAAGAGAAGACAAAAGGAGTTTGCTGGTATATAACCCAGCTATTCTGAGGGCAGCTCTGGAGGCTGGGAATTTGCAGTGCTCTAATATTTCAAACTGTGGGTGTAGAAAACATCCTTAGGAATGATGGGACCAGGGCAAAGGATTCATCCTCCTTAGCAAGCGTTTTCTATGTTACTATTCATTGGAGTGTGAGCACATATGACTTACCACAAAATAAACACTTTTATGCTCTGAAGAGGAGACATTGCAGACATCAAAAACATACACATTTAGAATAGAATAGAATCTGGCATAGTGGATGGAGAATTGGCTGAAGTCACAAAAACAAAAACCAGAAGATGGTTTAAATCTGCTTTCATCCTGTAGTGGCTGTGTAACCTTAAGCAACCACTTAAACACTCTGTGTGCCAGTTTTCTTGATCTATATCTGGCCACAGCTTCTGTGAATAAGAGAAGGAGCTGCCACAGTGGAGAGACCCAACTAGAACTTGTTAGTTGGACAACACAGCTCCACCCTTCTCTCTCTCCCTCTCTCTCTCTCTCTGTCTCTCTGTCTCTGTGTCTCTCTGTGTCTCTGTCTCTCTTTCTGTCTCTCTGTCTGTCTGTCTCTTTCTTTCTATTAGGACATTGCCTTAAGCCCAAATCACTCTGGCTCTCATTGATTGGCCAACAATAGGTCTGAGGCCAACCCCCATTGGTCCTTATAAATAGCAGCTGTTTCTTTTTTCACCAGAAATCCTGAGGGTCTTCCCCTCCCAGATTGATTTTTTGTTTTTTACTAGGTAATAGAGGCCATTCTCTGCCTCATTTTTAACCCACCCTTGATCATTGACTGGGCAACAGGCATTCAGTGATTAAGACTAGATAAGAAATGAAGCAAGAAAAATGGCCTCTTTTACCTACTCAAAAAAAAAAACAATCCACAAAATAATCAGGATTTCTGGCCAGAACAGAAACAATTGCTATCATTTCTTATTAAACCGATTCAATGAATAGGCTTTGCCTCAGTCAAATTGAGACCTGGGAAAGACCTTAGCTTAAAGAGGTCAAGGTCTCACTGCATCTAGGGCCATCTCCAGTCATCCTGATCTATATCTGGCCACTGGACCCAGATGGCTCTGGAGAAGAGAGTGAGGCTGGTGACTCTGCACAGCCCTGCCTCACTTAAGTCCAGTTCACTTGCCTGTCGTGGCATCACCACCATCCCCAACCCCCATGTCATGGTCCTCTTCAAGAATGAAAGCCAAACAACAGCAGCCACCATCAAGTGATTCTAAGTTGCAGAAAAAGTAAGAACAGCATTAATAGGAAAAGGTCCATACCAGAATTTCCCTTTGTTCATGAAATCACATACCTAGTTTTAAAAAAATAAAGAATGTCCCCCAAGCCTTGATTCAGGGATGTTTTCTCGGTGAATGAGTAATCCTTCTGTAATATCTCAAAATGGCGCTCCAGCCTCTGCCTGCAGACCTCCACTGAGGGAAGGAACATATGACCTCCTGTTCAAACCTAAAACCACCTTTCTGAAACCCCCCCCCACACACACAGTTGTGCATTGTGTTTTCTGGGGTGAAACATGATCAATCAGATTCTCCTTCAACATGACAACCCTTCAAACAACAAAGATAGCCTACTTTACCCTAAGTATTCTCCATGGTAAATAGCCCCAGTTCCTTCAAAATGATCTTTCTATGGCACATTCTCCAGTCTTCTCACCATCCTTGTCTATCCTAAAATGCAGTGCTTGAATTGAAAACTAATTTCATAACTAGAACATAACCAGATGCAGCCAGGGCAGCGTGACAGACAGAATTATTACCTGTTTCTTCCTGGCTATTATATCTCTCTTAATGCAGTGTAGGATAGGATCAACTTCTTGACAACTCATATTGTCAATTGTGCACCGATCCACTGAAATCCCTAAATCTGTTTTGAACAAGTGTTTATGGGTGTTTTTATGAATGCTTTCAAATCAATGAATAAATTTTTTTTTTTATTAATTCAGGGCCAGAATACCCTTGGGTATTCAACTAAAGATCTCTCTCCAATTTGACAACAAACTATTTGTGATTACTCATTGTAATGGGGTACACTGCATCTGCATTGATGGGGTCTCTGGGAAACCCCTTGAATTCTGATTGAATCTTTCCACTTGAGGCATTTGCGTGATACTATAAGCTTTTCATTATTGCTAGACCCAAATCTGTTACTCTTAACCTAGCCTAGCCCTCCATTGTCAGTCATCTCTAGGGAGCCTTCAGCTGTTTCCCACCCATAATCACATGCCTGTAGTCTGACCTCAGTTCCTCAAGATCCTCCTTAGATTTACCACCTCCATGAAGGGGATGAGAGTAATCTAGCTCAGACTCACTGTTTCAGATTATTCTATCTCCCTTGTGTTGACAGCATCACAAATACTTAAGCTCCTTAAGAGTCTGCACCCAATTGGTGAATCTTTAATAAACTTTGCTTTACTTTGGCTGAGAGAAGGCTCAAGTCGAATTCATTCCATAGGACCCAGCATGTTGACATTTTAATGTGTCAAGCACCCCTAAAACCTCAAACCTCAACATTTAGGTCCTGACATTCAACTAATTTCAAATTCACATATCATCTGACCCAATTTCTTCCATCTTCTCTATCTGCAGAGCATGAAAATTCATTGCTTCTTTTTATATGAGTTTACCAGGTAGCCCTTTCATAGTATAATTTAGAATTAAGCCTAGTTTTCTCTTTCTCCATGATTGAGAGTGTCTGAGAATCTACCTGATTTGATAAACACCTACATAGCTAGGTAGTTCAGTGGATCTGACTCCAAAGTCAGGTTGTCCTGACCCTGGACAAGACACTTAACCCTTCTCAGCCTCAAATGGCACCTACGTCAAAGGGTAATTGTGAAGATCAAGTAAATAACATGAAGTGTTTACAAAACTTCCATTGCTATATAAATGCTACCTACTACTATTATTATTTTTAAACTGACCTGAAAGCCGGACGGAACAGGTTGAAAAGTAAGGGCTGTAGGTCTGTTTCTGCTCTGGCTTGACATGGGTCCTTGGACAGATTATTTTTTTATGGTTTCTTGTCCATGGAAAAAGAGCAACTATACTTCTAACTGATAAGCGTAGAATTGGAAATCAGAAGACCTTGGTTCTGCTTCTGGCTAGCTTTGTGACCTTGGGCAAATGATCTAATTTCTTTGTGTTCTAATTTCCTCATTTGTAATCCAAGTGGTTTGTGGATGAATGAAGAACTCTTTATCTATATTTGTGTAACCAAAAATAATATTTTGTTCTGCCAAAGTAATCTTATAATAAATAAGAACCTCATGAGAATAGCTTGCTTTACCAGGAAGTGTATTTAGTGCCCTGTATGAAAGACCAAACCCCAGATCATCACCAAACCCTATCATCAGCATCCTATCTTTACTAGATGATCTTTTGCCTGGAGTGCTATGTGCACACTAATAAAAAACCTGATCCCTTCCCCCAGGGACTAATTACCTGAAACCATCACCAATTAATACATATTTAAGTAAAAATAAATCAGACTGGCAAGAGGGAGAGTGAGGTCAAGGATCCTGGCATCCTAGTTTACCAACGCCAAATTCATTAGCAATGACATAAGTAAGAGGCTTGCTACCTTTCCAGTGTGATAAGACTACAATTGGCCGAAATTCTTCCTTCCTCCCACGACAGGGATGCAACAGGATTAGATTTCCCTAAAAGATAACCAAGTTGTCCCTAGGAGCTAATTGGTCCTTGCCTCCCTTGATGTAGATTCCTGGTTATCTAAGGGCATTAAAAAGGCCTTTCCAGCTTGATGGAAAGCCATGTGTCCCCATAGCCTACCCTGCTGACCAGACGCATTTCCTAAATGAAGATGGGAGCAAGAGGAAGCTGTCTCTATAGAAGTTTTGTGCTGCTCTATTCTTGTTGCATATCCTCATTATGCTAGGAATAAGTAAACTTCCTTTCTTTACCTGTTTATTCACTTACAAATTGTCTCATTTTATGCCCCAATCAGACCTTAGTAGGATGCTGGTCTCATATATACCCCTAACACCCTGCTATCTTTCTCCAATTTTGTATATGTCCTTTAGTTTTACAATAAGGGGGGGTGTGTGTGTGCATGTATCTATGTGTGTGAATATGTGTTTATATATATATATATATGTATATATATATATATATATATATATATACACACACACATTTATGGTATTTATGTGTATAAAATATATGTACATGTATATGTGTATGTATACATAAACATGCATGTGTGTATACCAGTGGTTCTCAACCTGTGGGTCATGACCCCTTTGGGGGTCAAATGACCCTTTCACAGGGGTCTCCTAAGACCATCAGAAAACACATATTTCCGATGGTCTTAGGAACCAAGACACCATTTCTCTATCTGTCTCCAGGCGGGCCCACCCACATGCAGATATGCCCACATATGAGTATTAAAGGATCAAGGCATTAGGAAGGTTGAGAACCACTGGTGTATACACACAGACGGAAACACATATAAAATTTCTGTACCACTTATAGATTAAGTGATTTGCCTAAGGTCATTAACATAGTTCCAAAGTCATCTGACTCCTTGGCCCATATTCTAAATATAGCTAATCATCCCCCAAACAAACGCCTTTAGAAACCAAACCTGGTTTTCGAGGCTGAAACTTTGGATCAGCATCTATTCAAACCACAACTTATGAGACTCTATACAATGATTTGCTTACCAGACTAAATAGAAGGTACCTTAACTCAAAGTCATTTTTATTAACAACAGAGCAAGGCAAATAACAAGGAAGATTTCTTAATGTATACCGGGGCACATTTGCACAGATTGCCCCACACAACTAATAGGAGATGTATGGTTTGGAAGTGCTTTTAGGGTGGTGTGCCTGCTGAAGCTGATCATGCTTCACTATAGAGATACTGATACCATTTTCTAGGCCGCCTTTTCCTCCCAGTTACAACTGGCCAGTGTCGTTGACCAGGCTGCTTTTTCTGCCGCATTGCCATATCCTGGCTCTGCCCTAAGCTTCCATTCCTCTTTGCTAGCTCTCTGCTGAATTGCTCCTGCTTGGTAGCCTCTTCTTCTCTTTTAAGGAAGTGTTAGTAGCAACTCAAGCCTAGCCCATAGCCTGAAGTTTATTTCAGTTCATTTTTGTTCTATAACAAAACTGTCTTTTGGGCTGCTTTTGAACTCTTCAGTACAAACCTGTCTCCCTTCCTCCCCCAGGCTCACTTGATATTTGGGTTGGAATGATAACATTCTTTCCTACTCTGATCATGCCCTGGGTAGTTTAACACTAGAACCATGCAAATTATTCAAGAGTTTCACTTAGCAAAGCTAGTGGGAGGAATGGTGATCTCTATACTACATTCCTACAAAAGTACTCGAATCATTGCTCACCCTATAAAACCAATAAGTTTTGTGCCATAATAACATATCATTGTACATGATTCTCCATTCTGCTCCCCACCAACTCCAAATGTGTGTATGGGGAGGGGGTGACTCGATAAAATGTCTTTTCTGGAAAACTTCTCCCACTTTTTTTTCCTCCTCAAAACAGTAGTCACATTGTTGTCCAAATAGAACAAACTTTGTCCTTGACAGGAAAAGCAAAGGGTTAAATTAAAGAAACAGTGACCTGAAACCAGGTTAATTCAGTATTAGCACCATACAGAGCCATCTCTTGAAAAACTTGGGGGTTCCAGGAAGCAGAATTGTAGAGAGAATACATTCTGGTTTGTGAAGCAGTAGAAATGGAAAATGCAGGGCTAAAGTCCAGAAAAGACTAAAGGACAGTTTAACTGGAACACAGAGTGTGTGAGAGGAATAACATAACATACACCTGGAAATGCAGGTGTAACCCAAATGTAAAGGGCTTTCAATGCCACGAGTTAATATATTTTATTCTAAGGAAAATAGGAAACAAATAGACATTTTTGACAGAAAAGTGGTGTATTCAGACCTGATTTTAGGAAAATTATTTTGATAACTTGGTGGAGGAGGGATTGGAGAGGGAAGGAACTTGGAATAAACAGACCAATTAGGAAGCTATTGTAATAACCCAAATAAGAGGTGTGAAGGCTCTAGGACCATGGCTATATGATAGAAAGTATGAAAATGACAATAAAGATATTATAAGGATAGTATCTACAAGATATGGCAAATAGACTGGAAATGGGGGAGAGGGGAGGAATGATGCCAAGGCTGTGAACTGTCAAGGAGGGTAGCACCCTTAAAAAAATAGGGAAGTTTAAAGGAAGGGCAGGTTAAAGAGAGAAAGATGAACTCTTTTGTGGATAAGTTTGAGGTGCAAGTATGACATTCAGATAGTGCTGCTGAGAGAAATGGTTATTTTTCTCTTGTATTTAATAACCAGTTATTGAATTAGGACCAAGATTTTTCCCATTTTCTACTTCCTCATTCAGAAATTAACGCCTCTAGGTTATTCCTTAGGCAGCCTTTTGAAGTGCAAGGCTGATACTGAGAGGGAGAACACGGATCTGTTGAAAAAAGGTAAATTGATGGATTACAGTCCATTGTGTTTTACTCAGACAGGTTTGGGGAAATGTGACTTCTCCCTTCTGTCAGATGGGTGATATGGATACAGATAATTCTTTTTGACCAAAACTGAGTGATTAGAATCAGTACCCCAGACCCTCATTAGAATAGGCTCACTTCTAATTATAATATTCATTCTCTCATTAATTGTTAGCCAATCAGAGATGTTTTCCACCCTCAGGAACACCCACTCTTCCAAGGGCATTATAAGCATTGAGTGGGTTCCATGATTTGTCTTTGATCTAAGAGAGGCAGCCAAATGACCATCCCTTTATTAATAATCTGCTAGTATCATTAATAGAATGATTAATTACCCAGAAACAATGTCTCTCAGACTTTTTATATATCACAGCTGTCCATTGAGCAGTTGGTACAAGAAAACTGGAATACAGGAAAGAAATTAGGAGTGGATGTGTAGATTTTCAAGTCATCTGCACATAAATTATGGTTTAATCCATGGGAGCTGAGGAGGTCTCTGAGAGAGGTTTTTAGAAAGAGAAAAAAGGTACCAGGACAGAACTTTGGGGACACGCAGAAGACTGAGGAAGAGAAGTTAAATAGTGGGGAGGAGAACCTAGAGAAATCAGTATCACAGAAGGCAAAGAAATAACAGTGAGGAGAGAGTAGTCAGGCAGCATCAAAAACTGCAGAGATGTCAAATAGAGTGAGGACCAATTAGCAAGGCATCAGATTTAGAAACCAAGAGATCACTGGTAACTTCTGAGCAAGAAGTTTCAGCAAAGTGTTGGCACGAGAATCCAGATTGTAAGGGGCAGAGAAGCGAATAAAAGATGAGGAGGTGGTGGCATCAATTATGGGTTACTTTTTTGAGGATATTGGTAGTTAAAGGATGTAGGATGATAGCTAAAGGAGATGATAGGGTCAAATGAATATTTTTTTAAGGATGAGGAGCCCTGGACGTATTTGTAGGCAGCAGAGAACAAATCAGTGGTTAAGGAACTATTGAACTACTGAAAATAAGAGAAGAAGAGATGGAATGATTTAAGGGGCAGGCTCCCAGAGGAGATAGTAGAGAATGGGACCAAAAGCAAAAATAGAGAGATTGACTTTTGTAAGAAGAAGCATCAACTGGAGGAAAGGAAGAGAATGGGAAGAATTTTGAGGCATGAAATTGGGGAGAAGGGGCTCCCTACAAATAGACAAGGGGGCAAGGGACTCGAGTAAAGGATAGGGTACAGCTGACATAGTTAACAATGGGGTCAGGACTGTGAAGGGAGGAAAAAAAGGTGGTAGGCTAGGAGAACAGAGATGTGAAGGGATTGGAGTTCCTAACAAGGATAAAATAGGTTAGGAAGAGGGAGAAAGGGAAAGATAAGAGATTATGTTAAGCAAGAAGAGTTTCAGATTTCAAAATCATGGACAAAGCATGTTTATTGGTGGTGGTCAAATTAAAGGTGTAATGAATGACTTTCAGTGTGAGTGATGTGGGCAAAGTGAAGCTGCAAGTGCTGGGAACTCAGGTGGTTAGTGAATGTGGAAGCCATGGTGTTCAAGGTGATAGTAACATGCACTTTGAAGTTTACAGTATAGAAGTCAGGGGGTTGAATCAAATAGTTAATGAACTTGAAATAGTGAGAGAATGACTTGGAAATGGATTTCTGCAAGGATCTGGATAGGGGGATATACAGATGGCATGAACCTCAAAGGAGAAGCTGCTGAGTAATAGGGCACAGGGAGGCTCTGGGAATGGTATTGAGGAGCAAGGAGTATATCTATATTTCCTGCCCAATGTGTTGGCAGAGACACCAAAACAAAACTGGAAGAAATGTCCAGGGCTGCTGTGCCTACCATCAGGAGCCAGTTTTCCAGAGGCTTAAGAAAGAAAGATTGTGAGAGATTTGGGATGTAGAGAAGTTTATTAACAATAGAATAAAAATCCCAACAGGTACAGTGGAAGGAGAGAGCAGGGCATGATAGGGACTTGAAAGTTTATGGGCTATAGTCACTGGGGATGAGAGAGTAAGAAGCAGGGAAAAGGGTTTTTTGTTTGAACCTCAGAAGACTCCATGTTTTTTCCACAGAGACTAAAATAGACAGAGATGGGAATTTGCTCCTCAAAGAATTGGAGACATGCTAAACTACTAGGGCTTCCACCTTTTGAAGATCCTGTAATGATACAACCCTAAATTTGTTCTCTCACGAACACCAGTAAAGAAGGGGTTGAACAAGTAGGGAGATCAGGGGCTGGATCTGCATCAGTAAATAGAGGAGGGGGAGCCTGTGGCCTCTAGGCCATATGTGGCCTTCTAGGTCCATGGGTCTGGTCTTTTGACTGAGTCCAAATTTTACAGAACAAATCCTTTTATTAAGGGGATTTATTCTGTGATGTTTAGATTCAAAGGGCTGCACTTGAGGACTTAAGTGGCCTTGAGGTCTGAGGTTCTCCACCCATGACTGTGGTTTAGCAAATCCTTCTTCATTCTGTGTTTATGGAAATGATTTTTAACAATCTATTCATAGAATTTGACACTTATAATTGCTAAATTTAATATTATTTGTAACATAGATTGCAATTGTCAGACCTTAACGGGAATTCTCCTGTCTAGTTTCATGTCCACGGGGATGATGTTCACTGAAGGAAACCTGGACTTGTGGGGAGAACTTGAACTAGAATGTGAGGGTTTCATTAGAAGGCACAGACTTGAAAAGAAGATAGAGAAGAAGTCACATAGAAAAGTGAAGCTTTGTGGGAAGTCACAAAGAAGATGAGTGGAACTATAGGGCAACTATTTGACATGTTCTTTCTAAAAACAATGATAATGTTGATTTGATTACAGTTCTTAGAGAAAGAGTCAGAAAGTGAACCAGCAGGACAGAAAATGGCTGGGAAAAACCTGAGCCTGTATGGACTTCTCAGGCCAGTGACTTAGCAATGCCTAGGGATGATCTCTGGCGGCCCAGTTTAGAGGTTGACAGGGCAGGAGCAGCAGCAAAGAAAAGAGAGTGATCAGTATGAATAGGCAACTAGGTTCAACATCTGGGGAGTTCTGGAGGTTCCTGAGCCTCCAGGAGACAAAGATAGGGAGGTAAACATAGGCAAAAGGTCAAAGTAGTGGAAGGGTGCTGCTACAGTGTCTCTAAACCTGTGAGGTCCAGCAGGATTCAAATAACCTCGGATACAAGCAGAAAGAAACTAGTATATGATAGCCTGCTCTGAAGATTGGCCGATGCTGGTTGCTGAGAATATGCTGTGAGGAGACATGGGACCAATTGATAGTTTACTCACACCATATGCCCATGCACTCAAATCTCTCCACACCTGTGTGAGTTTTTCCCAGGAGGTTGCTATGCCATTGGGAATTGTAAGAGGTTGTACCTATTTGTATGTGCAGAGAATAACTCTACTACTCGATTCTTTTCTCTGTTACACTGCTTTTGCATTTTTTTGGCAATTGGATTGATGTCTCTTACATGATCTGATAATGCAGGGTGTTGTACTGGATGGGGGCTCAGGCCATGTAAAACCAGTAATTCAAAACAGTAACACTGCTACTGAGAAAAGTACTAACGGACTCTAGATCCAGAATTCTCAGGGATTTCAAGGACTTTCATTTTATATGTTGATCTTACCCATTGTAGCCCTATAGAGAACATTTCAGTTCTTTTAGCATATTAACTATATTTCTTCACTATATGTCATCTAAAAATTACTTTGATAAGGGCAGAAGCAGGTGATGGTTTTAATTGTGTACAATGTGTACCCAATCTGGGTGGCCCTGGAACTGGTATTTCTACCACCTCTTCCCTATGTAGAAGGACATTGCCATACAGAAGGATGCAGCTGGAAGATGCTAGATTAATAACTTTTTAAAAGTCCCTTTAACTTTCCAAGTCTCAGAAAGAAAAAGAAATGTTCACCAAATGTAATGCAAGTACAGCTTAATCCATACAACAAAGGAGAGAAAACTCCTAAAAGTTAAAATCCTTTTGAATGAACACCAGAGAACTCAGCATTCCTCTCCCACCAGACTTCAAGAATACAAACTATCTTGCAGGCTTGTTATTGGGAGCTACCATGGGGCTCCCCCCACCCCCTGCCCCACCAATGCAAAGCACAATCCCTGATTGCCACAACTATGTCCAATAAGCATCAAACTGACTTCCTAGCAACATAAGGATGAAAGAAGGGTTTGGGATGAAAAATAACCCTCATCCTTAATTTAATAAAAAAAAAATAAACACAGGGATCTCTTAGATAAGAACAGGAGTTTATTCTCTTTCTTGGGAGAAGACAGTGGTCTTCCCCATGACTCATCATGGAAGAGAGGCGTGTTACAAAAGACAGCACAAGAATTTATACCCTAATGCAGTCAAGCCCCCTTCCCGACTGTCTCCTCTCTCATTGGTTGAGAGGCAGACTTCACCAAATTCTTCCCCAAATGGGACAGCAAGAAAAAGGGGGGAAGGGTCCCAAAGCAAGGGAGGAGGAATGAGCCTGGGCTGTCCCTGACTCCCACTGGCCAGGAGGAGGGGCCCACTGAGGTGGGAAAGCAGACAAAGGAAAATGAAAGTGGGGGGGGAGGGTTGAAAGATTCCCAAAGAAGCTTGCGGCTGATGGACAGCAGCCGTGGAGGAGGAGAAGGGAAGTTAACAATCCCAAACTGCCTGACAAGTTTTCACTCACGCCATACAGGGGGAAGGGTTAAAACATATAACTTGTTATCCCTAAGTTAGAGATGTCCAAATCCTCAGGGATTCTGTGACTCTCTATCTTCCCCATATCCTGTGAAAAGCAGCAGACATCTAATACAGTCCAGTAATGAAAAGAGGGGAGGGAAGAAAATTGAAGCGAGTAATTAGTGCAAGGGGCCAGCACGGATTGCTGCCCTGAACCTGGAAGAAAGGGCACCTAAACTCAGTTAGATCCAATGGTGAGAACCTAGATTCTCAGGTCAGGGAGCCAGGTCAGCATGTCCTTAGAAGACACTCAGGTCAGAGAGCCAGGCCAGCATACCTTACATTCCCTAACACTCAACATCTGAGGCAACCTTGCATCCCAGCCACATGATATACCCACCAGTAAAGAAAGAGGAGCCAGAAAGAAGATGATATCGAATTTAAAAAAAAAACTCGGAAAACCAAAGATTTCAAGAGAAGAGTCCTCCATAAAAACCTAGAACTAAAGCAAAAGAACTTGATATGACTCCTGTATCAAACTGAAGAAGTATTTTAGGATTCCCTGGGAGTGGGTAGAGATTCTATCAATCTCTTTGGTCTAATGTTTATGTAAACGTCAATTTATCAAGAATCCAATCAACCAGAAAACTCATAACCAGAATAGTTTCCTCTCTTCCATAACCCTGGGGTACCTGGAGATCCTGAAGCACCAACTGGAGCCTGAGATTCTAGTCCTTGCTTTGTCATTAACTAGCTGAATTGAGGTTAGTCATTTCACCACCCTGGGGCTCCATTTCCTCATCATTTACATAGGGATGATAATATTTCACTCCTAACTTCACCAAAGAAATGACCAATACATCATAATTTTTTTTGGACTATTTCACAGGGTTGTTTTGAGAATCAAATACTGCAAAAGAACTTTAGCTGCTTCGAAAGAGCTAAAAGCTCTAAAAAGTCGATCAAGTGGTAGACATTTATTTAATGCCTACTGCATGCCTGCCTCGATGCTAGGTAGTAGTGGATAAAAAATAATAAGCATAGTATGGTGGGAGAATACCAGTTCTGGAGGGAACAAAGCTAGGTTCAAACCCCTCCTCCGACAGGTGCTACCTTGGACAAGTCACAGCCACTGTGGGCTTCAGTTTCTTTCTTTGTAAAATAGGAAAGTAGGCCTAGACCAGGGGTGGGGGACCTGCAGCCTTGAGGCCATATGTGGTTCCCCACCTCTAGATCATACAGTCATTTATGCCCTTTCCAATTCCATATCTCTGATCCTATGGCTCCTGTTCAACTCCTCAAGGAGTTGGATAAATAAGATGAAGATAAACTGTCTTATAGATGCAAAGTAAAACACCTTTCATTTGGACATTGGTAATCCAGGGGCCGCATAATAGCATATATAGCACATATCTAGCACAATAGCATAATGACAGCGTAATGTCAGAGGAAGGGTTTGAACCTAGGGTTGCTGAATCCAGAACCAGTATTCTCCCACTATAGTATCCTTATTTTTAATTATTAATTATTAAATTAATTATTAAAAATATTAATTTTTATCCATTACTACAAAGAATGGTAGCAGGCATACAGTAGGCATCAAATATTGGCAATCCAGACACAACATAATGTTCTATGTAATACCATTCTCTGTTTTCTGCCATATTGGGTAAATGGGAATTGACTATATAACCTCAGAATTGGCATTATCGACCATGGTCAGTATAGTGAAAATGTTGGCTACAACACAACTGACGTAGGAGAAGGCTGACATGGTCCAGCCTCATTCGAGCACAGATGGGGCTTGGATATTTTAGGAGAGGCTGGATGAGCACTTTTCTGAAATGTTGGAGAGGAGCTTAATTTTTCTACCAGGTGTTGAACTAAATGACTTCTGAGGTCCCTTCCAGCTCTGGGGTCCTGTCGATTCTATGATTCTATCATCCACTGATTTGGTAGCCATTTGCCTGCAATAATGAAAAAGCCCTCGCTGGCAGTCCTCTGGCCCACGGTGCCAACCAGCCCAAATGCACTTACCCAAAGATGTTGTGTTGTGATAAATGGATGCTCAGGCTGCCACTTACACAGCAATAAAAGCAGCTCCTTAATTCAGGAGGCAAACTGGGTGAGCTGCTGCTATTCACCTTCTGAGCTTAACAAGGTACACCGCTGGGCAGAAATAATTTTCCTGGGTGTGCTTCAAAGAATAAGTCATCTGGTGAAGGTAAATGTTTATGCTAGAGCTGAAATTGCTGTTGGAATTATATTTCCAGTTAGGGGTAGTCTTTTAATAAGAGGCTTTGCATAGCATGTAAGCTTCACCTGAAATAATGGCTTTTAGCCACAATTTCCCAAATGAATTTCATACTCCAAGCTCCACACTGCAAGGAGATGAAGGATGCTGCCTTTGTTTGTCACTGGCTTTGGCCAACTAGCAGGATAGATAGTTTGGAGAATCACCCACAAAGCCTTCCACCTCTGACAGAATGTAAGCTTTCTGGGGGTATGTAGCACTAATGCAATATTCGCAGTGCCCACAGTCACTATAAATATACCTGCATGGTGCTCAATCACAAAATATAACAGACTCTCCATATGGAAGACAGAAACAAAAACATTTATTCAGACAACAGAAAACCAAATCCAAAAATCAGTAAGCCAGTTCCATCATAGGAGCAAAGAAGTTAATAAAACACAACAGCACAGAGAGCCACACCATCCTTTAACCTTCCCACAAATAGCACAAGACCAATATTTTCTCACAAGCCTATCTGTCTCCCACAAACAGCACAAGACCAATATTTTCTCACAAGCCTATCTGTCTCCCTCAAAAGTGTCCTCTCCTCCCAACCATCTAGCTTGCTCTGACTCCCAGATCCCTGTGGGCTCTGCTCCACCCTACAGCAAACTCTTCCCACCACAGGCTCCATGTGATTATATTCAGCCTATTAGGAGGCAGAGTTTATTTTCAAAGCAGGGAAGGTCTTCAAATTCCCTTAAGCTTATTAAGGGGAAGGGAAGATCTTCAAATTCCCATTACCATTACAGGGCAGAATCCATTTCCTTTTTGTCTTTGAATCAATAGCTCCTAGAAGAGGAGTACTTGACACATAGGAGGCCCTGTGTGTGTTGAGTGAATGATTGTAGCATGGAAACTGGGAGTGACAAATCTTATAGATTTTATAATGTTTAACTTTTTCAAAGTTATCTCACAAAGATTGTTTCATCTCAGTTTCCCAACATCACAATTAAGTAGGTAAGAAAAATAAATTTCAAGTGGAGCCAAGATGGTGGAGTAAAAGCAGGAACTTGCTTGAGCTCATGTTCCAACCACCTCCAATATCTGTAAAATACGACTCTAAACAAATTTTAATACCACAGAACCCACAAAGTGACAGAGAGAAACAAATATCCCGCTGAAGGCAGCCTGGCAGGCTGACAGGAAGGGTCTCTATTGCACTGGGCTGGGAGTAGAGCGCAGTCCTGGGTGGGCTGCACCAGCACAGACCCGTGGTACAGACTGGCCAAGGCAGACTTCAGGCAACTATGGTGGTTTCCAGACTTCTCAACCCATAAACACCAAAGAGAAAGTAAAAGGTCAGTGGGGAAACTGTAGATCCTGGGTGAGAAAAGGGCATGGTCTGGCCCCTGCCCCTGGTGCAGCAGAGGTGGTGGCATGTGTAGCTGCTGCCATGGTGGCTGCCTCCTGAGCTCCAGGCCCACAGATTGTGGGAGGACCAAGCAAGTGCCCAGAGGGGTAATTACAGGACTCTCTTTGCTGGCACTGAGGCAGGATTCTCTTGCTTTGCCCTGCTTGGATGGGTCACAGTCTTGGGTGGCAGTCCTGGAGTGAGGAACGCTGGCGTGGCAGAACTTATTGAGGCTGTAGAAAGGATGTCCTCCTCACAGTTCTGAGGCCCATGCCTACTTAGCTCTGACAAGAGCTGCACAAACCCCGGAAATTTGGGACACAGCACTCTCCACTTTGGAAGCCGAGTTCTACTATGGCAAAGAGCTCAAAAGTCAAGTAATTGGCTGGCAAGATGAGCAAACAGAGGAAGTGAAATCAAACGATAGAATCATTTTTTGGTGACAAAGACAATCAAAACATAGAATCAGAGGAAGCCAACAAAGTCAAAACTCTTGCGTCGAAAGCCTCCTAGAAAATATAAATTGATTGCAGGCCATGGAGGAGCTCAAGTTACAGGAGCAAGTGTCAGAGACAGAGAATGAATCCAAGTGCTATAACGCCCAAGTCTTTTCCCTGAACCACACTTCCTGTACATGGCCCTGTTTCTTCCCATCCACGGCTACTGGCTGAGCTGAGTTTTCTTTTTCTTTTTTTGCTTTTTTGCAGGGGGGAAGACAGGGCAGTTGGGGTTAAGTGACTTGCCCAAGGTCACATGGCTAACAAGTGTTAAGTGTCTGAGGCTAGATTTGAATTCAGGTCCTCCTGACTCCAGAGCCCTTGCTCTATTCACTGAGCCACCTAACCACCCCTGAGCTGAGCTTTCATAGGGACAATTCTGAAGTACAGCTCAATTAAGCATCTTGCCAGGGTCTTCTGGCAGAAGGGTCTTCAAGTCATTGGGCATTTCTCTTTTTTATTACTCTTTGAATTTTTTCAGAGGGAAGGGGGAAGTAATGGTCAGTAATTCCTAGATCTTATCACCCAGGAGCCATCAATGAGCAAATATCCTGCAAAACAAAGAATGAAGTTTTTCAGATTCTAGTGATGCAACAGATGTTCAAATATAAAAATAATTATGAATGGCTCCATCTCTCTACATGATTTGAGTGATTGTCTTGTGGAGAAAAAAACCGAACCTTATATCCAGAGGTAACCACACTATTGGCCTTCATGAGGCAAGAGGAAACACACCTTAGCGTCTGGTTTTCTCTTCCCTTTATACTCTTTGCTAGGATTCATTCTCCTTCCCATATTAAACCAATGTCTGTATGAAGGGAAAATGGGGCCAGGGAGTCAGAGTAATTTCCTCTGGACCCAGTAAGAGAGATGCTGAACCTTGGATGCAAGAACTGAGGTATGACCTCCCTGCTCCAGTGGGGTCTCTAGACACCCTGTGGCTACCTGGTCTCTCTCTTTTCTCCTTTGCAGCCCTTGGCTCTTATTTCTTCTCAACATTGGCTTTCCTAATGTTATTTTTCTTCAAGAGCCAAGTTATTTATTATCTGACCATGTCTCCTTATAAATGTAACAGAAGTTTAAACGTTATGCATCCCTATGGCCTAGTTTGCCAGGGCAGAGCTAAGTGCTTATGAGCTTTGCAATTAGACTGAGCTCATGAAGGGATGAAACATTTTCTCAGGCTGCTTTTTCATGGAAGTGGGGTGAAGGGGAAAGGAATGGGAGATATGGGAGAAGAATGTGGGGAAGGGAGAGGCAGCCACTCCTAGGAAATTCTTCTTTGGCCGCCACTCAAGTAGGATTTGCACTTTACTCTTTAGCTTTACCTCAAAGTGAAATGCTCTTAGCTTAGGACTGTGACCCTAAAGAAAGGACAATAAGGTTAACTTTACCTAACTTTTCTCTTCCTACTTAGAATCTCTGGTTTCTCCCTCTCCACTCTTTTCTTGTCTCCCTTGGCAGGCTAAAGAAGCATATATTCTCTTACAATCTAGTCATCCGTTATGAAGGTATTGTGAATGAGACACCATGATATGGGGGATGATTAGAACCCTTCCCTCCCCCAATTTATTCATGGAACACTGTGAAATGCAACATAATGCCTTGAGGAGTTAGAGAGTTGAGTAGAATGCTACATGCCTGGAAGTGTGTCTGTTGGGGCAAGAGTCTTGAGAAAATTCTTGAACTGATCATTGAAGAGTTGATTAGTGGACATCTGTGGTTACTGGAGAGTTGGTTAGTGGGCCTCTGGACTGCAATCAAGAATAGTCTGTGCTAAACTAAACTCATTTCCTTCCCCTTACCCTCTTTTTTTTTTTTTTTGGATAGAGTCATAACTAGTTCGGTCAGGGAAAGGGCATAGATTTAGTTTACCTAGATTTTAGCAAAGCGTTTGATGAAATACCTCTTACTGTTATTGTGGAGAAGATTGAGAAATGTAAGCTTGATGATAACATAGTTAGATGGATTTGCAACTTGCTGAACTCAATGAGTAGTTCCTAATGGTTCAGTGTCAATTTGGTGGGAAGTCTCCAGTGGAGTGCCTGGGGATCTGTGTTTAACTCTGTGCTGGCTAACATTTTTAGCCACAGCTTGGATGACCTATTTATCAAATTTTCAGATGACACCAAGCTGGGAGGGAGAGAGGATTCAGTGGAAAACAGAGTCAGGATCCAAAGAGATCTTTACAAGTCACAACACTGAGATGAATCTAATACAATGAAATTTAATTAGGGACAAGGGGCATCTTACACTTTGATTTTTTAAAAATCACTTTTACCAAGAATTGGAACAGGAAGGGGTGTTAAGACAGTAGTTTTTTAGGAAAAGATCTGGGGATTTTAGTAGTCTCCAAATTAATACGAGCCAGCAGCATATTTTTTTGCAGCTAAAACAGCTATTGCAATTTTGGGCTACATGAAGAAGGTCATAGATTCCAGGAATAAGGAGATTAACATCCCACTGTATTCTGTTTGGTTCTCGTGTCATCTGGGGTGAACTGATGCAGAGTGAAGTGAACAGAATAAGGAGAACCACTTATACATAACAACAATATTGTAAACATGATCAGTTGTGAAAATCTTAAGAACTCTGATCAACACAATGATTAGTAATGATTTCAGAGGACTGATGCTGGAAAAGGTTTCCTACCTTCTGATAGAGTGGTGATGGGCTCAGAGTACAGACTGCGGCACATTTTCTTTTGGATAAAGCCAATTTGGGAATTGGTGTTACTTGACTATGCCTGTTTATAAAAAGGTATATAAGTGTCCTTGCTTTTTCAATGAGGAGAGAAGGAGGAAAGGAGAGAAAACAGATCTTCATTTAAAAAAATAATTATAAAAAACAATAGCATAAGACCAACAAGGAACTCTGAAGAAAAGGAGTAAAAATCATCAAGTAATTAACTGTATGTTAGGAAGGGAAGATGGGCTGGTCATATGATAAGAATGAGGGATGACAGGTAGGCAGAGTGTTACAGTGATGCTAGTGGTGTGCTGGTAAATGTTTAACAGCTGGTTCTCTGGAAAACAATGTATGTAACCCACACAAATTTAATCCATAGCATTAAGATTTTCCACCACTTTTAAGTCTAGATCAGAGGTGTCAGCAGCAGCACTCTCAGGTAAGGTCCTTGCCCTGACCCCTCTTGGGTATTGGGACCTTGGGTAAATTATTCCATATCTCTGACCCTTGTTTTCTCCTTTGTAAAATGGGAAGAATGGTACTTGCCTTCATGTAATGAAAACTCTTTTGCAAAATTTAAAAGCACTATATAAAGAGAAGAAAATGAAACTATGGTTAAGACTTAATTGATCAAGGGGACTGAGGCTCAAACTTCTTGGTACATCTTTTCTGTCTTTTTTTTTTTTGGAGGAGGTAAGGCATGGAAATTGGAATTTAGTGACTTGCTCAAGGTCACACAGCTGGTAAGTGTTAAGTGTCTGAGGTCAGATTTGAACTCAGGTCCTCCTGACTCCAGAGCCAGTGCTCTATTCACTGCACCACCTAGCTGACCCGAGTTTTGTTTTTGTTTTTTTGGAGGGGGAAGGCAAGGCAATTGGGGTTAAGTGACTTCCTCAAGGTCACACAGCTAATTAAGTGCCAAGTGTCTGAGGTCAGATTTAAACTCAGGGATACATCTTTTAAAGAGAATTATCAAAGGCACAAGAAAGTGAATGCATGAAGAATTGGGGTCCTTCAGGCTTGACAATCTCCCTGTTGTTGTACAAATCAATCAACACTTCTGACTTGATGAGACTGGAAGACAAACCCCTGAGACAAGTACAGAGGTGAGGGAAGCTGCATCCACCTGAATCTAAGTTATATTGTATCTCCTTTGTATGTTATTGTTAAGTAAACTTCTTGTTAAATGCTTGATGATTTACAGATGAGGAAACTAAAGTTTGGTGAGGTTAAGTGACTTGGCCAGGGTGACATAACCAGGAAATTTCTGATACAGGATTGGAATCCTGGCATTCCTGACTTTAGGTCGAGTGTGCTATCACCACAGTGCTATTGCCACACTGCCTCTCAGAAAAAGAACAAAAGTCTTAGAAGGAAACACTTGAACCAATGCAGTCTTGGTCTCAGAAGATCCTGATGCTTCCTAAATATAGATTACATTAAATTAAAAAAATGCCTAGAAAACAACAAGATAGAAAGCAATGGCATAGGCAGTGCAGTCTAAGGCAGATGAGACATAGGGACACAATGCCTTTAGGGAGGATCTTGTGATGTGAACTGATCTTTGGGCAGTTTTCAGATGGAAAAGATTTCTTATCAGAAACCAAAACAATGGTTCCATCAATCTAGGAAGCAAGAGATCTGGGTTCTAGTCACAGTTCTTCTACTGTATGGACTTGAACAAGTCACTTCACTCTTGCTGGCCTTAGTTTCCTTACCTTCAAAATGAGGGGGTTGGATTAAATAGCCCCTCTCCTCCAATAGTCTGTTTTTTTTCATGCTGGTTATCTCATGTCTCTCTTCTTGGAGAAATGAGTAAGCTGCCATCATCTTCTGACAGGAAAAACATCAAAATGTACAGAATTTATATATAATTGAACCAAAACTTTTGTGTGGGGAGCTAATTGAACTGATCATTTGGAAGGGCTGTTTGGCTAAGCTGGTTACTCTGGATAGAGTAATGGTTTTGAAGATATGGCACGTAGTTTGTAATCTAATTGTCCTTCATGCAAATCTGGAGAGATGCACATTTACTTCATTCATTCACTCACTCAACAAGTATTGTTTGAGTCTGAGTACATAGTAGTTACAGTGTTGTATTTGGAGTGACTGCTAGTTTGAGCAGAAATCATTCCAGTGTTTTTTACTTGATCCCTGGGAACCTACCATGACTCCACAACTGTTGAACCCAAATTTTGGCTGACAAGTTAGTCTGTCTCATTATAAGGAGACTGGAAGCCACTCAAGTATATGGGAGCAGGAGCAAATATATATTTTTTTGCTAATATTTTACTTAGAATTTTTGCATCTATATTCATAAGGGAAATTGCTCTGTAATTTTCTTTCTCTGTTTTGTCTCTTCCTGATTTAGGTATTAGTACCATATCTGTGTCATAAAAAGAATTTTGTAGGACTCCTTCTTCTCCAATTTTCCCGAATAGTTTGTAAAGTATTGGAGTCAATTGTTCTTTAAATGTTTGGTAGAATTCACTAGTAAAGTGAATCTGGTCGTGGAGATTTTTTCCTAGGGAGTTTATTGATGGCTTGTTCAATTTCGTTTTTCTGAGATGGGGTTATTTGAGTAGTTTACTTCCTCTTCAGTTAGTCTGGACAACTTGTATTTTTGTAAACATTCATCCATTTCACTAAGATTGTCAAATTTATGTGCATTCAATTGGGCAAAATAATTCCTACTTATTGTTTTAATTTCTTCTTCATTGGAGGTAGATTCAACTTTTTCATTTTTGATACTCATAATTTGGTTTTCTTCTTTGTTTTTTTTATTATACTGACTAAAGATCTGTCAATTTTATTGGTTTTTCATAATACCAGCTCTTAGTTTTATTTATTAATTCAATAGTTTTCTTAAATTTGATTTTATTAATCTCTCATTTGGTTTTCATTATTTCCAATTTAGTATTTAATTGGGGATTTTCAATTTGCTCTTTTTCTAGCTTTTTCAGTTGTATGCCCAATTTATTGACCTCCATTTTCTCTATTTTATTTATGTATGCATTCAGGG
>CM053589.1:20365631-20391494 GCA_028646515.1 Pseudochirops corinnae | reverse complement strand
CCTTCTTCCACATCAACAGGGGAGTTCATGCCTTCTCAACAATGGGACAGAGTTTGCACCTTCCACACTTAGCACTTAGTACTATCCATCCACTTAGTACTAAGTGCTAAGTATCCTGCTAAACCAATTACTATTACAGAGAATCAGGATTTGAATTTTGATCTTCTGGCTCTTAAAACAAGTCAAAGAAATTTTATAAAGATGACAGCCTTACTTCGTGACCATATTAGGTTAAGAATGATTTCATATTTTATCCCACAAAACAAAATATTCCTCTGATTAATTTCTCTAGAAAAGGTAAAGCATTCTAATTCTATGGGCCCTCCTAGTTCTAGTGCCAGTCCAGGAAAATAATTAGCATCTCAGCTGTTCTAGGAACTGCATGCAGGGGGGGGATGATTATTGCAATTGTGATCAGATGCATGACACATATTTCTTGGTTTCTTGGCAGAGTTATCAAAAAGTACTATATATCCCTCAAATCACTGTAAATTCTGATACAGTTTAAGACGTGAACAAGCAAATCATATTCTTACCCGATAACTGGATGCTTGAAACCGAGCTTTTTAGTGGCCTCTTCAATTTCCTTTTCTAACCAGGGCTGTGGACGGATTAAGTACTTGACAAACTGGGAAACCCACCATACGGCAGGATCTCCATGGATCCGAACTAGTCGGTCTGCAAGGTCTTCTGGAACTGCCAATGGTAAATAAGGTGGTCGTGGATGAAGGCTGTCAACGATGGGAAGCTCTACCACCTGAATGTTTTGATCATTTATCTCACCTACAAGAGAAGACCACAATGTACAATGAACCTTAATGGGCATCCTGCCCTAATGACTTGCTCAAAGACATAATCCAAAACTTGTACTGAGCATTCAAAATGGTCAACACAGGGTACTGACGTGTTGCCAGTGGGGACAGAGGACTTGGCAAGGTTCTGCTTTTTGTTGTTGCTGTTTTTGAAACATGAATAATGAGCACACTCACTAGTTTGCAATTTATCAGAGTAAGGAGCTTTAAAACTGGAAAATGGGAAGCAGAGAGTGCAGTGATTTTTGCAAATCATTACTGTCTGGGGCTGCCTAATGGTTCCAACTGTAAGCCAAGCATCTGTCTCTATTTAAAGGAAAAATTATTTCCCTAAAAAAATAACTGGATAATCCGGAAGTACCTTAGGACCCATAGAGACTCACTTTTGCACAAACCAGTCTTTAGGGCTTATTTCTTAATGAAAACTATAAAATCAGTGTTGATTGTGTATTGATCTGCCTGACATTTGAAAGTTAGGATAGAAATGAGATATTCCTTGCATAGTTGGTCCTTCTTTCAGCTTCTAGTCCCCGTATGCTATTAAAGGTACTGTCACACAATTAATTTTATGACATAATGTTAAGCAAATACAAGTCAAAATGAGCTGCCAGGATCCACAGAGTTGATATTACATATTAAAACTGTAACAATAATAACCAGAAAACATAAAGATACCAATAGAAAGACATAGAGTATTAAATGTACTGAATTAAATTTTCGGTAATGAAAGATATTAACCTGAGCATACAAAATAATTTCACTTAGGATGTTGTCACTCTGCATAATGAATTAGAATCACAGTTAATCATTGAACCATTAATGAAAGAAAGCATTTGTGTCAAATAAACCTTGATATTTGAAATGTATTCTCCATCAAAATAAACCACAGACTTCAAATTCCATTTTTCTGCACATCTGCAAAAGGTTTTGAAAAATATCAAATGATCTAGCAACATGGTCAGTCAAGTTGATGGTTTCGTTAAAAGAAATAATGCTTTGTGTAAGTAAAAATTAAAATTATTTTCTTAATATTTTCATTCACATTCCAGCATTTCAGGATCCTTGTAAACAAAGTCCTGAAACATGACATTTGTTGCGTCAATAAAAAGGCAAGTCACAAGAATTTACCACTAGTATTGCACTGTTCACTAGCTAAAGAAGGGCCTCCTTGGTACATCTATTAGATAAGAAGTAGTAATTAGGACTGTTCAGCAGAAGAATAAGATGCATTTTTCAATCATGTCACTATAATCAGTCATCCTTGAGGAATGGCAAAATAGACAGTAACTGGGGGACTGAGGTGGCTGTGAGTGCTGTTAAGTTACTCTACTATTCCCTCCTTTCAAAATAAGGTGAATCTCTTAGGATTTAGAATTAGAAGAGAATTTAGAGATTCTCTAGCAATCACCTACTCTTTGTTTTGCAGATGAGGATTAAAACCCTGAACCCGGTTTTTTTTTTTTTTTATATGAGATCTTCTGGTTTCAAGCTGAATACAACTAGATTACAATCTATTTTCCCACTTGAGGCTCTTTTGACTTTTCATTTTAAGAAGATGCAGATTTCTTCTGTATAAAAGATAAAAATATAGGAAGAGTGCTTCATACGGAATGATCTACTCTGGACACAAACCTTTCATCAACAGATTTCAGAAAGAAAGAAAACCTCCACCAAAACCTACAAAGAAGAAAATTCCATGTGATACTTAAAGGTTTTTATAAATTTTAAAATGAATTTTAAAAAAACCACTACTCTCATGCATTAATACTAAACATCAAGAAACCAATTAAGCCAAGAATGTTTCTATTTACAAATTAAAATAATTTTTCATTTTCTGTCAAGTACAAAAGATCAGTGTCTCCCAGTGGGGATAGACTACAAGCATAAAAAAATAAATAAAAGGAATTCTATCTGGTTTTAGTAGCAAAGTACGACCTCATTAAGATGGCCACTTCACTTCGCCAGTTACTACTTATTTTTTAGTATACAGTAAAAATTCTGGAGGAGGAAAAGAAAGAAAAGGGATCAGGAGGAAGAAGAGAAAGAAAAGGAAGAGGTGAAAAAGGAGGAGGGGGAGAAGAAGATAAGCATGTATATAGTGTCCACAAATGCCAAGGCACTGTGCAAACCACTTTTTACTTTTTATCTCATTTAATCCTCACAACAACCTTGCAAGGTAGGTGCTGATACTATTACCCCTATTTTACAGTTGAGGAAACTGAGGCAAATTGAAGTTATGTGACTTGCCAAAGGTCATACGATAGTAAGTGCCTGAGGCTGGATTTTTATTCAGTGGTTCCTGACTCTAGGCCTAGTGTTCTATGGGAGGAGGAGAAGGAAGAGTAAAATGAAGAAAAGGAAAAAGAGGAGAAGGGAGAGAGGAGGAGGAGGAGGGAAAGAAATAGGAAGAGGGGGATAAGAAAGTGGAGGAATGGAGGAAGGGAAGAATGATTTCCTGCAAAGACTACAGGTATGTGTGAGAAGACATATATACTTCATATAAAATGGAAATAAACAAAACCAGCGAACATACACAGAAAAATAAAAGTAAAGAACAATAAAGCAACTGAAAATGAATGTTGTAGAACTATAATGACCAAGTCTGGACCTAAAAATGGAATATGAGAATATGTCTTCCTTTCCTTTCTTTTAAAAAAAATTATTTTTTAATTTAATTTTTTTCATGTAGGTTATATATGTATAGTCATGCAAAAGATATCCATAACAGTAATGTTGTGAAAGAAAACAGAGACAATAAAGAAACCAACTAAAGAAAAATATTTTTTAAGAAGTATGTATCAATTTGTAATCAGACACCACTGGTTCTTTCTCTGGGGATGAATGGCATTTTTCATCCTAAGTCCTTGTGTTGTCATGGATCATGTATTGCGGAGAATAGCTAAGTCACTGATAGCTGATCATCTTAAAATATTGCTGTTACTTTGCACCCAGTACATTTTACTTTGCATCAACCCATGTAAGTCTTTCCAGGCTTTTCTGAGAGCATCCTGCCCATCATTTCTTATAGGACAATAGTATTTCATCATAATTACATACCACAACTTGTTCAGCCATCCCCCAATTTGATGTGTGCATCCTCTCAATTTCTAATCCTTTCTCCAGAAATGAGCTGCTATAAATATTTTTTGTACATATCGGTCCTTTTCCTTTTTTTTTTCATCTCTTTTGGGATATAGATCTATTAGGAGTATTGCTGTGTCAAAGGGTAGGCATGGCTTTATAGCCCTTTGGGCATAGTTCAAAATTGTTCTATGGCAATAATTTAATTTATTCACAACTCTGATAACAGTACATTAATATCTCATTTTTCCCACACCCCCCTTCGACATTTGTCATTTACCTTTTCTGTCATGTTAGTTAATGTATAGGTTTGAGGTAGTATCCCAGAACTGTTTTAATTTGTATTTCTCCAATCAATAGTGAGTGAGAATATTTTTTTCCATATGGCCAAAGATAGCTTTAATTACTTCATCTAAAAACTGATTATATCTTTTGATCCTTTATCAATTGGGGAATGGCTCTTATTTTTATAATTTGACACAGTTCTCTGTATGTTAGATAAATGAGGCCTTTATCAGAAACTTGCTTCAAAAGAAATTTTTTTCAGTTACTGTTGCTAACTGTATTTCCCTCCATCCCATTTATTCTATTTTCTCTCTCCTTTCACCCTGTCCCTCCTCAAAAGTGTTTTGCTTGTGACTACCCCTTCCCCTGATCTGCCCTCCCTTCTATCACTCCCTCTCTTATTCCCTTCCTTCTGCTTTCCTGGGTAAAAAGATTTCTATACCCAACTGTGTATGCTATTCCCTCTTTAAGAAAATTCTGATGAGAATAAGGTTTACTCGTTCCCTCTCAACTTCCCCCTCTTACCCTCCACTGTAAAAGCTTTTTCTTGCCTCTTTTAGGTGAGATAATTTACCTAATTCTACCTCTTCCTTTCCTTCCCCCTTCTCTCTTACCCCTTAATTTTATTTTTTGCCTACCATCCCTTCATATTCAACTGACTCTGTACACTCTTTCTATATATATTCCTTCTAACTATCCTAATAAGAAAGGTCTTATGAATTACAAATATCAGTTTTTCATGTAGGAATGTACACAGTTCAACTTCAGTAAGTTCCTTATGATTTCTCCTTCCTGTTTACCTTTTCATACATCTCTTGAGTCTTGTATTTGAAAGTGAAATTTTTTATTTAGCTCTGGTTTCTCAAGAATGCATTAAATTCCTCTATGTCACTGAAGGTAAATTTTCACTCCTCACTGATCACTCAGTTTTGCTGGGTAAGTGACTCTTGGTTTTAACCCTAGCTCCTTTGACCTTGAGAATATCATATTCTAAGCCCTCTGATACCTTAATGTAGAAGCTGCTAGGTCCTGGGTTATCCTGATTAAGTTTCCACAATACTTTAATTGTTTCTTTCTGGCTGCTTGCAATATTTTCTCCTTGACCTAGAAACTCTGGGATTTGTCTATATAATACTGGGAATTTTCCTTTTGGGATCTCTTTCAGGTGACTGGTGGATGCTTTCCATTTCTATTCTCCCCTCTGGTTCTAGAGTATCAGGGAAGTTTTCTTTGATAATTTCTTGAAAGATGATGTCTAGGCTCTTTTTCTGATCATGGATTTCAGGTAGTCCAATAATTTTTAAATTATCTCTCCTCTATTTTCCAAGTCAGTTGTTTTTCCAAAAAAATATTTCACACTGTCTTCTATTTTTTTTTTTCTTTTGGTTTTGTTTTATAACTTCTTGATTTCTCTTTGAGTATTAGCTTCCAATTTTTTTTTTGCCTTTTTTTTTTTTGGAGGGGGAAATACAGGGCAATTGGGTTTAAGTGACTTGCCCAAGGTCACTTGGCTAGTAAGTGTTAAGTGTCTGAGGCCGGATTGGAACTCAGGTCCTCCTGACTCCAGGGCCAGTGCTCTATTCAGTGTGCCACCTAGCCACCCCTAGCTTCCAAATTTTTAAGGAATTATTTTCTTTAGTGAACTTTGGGACTTCCTTTTCCATTTGGCCAATTCTGCTTTCTGAGGCATTTTTCTCCTTAGCTTTGTGGATCTCTTTTTGCCATTTGAGTTAGTCTGTTTTTTAAGGTGTTATTTTCTTTATTATTTTTCCAGATCTCCTTTACCAAACTGTTGGCTCTTTTTTCACAATTGTCTTGTATCACTTTTGTTTCTCTTCCTAATTTTTCCTTTACTTCTCTTATTTGATTTTCAAAATCCTTTTTGAGCTCCTCTATGGCCTAAGACCAATTAATATTTTTCTTGGAGGCTTTGGATGTAGGAACTTTGCGTGCTATCTTATTCTGAGCATGTTTTGATCTCCCTTGTCATTACAGTAAGCTTCTGTAGTCTGAGTTTTTTTCCCATTGTTTGCTCATTTCCCCAGCCTGTGATTCGACTTTTTAACTCTCTGTTAAGGTAGAGCTTTGCTTCCAGTGTGGGGGGCATGCTGTCTCAGGCTTCAGGGATTTTGTTCAGCTGTTTTCAGAATTACTTCTAGAGACCTATAAATCTTCACTTCTTCCAAGGTGGTGTGATCTAAAGGGAAGTGTTTACTCCTCTCCTGGCCCGTGCACTGGTTTGTAAATGATCACAAGCACTCTTTTCTGCCCTGGAACTGGGAGGAGGGTCCCCTCTTCATGGCTGCCAAAATCTCTATTATGCTTCTCTCTCACCCAGGTCCAACAGACCTTTCCTACTGACATGCTAAGTTGTCCTTGCCCTTTGTGTGTTGAGAAGTGTTCAATCTGCCACAGCTGCCAGTGATTCAGTTCCCTGAGGCCTGCTCCAGGTTTGCTGGGGCCTAGTCCGTGCTGGCACAGCCTGCACTGAACGCCACCCTTCTCTCAGCCTAGTGCTGTCCTATCAACCTTCCAGGTAGTCTTGGGCTAGAAATTGGTTTCATTCTATCTTTTTTGTGGGTTCTGCTGCTCTAGAATTTGTTTAGAGTCATTTTTACAGCTATTCTGAGGGGTTTGGGGAAGAGCTCAGGAAAGTCCCTGCCTTTATTCCGCCATATTGGCTCTACCCCTTCCTTTCCTCTCCTTTATAGAGGTGGTGGCCTATGAATGTAAGACATGATATATAACGTTGGACTTGTTTGATATGTTGGTTAGATTGATTCTTTGATGGTCCTTGTTATCAAGGAATTACTCTCAGTGGAGTAAGGGAAGGGTATATTGAGAAATGCCAGTGATACTAAAAACAAAACATATTAATACAAACATTTCTTATGGAAAAAATTTTTTTCTCCTAGCTCTATGTGTGACAGGTATGTAATCTCTTGCCTTCTAATTTTTTTTAATGGTATGAACTTTTATATTCAGCTTACGCATCCAATTTAAGCTTATTGTAGAATATTATTTAGGTTTTCAGACAATATAATTTCTGCTGAACTGCTTTCTAGTTTCAGCAGTCCTTGTAAAAACGGAAAGATTTCCCTAGTAATTTATGTTCTTGTGTTTATCAAAATTTGTAGATTATGTATTTCTTCCTTATCCAGTCTATCCCAATGATCTATTTAAAAAACAAAGTATTTTTCATGGCTTTGTCTTTTAGGTCTCTTATGCTTCCTTTACCCATACTTCTTCTCATTTTAACCTTGAGATTCTAGACCTTTAATTTTTTCAAATGAATTCTACTATTATCTAATTTTAAAAAGTCTCCTTGGTAATTTTTTGGTATGTTACTAATTCTGTACATTAATTTGGATAACGTCATTTTCATCATGTATGGATGGTCTAACAATGATCACTTAATATTTTTTCATTTATTTAAATCTCAATTTCAAAGACTATTCAATGCTATTTATATAAACCTTATGCATGTCTTGGTAGAATGTTAGACATTTTGTGTATTTTTAAGAATAGCAATTCATTCATGGCTAGCTTGATTTATTTTCCTGATATCAGACTAGTTAGTATCTCTAATTCATTTATCCTTTCTTTTTTTCTGGTTCAGATAATAAGTATGATGCTTAATTTTCCATGCCCCTCTCCCACTAATCTCATCTATTCTGGTGATATTAGTTTAAAATATCCTTTTGCCAGAAGTGTTTTCATTATACCACCCTACCCTCCAATTTTTTATCCCTTCTAGGAATCTCTAGAATCTGTTCCCAGGAATGCTGACTATCAATGGAGGCAACAGGATTAAGTGGGAAGAGTTATGTGACCCTATTGGAGTAGGAAGTCACATTCTTTGTGTTCATTTATTACTTATTCTATTTTTTGGGAATCACTTTCAGTTTTATTGATGTGTCTTATTTTTATACTACAAACACTTAAAGGTTATGCCTACTATGTGAGAGGTCTCTTGTAACAAAGTAAAATAGTTAAGAAAAACTAATATGGTGACCTCATGTGAAAAATGTATGCAACATTTCACATTTCTATTGCCCCCACCTCTCCAATTAAAAACAAACAGCAACCTATTTTCTATTCTTCCCATCTCAATAGAAAAAAAGAAGAAAAACACAAATTTCTTATAATATACATTGTTAAGCAAAATATTGGAATGGATTAATTAATATTGAGATTAATGGCCCTTTCTTGTAGAAGCTGCTCCCATGAAATGTACAATGTACCCCTTCCCTATACTAAAAGAGCAATATTCATAGTAAAAACCCTCTTCACCTTCTAGGGTTACTAGAGTTGAAATATCACTCCCTTTCTGCTAGCCATACTAAACCCACACTTTTTATATAGTCTCTTTTGTTTTCCTTATTCTCCCACAATCCCAAGGGGGAAAGAATAGAAATTGAAATCCCCCTCTATAGCTTTCCATCTGAGTCTTGATCAGTCATCTCTTAGCCTCTCCTACTCTTTTCTTTCTACATCTAAGACAAATTTCTTTGTATGACCCCACCATCTATAATTTCAATATCTTAATTATGACATATAATTTTTGCCTTCACATATTAGTTCACTTCTCTTACCTGTTTTTTTTTTTTTTAATGAATGAATAAAAGAGCACTGATTTAGGAATTATTCTGTGCAAATCACTCCTGCTCTTAAGGAGCTTATATTCTAGTAGATGATAAATACAGGGTTTGGCCATAAGTCATTATGTCTTCTTACAAATTTTAGTCCATTAATGCTCTTTTTGTTTTCTCCCTGTCACTCAACAACAAACAGAACTACTCCTCCATACTACATTTATATTCCTATAGAGTATGAGATGTGAAAATAAATGTCATTTTTTTGGTTTTTCATCATAATTTGAAAGTATAAACTTTCTTCATTTTTTAAAAGTTATATTTGGGATACCTTGCTCATTCCTTGATTATCTGGAAAAAATTATTTAAATTCTTCACTTTTACCAAAAATCTTATTTTCTTATTTCTTTTTGATGTTTAGATGCAGCTTTGTGCGATGTTAGCTTTTTGGTGACAGAATACTCTTTGGAATTTTACATTGAAATTGCTCCTCTTATTTTTTGTAAATGTGGAGTAATCCCATGTTATTTTGATTGTCTCTACTTGGATCCTGAAGTAGTTGTTCTTTTTTTCCCTTGCTACCTGAAATATTTATTTTTTAATGTTGTACTCACAAAATTTGACTACATTTCTTGGTGATTAAAACTTAGGGTTTCTATCAATGGTGTTCTGGGATCTTAACTTTGGTGTCAGCTGCCAATATTTCTGGACAATTTTGATTACTTGGAGGTATTTAGTTGTTTTCATATTTTTGTGCAAAACTTGTAATTCTTATGTTATCTTTATTTCTATTTCATTATCTTTCCTTTTATCTCTGCACTTCTGTGTTTTAATTTTTTTTCCAAAGGATTTACTGATATGGATAGTGCCTCTGTAATTTGTTCAAATTTCTCTGATCTCTCTCTGGTTAGGTTTGCTCGTTTTACTTTCAAATGCTCCAATTTCTGTCTTTTCTTCTTTGACATTTTCATTTGATTCTTCAAATGCTCTTTTGAATCATTCAGTTGCTCCACTGTCAGTTCAAGAATCCTTATCAAACGTGAATGATCTTAAACTTCCTTTCAAGAGATTTTTGGCTCTGTTTTTTTTGTTTTAAAATGCTTTTCCACTGAGATCTTTTCTCCAAATATATGTTCAGTTCTCCAAAGCTGATGCTTTGATCTGTCCTTATCAATCACATTGTTGTTGATTTTTTCCCTCCAAACATGGTGTTCTTGCTGTAAGTGTACTTTATACTGACAATCTTTTCTCTTTATAATGCCCCATTTCATGCCACTCTCCTAGTCCTTTCTATATATTCACTGTTCTTAAAGATGTCATTTTCCACTGGTTGCTTGGGGTCTGCTTTCTTCAGAGACTGACCAGGTAGACTACAAGTGGCCACTGGAGCAGGGCCTCTTCTCTATCTTTAGCAGCCCTACTCTTCTGAGAACCACTGTTCTATCTGGAACCGGCTTTCTTCAGTCCCTCGGGGCCTGGTCATAAAGGGTAATAAAGCTATTTCCTCTTTTACTCTATTAATGAACTTTGATCAGTGGTACATTTCTGGCTTCTTTCCTCTTCCATTTGTTTTTCCCTTAGGTTCTATACTTGTCCATGAATTCTTATCTTCCTTTTTTCTCAGGACTTAGAAATGGTCAGATTCATGGACTACTACATT
This sequence comes from Pseudochirops corinnae, assembly GCA_028646515.1. Taxonomy (NCBI): domain Eukaryota; kingdom Metazoa; phylum Chordata; class Mammalia; order Diprotodontia; family Pseudocheiridae; genus Pseudochirops; species Pseudochirops corinnae. Next base: position 20,381,061 of record CM053589.1, on the reverse strand, counting down.
TTCTTCCAGCAGTGAGTTTGTCCCTCAGACACTGCCACAGGGTTAACTCAAAAAGCCAAACAGCTAAAACCACAGAAGTCTGGCAGAGATGCTGAAAGCAGCAGGAGCACCAGGGATGATGAGTTGGTGACACAGTCTTTGGTTTTTCTGTAAGAATTCTATTGTGGTGAGTCTTTTTACTTATCTTCTTTTTGTTGATAACTTTTCTGAAATTGGGAATTTTTTAGTTATATAACTAAAAGTTTAAAAACTATGAAGTTATATAACTTTTTAGTTATATAAGTTGATATGATGGGGGAAGATCTGCCCCTAGAAGCCAATGTATTCCCAGGATTCTTCCTGGCAGTACTTTCTCCATTTAAATACAGATGGATTGAATAGAGTTTTGCATTCCTTTTCAGGAATTTTTAATAACCTCTTTTGATCACTTCCATTATTTGTGACTAAACAAATTCTTCAAAAAGACCACCTATAGTAGGTGCTGCCACTTAAACCCTGATGCTTTCTACCTTATCACTCCACCAAAATTGTTCTCTCCAGAGTTACCAATGATATCTTACTGCCCAAATCTTTTTCTTTTCTTTCTTTTAAAAATTTTTTATTTATTTTATTCTGATCTGAACTTTTCTTCATTTTTTCCTTTATTTTCTTTACTTTATTCTGAATTTAAGAAATAAGTATTTTCATAATATAACAGAATAGGAAAGAAAAAGATGGGCCTTTTCTCAATCTCCCTTCTCTTTGACCTTCCTGCATTTTCTGACACCACTGATCACTCTCTATTTGTTGATTCTTCTCTCTAGGTTTTCAGGACATCACTCTCTCCTGGTTCTCTTTCTACCAATCTGATCTCTCTGTCTCCTTTGCTGGATCCTCCTCTAGGTCTTGCCCTCTAATTGCAGGTGTCCCACAGGGTTCTGTCCTGGATCCTCTACTCTTCCATGCGCACTGCTCTACTTGGTGATCTCATCAACTTCTATGGATTTAATGATCTCTGTGCTATCTACCAATCCTGATCTCCAATTCTGCATCTCCAACTGCATATCCATTAGAAATCTTAAACTCAACATGTCCAAAACTGAACTAACTCATCATCTTTCCCCCTAAACTCTCCCCAACAACTTCCCTATTACTTTAGAGGGCAAAACCACCCTCCCAATCCCTCAGACTTGCAACCTGTGTCACCCTCAACTCCACACTATCTCTCATACCCCATATCAAAACTTTTGCCAAGGCAGCTGATTTCACCATTGTAACATCTCTTGAATAAACCCCCTTCTCTCCTCTAACACTACCACTACCTTCGTGCAGGGCCTTATCACCTCATGCCTGGATTACAGCAACAGCCTGCTGGAGGGTCTGCCTACCTCAAGTCTCTTCCCACTCAAATCCATCCTCCATTCAGCCATCAAAGTGATTTTCCTAAAGAGAAGGTCCAATCATGCTGTCACACCTCACTCAATAAACTTCAGTGACTCCCTATTGTCTCGAGGATTAAATACAAAATACTTTTTTTTGGTGTTCCAAGTCCTTCATAACTTAGCTCCCTCTTAACTTTCCAGTGTTCTTACATCTTATTATGTCCCTGGGAAAAATTAAACATACCCAATTTTTGTATGTAGAAAAATAGGAATGCTGGGTAAATATCCATTGATTTCTGATTGATGTTGACCAGGTTCTGAATTCCTTTATGTCTTAAAACAACTTTCCAGTATTCTTACATCTTATTTAATCCAGGGACAGAGACAGTGACCTCCAGGTTGTCCCCCATTCCTAGAATGCTTTCCCTCCTCCACTTTTTACCTATTTTAACTATTTACCTCTCTGGCTTTCTTTAAGTGCAAATAAAATCCAAAAAAACTCTCCTGGCCTTTCCTAATTCAAGTGCCCTGCCTCTCTTTCCTCTTTGTAAATTCCCTACTGTGTCTTGCTTAGTTTTTTTTTTTTGTACAGGTTTATTTGTTTATTAACCCCCCATTATATTGTGAGTTTCTCAAAGTCCGGGATTGATTTTTTTCCCTGTCTTTGTATCCCCTGCTCTTAACACAGTGCCTGGGAAACAGAAAGCACTTAATAAATATTTATTAAGTGACAGTTAAATAAGATTGTGGCTAGGTTAATAAACAAATTTCTACGATTCTGTGGCTTCCAATTATAATAGGGCTACTACTAAAAATCAATGAAGCTTAATAACCATGTTTAGCAGAAGAAAAGCAGTTTAAAGATAGAAATGAATTTAGAACCTGGTCAACATCAATACCTGGTCAACATCAATCAGAATTCATCAAGAGAAATGGCTATTTATCCAGCATTCCGGTTTCTCTACATACAAAAATTGGTTCTATTTCATTTTTCCCAGGAACATAATACGAACTTGCATCTACAAAAGATCATTTATCATATGTACCAATTCTTCAGGAAGGAAGGAGGGATGAAGAGAATAAAGAAGGAAGGAATTCTCCCTCAAAATACCAGAGATCCAAGATCACTTCAGGATTCTGACCAAAATAAGCAGCTTTTATAAGTGGTAAGTGAAAAAAAAAAAAGTTGAACAAATTGAGAAATGTTTGTCAATCTTTTTTGGAAGTTTTGAAACACGACAGATGTTTGCTGTCCCTAGGATGTAGCTAAAACAGGAGTCTTTAAATTTTATAATACCATAGTCTCCCTTTGGCAGTTTGTGAAGCCTATGGACGTATTAAAATCAGGTTTCTAAACGCATTTTAAAAAACCCCACAGGACTACCAAGGAGGCCATTTGTATTGAAAAAATTATCAAAATGATAATAAAAACAAATTATAAGACGGAGAGTTAAGAACTCCTGCCCTAAATATGGTAGGTAATATATTTCTCTGCAATTAGTTGCATTTACCATTGTATGCAATATAAATCAGGGCTTCTTAAACTCTTTCCATCCTGACCCCTTTTCACTGGGAGCCCTTTTCCCGTGGACCCCTTTCTGGTTTAAGCAGCATCTGCTGGTGTTGTGTGGCCCGAGATCATGTGCAGTATAAAACTGCACATGCTATGTGTTCAGAACTAAGGCTGCAGTGAAGCTGTGTGATGTAACATGGGGCAAACACCGAAACACCTTGAATTCATTGCACATTTGATTTTCAATTAATTTTTGGTTGTTGCATGTCGAGAAACCTTTTACTGTTGCCAAATTTTTCACGACCCCACCCACGGTTTAAAGAGCGCTGATTTACAAATAACCATCTCATATCACTTCCCAGTGTAGCTGACTAAGGATTTACCTACATTTTCTTCTATTTGGTGACAAATTGCCATGGACTCTAGCAGGCTAGGGCTGACAAACTTGAGGCCTGTAGGCCAAATCTGGCCCACTACCTATTTTTGTATGGACCATGAGCTAAAAATGGTTTTTACATCTATAAATGAAGAAAAATGTCTGATGACTTGTTGGACTTAGACACAGGCTATAGTTTGCTGTCCCCTGGACTAGAGGAAAAGAGTCTAGTTTTAGCTCTAAAACTGACCAGCTGTGTGACCTTGGCAAAGTCATTCTTCCTCTCTTGGCCTTAGCCTCCTCATCTGTAATTGGGATTGATAATCTCCAAGTTTTCTTCAGCTCTAAAATTCTAAGAATATCAGAATCTTAACTAGGAAAACTCTACCAGATATTTCCTAGAAAAATCAGAGCTAAAAGTCACACATATAAACAAATGGCCAGTTGCAAAATTCACTGACCTCTGAATGAATTATTTTATTTTCTCTTGGGATACAAATTATGGCTAATATTCCCAAGCCAAGCAAATTAATCTAAAATGCTAAGACCAAAGCTTTAAAGTAGTGGGGTCCTCTCAAACTGAGGACCCCTTCCCAAGAGCTTTTGTATACATAGGTTATATGTATGTAAATTCTTTACTGTATCAGAAGTTAAAACATCTTAGCATTGTTATGAAAATAATTTTAACCTCTCAGACCTCAAGAAAGGATCTTGAAGAAATCAAGAAGAAACCCCTCTTGTCAAGCATGTTCCCTGACAATTCGATAAACTGCTATCTTGGTATTTAAATCATTTGGGTGCTATTGTGTACTGATATTTTAATTATCTGATAGTTATTTAAAATATGGGTAGTGGAAATATTATGTAAAAGGGCCCATCTGGGACACATCCCTTTTACTTTTCATTCAATGTGGCTGATGGAGATTTCTTCTCAGCCCTAAATGAGCCACTGTTGCTGGCCATATGAATTCCATCACTGCTCTATTTAAACAACAACCCAAAAGGCTATTACCACTAGTTTGAAGCTTTCACCCAATCAAGTGAGAAGTTCTCAATTCAATCAGATGAAACACAGTGCAGTGTTGGCAACATTCTTAAGAATTAGCATATCACCCAGTGGGAGCGACTGTGCAGAATCCTCATGAGGGACTTTCTGTGATTGCTGGCAACAGCAAATACAATGCAGAGACATTGGGTTCATGGTTCACTGGTTCAATGATATTCTCTCTACTCTGGAAAGTGTGCTATGAGAATGGCTAATGCAAAATGTGTGGTTACCTTGATGAGTTATCCAGCCCAGGATAAAGTAGGACTGTGTCAAAAGAAACCAACTCATGAGGTCTGCTTTGCTTTGTGTGGCTAAACAGGCAGTTTCTTGGAGCTACTCTTAAGGCTTCTGAAGCAAATTTAGGGATTTTACTTTAATATATAAAAGTTACTCTGCCAAGCCTCTTGTTCCACTAGACAGCTTGCTTATAAAGGGGAAATTGCCAACAATCACTTGGATTAATCTCGTGGAAGAAAGCCATCCCAGCCTATGGTGAAAGATTTGGCGAGCTTTTAAAATTTTGGCTCTTTCTCCTAACAGCTCCTCCTCTCCTCAAGCTCCCCTTCTGGTCCTGAAAGAGCCAGAAGCAGCATTTTCCCCCACTGGCAAGAAACAGTAGTGTAAACGAGCAGAAAGAGGGAGTTGAGAGCTAGGAGGGATGGAAGTCTTAATTTCATAAAAGCTCCCAATAAACAAGGGTATGTCTGGATGTGTGTTTTCTCTTTTCTCTTGCTCCTTTACCATGGGTCACCTCTCCCTGAATAAAGCTATGAGGAGGAGAGAGTCTACTAGAAAGGTCTCCTTTAGATAGAAATCTAAAGTCTCTATAGCTTTGTCACAGGTCACTGAAAGGCAGAAAAGGCGTTGGTATTAAGTGTGCTTGGTAAGAGGGTTTAATGCTAAATGTTAATTTTATCTTTTTTTTAATCTATAAATTACCATCACTTAGGACAATACTGACTTTAAAGCCTCACACTGAAGACACTGATAACCTAAATAAGATATCTGACTAAATATCACACTAAACTCTTGACAACACTAAGGAAAGAAAAAAATTAAAAAAGCATACAAAGGGAAAGAGAGATAAGAACTATGACATCTTTGTGGATGAGAGCAATGTCAGAGTACTTACTTATTTTGTCCATGTGTAGGAACTCCATCAAATTAAACCTACCAAGAATATGGTGCAGATAAGCTATTTAAATAAATGGAACTAAACCTGAGGCATGGGGTCAACAATGCCCACAGACTACACAGCAGGCTGATGTGCCAGGCTCAGCTCTCAAGCAGTGACCCATGCCACTATGCCAGTCAGGCTGATGTCCTCCCTGCTCCCTACCATGATTCCACATGCCCAGCTCCTCTGAGCCCTTCTCCATCTGCCCCTGCCTCTATTTTGGAAGGAAGAAGACAGTAAAGGGACTGGCTTTAAGTGCTAAGTCACAGCTGCTGTCATCCGTGCTGCTGGCAAATTGGCACATGCCTCACACATCTCCTTCTTCTGCCTTCCAGACTGGCATGAATACCTTACAAGGATGCCAAAGCCTTCTTCCACTAGTTAGTTTACAATCCATAGCTACAGGCAGCACAGCTTAGAGAAACATTACAAGCACACACAAAATTCACTTTTCAGAGTTTGCCTTTTTTGTTGTGATGGCTAATCGAGTTGAAGCTATTTGAATTAGTTGAAATTGAGGGAAAGAACAGGGAGACCAAAATAAATTTTTAAAAGAAGATTAAAAGTGCACTAAGACTTTTGGGACACCCCATATAGTAGTGCCTAGGATGAAAAGGGAAACACCACTGGGAAAGCTATGAGAAGGAAAAAATATTTGATATAGTTAGGGGAATGTTTTTGCCCAGTACTATTTGAGGATGAGAATACTTTGTACCTGTACACTGCTTTATAATTTAGTATTTCAAAATACTTGCAACTCAGCTGATAGCAACACCCTCCACTGAGCATTTTCATGAAATGCTAGGAATTTCTACTGCGGAAATTCTCTTCACTGACACAGATCTGTGATACATTCATAACTCGGTCTTAGAAAGCTGCCTTGGGGAACTGAGAGGTTGACAGTACTTTGTCTAGCTGATAGCAGACATCTAATACAAGCTTAGTGACTGACTAAATTATCTTTCCATGGTCACAAACAAGTAGGGTCATAGATTGGGAGCTAGGAAGTCAATCTTGCCCAACTCTTTCATTTTACATATGGGGAAACTGAGGTTCATGGAGGTTACGTGACTTGCCCAAGGTTCTACAGGCTCTAAATAGCTGAGTTATAATAGGAAGGCAAAATTTTTTATTCTAAATTCTGAGCTTTTTCTATGATACTAAAATTATTTAAAACCTGATTATAAAAAAGAAAGCATGTTTAATAAAAAGCACTGCTTAATCAACTGTTCTATGCTATAACATGTTTTCCTTCTGACAAATCTTCAGAATTTATTCTTATAAACAGCAGATCTGGTGGTTAAAAAAAAAAGATTAGTAGAAACATTTGTTCAGCCTATCTTAATTCACTGTAACTAATCCACTTATATACAATTTTTCGACTATTAGATATAAGAGCAGGTATTTAGGTCTTGGCTACCTAAAACGATTCTCCTTTTAATCTCACTGTTTAATCACACTGTTAGTGCTAAGCAGTTGATATTTTCTTTTCAGGGTTTTCTTGCATCACTCTCATTTCTCTTCCCAATGTTTCTTCTACTCCTCTTACTTGGTTTTTAAAATCCTTTTTAAGCTCTTCCATGGCCTGCGAGCAATTCATATTATTCTTGGAGGCTTTGGACATAGGAGCTTTGACTTTGTTGTCTTCTTCTGGTTGTATGTTTTGATCTTCCTTGTCACCAAGGAAGTACCTTGTCACTAAACCAGTAAGATTCTATAGTCCGATTTTTTTTCCTGCTATTTGCTCATTTTCCCAGTCAATTACCTGATTTTTGAGCTCTTTATTAAGTAGAGGGTGTACTGCCCCAAGCTTCAGGAGTTTTGTGCAGTTGTTTTCAGAGATGTTTCTAGGGAACCTGTAAATTTTCAGTTCTTCCAAGCTGGTATGATCAAAAGAGAGGTGTTTACTCCTCTCCTGGCCTGTATTCTCATCTGTAAGCAAACACAAGCACTCTTTTCTGCATTGGAACTATGAGGAGAATTCCCTCTCCACTACTGCCACAAGCTCCATCATGCCAGCACTCCTCCTTGTCCCAGATCTAAGCACCGACAAGGCAAGAGAATCCTGTCTCAGAATCAGCAAAGAGATCCCTGCAATCCCCCTCTGATCAGCTGCTTGATTCCCCCAGCATCCGTAGGCCAGGTTCCACCACCCTTGGGCTAGGGCTGGGGCCTGATAACTGCCCCTCCCTTCTCCTCTCTCAGGAGAGAGACCTCTCCTAATAACCTTTGAATTTGTCTTTGGTGTTTATGGGTTGAGAAGTCTGGAAACCACTGCAGCTGCCAGTGACTGAGTCCCCTAAGGCCTTTCTCCAGCCCTGTCTGTGCTGGCGTGGCCAACTCTGGACTGAGTCCCTTAACCAGATCTGTGCAACAGACTTTCCCTGTTGACCTTCCAGATAGTCTTGGACTGGAAATTTGTTTTGGTCTGTCATTTTGTGGCTTCTGCTGCTCTAGAATTTGTTTAGGGTCATTTTTTACAGGTATTTTGAGGGATTTGGGGGAGAGCTCAAGTAAGTCCCTGCTTTTACTCTACCATTTTGGGTCTGCCCCACCCTGATAACAGTTTCTAACAAAGACTACAATCTGACCATCTGTGTTGTGCTTGAGGACAAAGTCTGAAATTCCATACAACAGATTATTATATACAAAAAGAAAACATGAAATGAAGAAAGCATGAGGCCAGATTATGTAGACATACTATTAGATTATAACCTACCCTTTGGGTCCCTAAAATGTTTCAGACAGAACTGTTGGAGTTGATTGGAATATGCATGCTATTCTAGTAAGTCAACACACAGCAGAATAGCTAGGATATGTTTCTATCTAGAAAACTGTAATTTTCATTGACATAGTGAGAGAAAGAAATGGTCCTAAGGAGAAAAAATGAGATCAAGAAATCATTGTGAGCTGAAAGCTGAGGAGGCAATTTGTTCCAAGTCTCTGAGATCACAAATCTTTGGGACAAAAGGTATTGCTGTTCTCTTTTACTTACAAGGTCAGTGGGGTATAAAACCATTGAGTGACATGGGTAGGCCCAATGATATGTGAAGTCCCTGCAGGAATGTGATGGTGAATGGTTAACACCCCGGTTTTTTTGGGGGGGAGCGGGGGGAACATACACATCACACACTTTTGAGTTTAATGAGAACTACTAACATTTTCTCTATTATGTTTATAAGTCTAGGGAATCAACAAAATAATAAACCAAGCCCTGATTCAGAACTTTTGCTGATTTCCAATGTGTAAATAAACTGAAAATTTAACAACTGGCTCTCCAGAGGTGGTTCAAGCCAATTCCAGCTTTGCCTTGGGTCCTTTTAATACTATGGTTATAATTATACATACAATACAAGGTTATACATCAAATATTAGAATTATTGAATTCTAACATACTCCTTTGCTAGAGGTATCCTCTTTCATAAAAATAGTATTTGTATCGCTTGCTAAATGCATATATTAATGGTACCTACTACATGCCTGGCACTGTACTAAGTGCTTTACAAAAATGTTCTCATTTGATCTTTACAACAACTCTGAGAGGCAGGTGCTATCATTATTCCCATGTTACAGTAGAGAAAATTGAGGTAAACAGAGGTGAAGTGACTTGCACAGGGTCACACAGGTAGGATATCTGAGACTAGATTTGAACTCAGCGCTTTCTGATGCCAGGCCCAGAAGCTCTACCCACTATGCTACTGAGTTGCCTCTAAATCAGACACAATAAAACCTATAACAAGGGTCAATTCCCTTTTAGAATAAAATAGGCAGCTTAAGAACGGTGAAAAAGAACAAAGGAAATGGAGGGGGGATTGGCTAAAAATGTAAAGGGAAGGATCGGAAGGGTAAAGCCAAGATGGCAGGATAAAGGCAGGGAATCACCTAGAGTCTCCCAAATTTCCCTCCAAACAACTTTAAATAAGGCCACAAAATGAATTCTGGAACAGAAGAACCAACAAAAAGATGGGATGAAACAATTTTCCAGGCAAATACAACTTACAAGGTTGACAGGAAATGTCTGTCTCACTGAGGTGAGAGTGGAGCTCAGGGAAGTTCAGTCAATATCTTAGCAAGTCAGCAGCTGGCCTTGGGGTAACTGAATCAACATCAGTCACTGTCATGTTAACAGAATAGAAAGATCTTCCTTGCCCATTAATAGGCCTAACACATGAAGCCTGGGTCACATGGAGCACACTGTGGGAAGAACTTGCCTAAAGGAGGGGGGTGGGGAGAGAGAGAGACAGAGAGAGAGAGAGAGAGACAGAGAGAGAGAGAGAGAGACAGAGAGAGAGAGAGAGACAGAGACAGAGACAGAGACAGAGAGCAGGGGCACAGAGTGAGAGAGAGAATCAAGCTATGATTGGGAGGAGTTGGCCCAAGGAGCTGAGAGAGAGAAGCAAGCTGTGAGTGTGTGGAGGAAGAACTTGCCTGGGGGAGCTTGTTTTAGTTGGAAGCCAGACAGAAAGGTTTGGGATGTCAGCCCTCTCTGGATTAGTGATGAGTACCTTGTTAAACTTTACTTCCTGGTATTCTAATGATACCCCAAATAAATATTTTGGTTTTGCCTTTGAGGAAGAGAGTTTATTATATTTTGCAAATCTACTCTGGAAGCAAGAGAAGAGAAAATAGCCAGTGAACTCAGAGTCAGAATAGATTAACAAGGAGAGAAATGTTTACTGCTTTATTGAGAGCAGGGACAGATTATGAAAGAATAGATGGTATTCCAACTAACAAACTATATGAGATGTACCAGGAAAAGGGATCTAATATTAGACAGAATAGGGAAGTAAGAACTGTCCCTACAAATCCTCCTGAATCATTGTATCTAAGTTTGTCACACCTGCAAGGAGAACAGGAAATTTGTCAAGCCCCAGCTCAGATTAAAGAAGTACACAGACAGGACTACAGACCCCATATCAGTTTAATCATATACTGGAAAAATGGACCAACTACTGTAACTAGGGCATTAATAGATACTGGGGTAGAGGCCTCCCTTATATATGGAAACCTTGATAAATTTAAACAAGGAACTCCTACTACCATCACAGGACTGGGAGGGGCTGATATACCAGACAGACAAATTAAACTAAGGATAAAAACTGAGCAATTACCTAAGAAAGAATATACAGTGGTCATTGTACCTATTCCTGGATACATCTTTGGGACAGATGTATTTGCCTGAGGGGAAATACTAATTTGCAGTAAGGAAGATAGGGATTAATGCAGTTCCAGTGGGTTCATGGCCTCCAGAGGCACAGCTGATGCCATATTTACCCTGCTTCTGGTTATCATCTCCTTATTCTTTTTGGTCTTGGTTTGTTTAACCTGTTTGCCAGATTAACCTGTTTGCCAGATTTGTCTCCTACATGCTTACTGCCTTCTACTTGTGGATGACTGACTGTTTAAACTGGATATCACTCTCTGACCAAGACTATGCCACCCCTGGACCTGGTTAAGGAATTAACTCCTTGAATGGGTCCTTTTGAGGCAGAATCAGCTCTATGGCCAATCTCAGCAGGAAGTAGCTGCAGAAGATAAGGCCTTTATCCCTTACCCCAGGGGATTTTGGGTCCCGTTTGTTTGAGTGGGGAACAATGGGGTGCTTGTGCTCCTGTAAGACAGCGGTTTTCAACCTGTGGGTCGCAACCCCTTTGGGGTAGAACTACCCTTTTACAGGGGTCACCTAAGACCATCAGAAAAACACATATTTCCAATGGTCTTAGCAACCGACACGCCGCCTCTCTATCTGTCTCCAGGCAGGTTCGCCCATATGCAGATATAGCCCCTTCGTGTATTAAAGGGTTGCAGCATTAGGAAGGTTGAGAATCACTGCCCTAAGATATTGTTTTATGTGTTCATTTTACATTATCCCTTTTATATTGTTATTTAAGTTATGTTGATACAAGTTACCCCTAAAGTTCCATCAGCCTTTGTAATGAACATAAAAGATCTTGGGGCTGAATGTAATGCTAATAATGTAACAATAATAGGGTGGCTTCCAGAGCTCTTGGCCTTCAGACAGTAAGGGGGTCTGACAACTGGTCAGAAGGAGATTGCAGGGTACCCTTTGTGGGCACTGGATGAAGGATTCTGTTGCACTGTGATTCTGGGTTGCAGTCCCAGGAGTTCTGGGGCAGAAAAGAGTGCTTGTGGTCACTCAAAGGACAGAGCAGGACAGGAGAGCATTGATCACACCTCTTTTTACATCATACCACCTTGGAAGAACTAAAAACTTAGAGGAACCACCCCCCTCCAAAAAAAAAAACAAAAACCAACAACTAGTTTTGAAAAAAGCAGCATGAAAAACCTGAAGCTTAGGATAGTACCCTCCACCTGGGAGCATTAACATAAAGTTAAAAGTCAAAATAGGCTGGAAAAATGAACAAGCAATTAAAAAGAAAGGAACTTGACCAAAGAAACTTACTACAATGACAGGAAAGAGCAAAACACAAACTGAAAAGACAACGAAGTCAAAAGAGCTACATCCAAAGATTCAAAGAAAAATATAAATTGGTTTCAGGTAAAAAAAAAATTCCTGGAAGAGCTCAACAAAGGATTTTCAAAATCAAATAATGGAGGTAAAGGGAAAATTGGAAAAAGAAAGGAGTGATGCAAGAAAGTCATGGAAAAAAGAATCAAAACCCTGGTAAAGAAGGCACAAAAAAAAAAAGCACTGGAAAAAATAATACTACAAAACAGAATAAGAGAAAAGGCAAAAATGGATCAAAAATCCACAGAAGAAAACGCCTTAAAAAGTAGAATTAGCCAAATGAAAAGACACAAAAGCTCACTGAAGAAAATAATTCCTTAAAAATTAAAATTATACAAGTGGCAGATCAAGAAACAACGAAACAAAATCAAAAGACTGAAAAAAGAAGAAAATGTGAGTATCTCACTGAAAAACAACTGACCAGGAAAACAGTTCAAGGAAAGATAACTTTAGAATCACTGGACTGCTTGAAAGCTATGATCAAAAAGGAGCCCAGATATTATCTTTCAAGAAATTATCAAGGAAAACTTCCCTGATATTCTAAAACAGCACTTCTTAAACTGTGGGTCACAACCCCGTATGGGTTCATGAAAAATTTGGCAACAGTAAAAGGTTTGTGAATATACAATGACCCAAAATTAATTGAAATTCAAATGTGTAATGAATCCAAGGTGTTTCTGACAGCAGCTGCCTGTGTTGCACAGCATAACTTTACTTTCAGCCTTGGCTCTGAACATAAAGCATGATCACATTGCACTGTATATGCCCTTGGGCCATGCAATGCCAATGATGCTGCTGAAATGTGAAAAGGGATCAGGAGTGGGAAAAGTTTAAGAAGTCTTGCTCTGGAACCAAAGGATAAAATAGAAATTCAAAGAATCTATCAATCAGCTCCCGAGAGAGATCCCCAAATGAAAATCCCTGGGAATATAGCCAAATTCTAAAACCCCAAGGTAAAGAAGAAAACACTGTAAGCAGCCAAAAAGAAACAATTCAAATTTCATGGAACCGTAGTCAGGATAACGTAAGGATAATGTCAGCTTCTACATCAAAGATGTGAAGGGCTCTAAATATGATATTCTGAAGGGCAAAGCAGCTAGCATTACCTCCAGGAATCACCTAACCAGAAAAACAGAAGATAATCCTTCAGGAGGAAAAAAATGGACATTTCATGAAATAAAGAACTTTCAAGCATTCCTGATAAAAAGACTGGAGCTGGATAGAAAAATCTGACTTTCAAATATAAAACTAAAGAGAAGTACAAAAAGGTAAAAAGGAAAAAGAAATCATAAGGGATTCAATAAGGTTAAACTGTTTACGTTCCTACATGGGAAGATGATGCCTGTAATTCCTAAGAACTCTATCATTATTAGGACAGCCAGAAGGAGTCTATATAGACAGAGGGCACATATGTGAGTTAAATGTGATGGGATGATATCTAAAAAACAAATAAAATTTAGTATCTAACCATTCTGGAGAGCAATGTGGAACTATGCCCAAAGGGCTATTAAACTATGCATGCTCTTTGACCCAGCAATACCACTACTAGGTCTGTATCTGAAAGAGATTTTAAAAAAGAAGAAAAAGACCTATTTGCAGCTCTTTTTGTGGTGGCAAAGAATTGAATATTGAGGAAATGGCTGAATAAGTTGTGGTATATGGTTGTGATGAAATAATATTGTGCTATAAGAAATGATAAGCAGGATGCTTTCTGAAAAAAACTGGAAAAGCTTACATGAACTGATTCAAAGTGAAGTGAACAAAGCAGAACAACACTGTACACAGTTAACAACAGTACTGCAAAATGTTCAACCATGAATCACATAGCTATCCTCAGCAATACAATGATCTAAGACAATTCTGAAGGACTTACAATGAAAACCACTATCCACCTCCAGGGAAAGAACTGATAAGAGTTTGAATACAGATGAAAGCAAACTTTTCATTTTCACTTTATTTTTCATGGATGGACGGACGGACCTTCCTTCCTTCTTCCTTCCTTCCTCCTTCTTTCACATGACCAATATGGAAATAGGTTTTGCATGATTGCACATTTATAACTTATATTAAATTGCCTTCCTTCTCAGTGAGAGAGGGAAGGGAAGAGAGGAAATTTGGAACTCAAAATTTTAAAAAACAAATGTTATAAATTGTTTTTATATCTAATTAGATAAAAAGGATATGTCAAAAACTAAAACCAAAAAAAATGGAGAAGCTAGTTTTTTTTTTAAGAGAAAAGAGAATCAAGCATTTATTTATTAAGTGCCAATTTACATACCTGGCATTGTGCTTTCTAAAAAAGAAAAATAAACAATGTAAATTAGTTCAAGAAAGGTTCTGGGGAAGTTATGTATGATGGGTCTAAAATACAAGGATACTTGGAGTATACTCCTAACCCTTGGGGTAGAGACATCATATAAGGCAACAGAGTATGTGTCCATGATCAGTGTCAGAAGAACAACAACAATAAAGAAAACCAAACCAGACTGGAAACTACAAGGTCATAATGACCATTACAGTGACTACAATGACCAAACCTGGCCCCAAAGGATAGGAAAATGTATTTCTCACTCTTGCTTGTAGAATTGGGAGATTATAAGTGTGGAATGGTTTATCTACGAAAGGCATATCTCACAGATATTCTAAGTTTGATTTTTTTTTAAACAAATTGGAGGTTTGGGGCAACCCTGGAATCAAACAAGTCTATCAGCACTGTATTTTCAACAGCCCATGCTCACATTGTCTTTGTGTCATATTCTGGTTAATTCTCACAGTATTTCAAACTTTTTCGTTATCATTTTATTGGCAATCTGTGATCTTTGATAGTTACTACTTTAAGTGTTTTGGGGCACCATGAACCACATCCACATAAGACAGCAAACTTAGTTAATAAATGTGGTATGTTTCAACTGCTCCACTGACCAGCTATTCCCTTGTCTTTCACAATTCTCTGAAAGACAACAATACTGAAGAATAATACATTAACTTGGGTGATAAAAGCAGTAGCTGTAGGTAAAATGTTATCAAGCAGTATCACATGTTCGTGAAAGGAAGAGACAATTGATGTGGCAAACTTCATTGTTATTTTAAGAAATTGCCCAGCCACCACAACCTTCAGCAACTACCAACTCGATCAGTCAGCAGCTATCAATATCAAGGCAAGCCCGTCCCTTCATCAGCAAAAAGATTACAACTCGCTGAATGTTCAGATGGTTAGAATTTTTTACCGATAAAGTATTTTTAATTAAGGTATGTACATTTTTGCTTAGACATAATACTACTGCACACTCAATAGACTACAGTACAATGTAAACATAACTTTTACAGTGTAACAGCAAGCACCCTAGCATGCCTAGGGCGGCTACTAGCACAGGTTCTTAGATCTGCTTTTCTAAAGGAAAGCAACTCAAAATGGGTTAACAATCTTACTTTAATCAAACATATCATTTACCTAGTTCAGGGGGA
>CM053589.1:20343978-20365131 GCA_028646515.1 Pseudochirops corinnae | reverse complement strand
ATATATGTATATATATATATATATATATATATATATATATATATATATACACACACAATTATTATTATTATTATTGACTACACCCAACTGGAACTTGAGATACACAGGCACTACTGTTGGGAGATCCATCCTGCCCTACCGAAAAGTGACATAGGAGAGAATAGACGGGGGGAGGGGGGCACACTGGGATGGCTGTTTTGGTGTGGTGGGTGGGGGAAAGAGGAGGAGAAAATATGTAACTCAAAATCTTGTGGAAATGAATGATGCAAACTATAATAAAATTTTAAAACAAACAAACAAAAATATCTGAAACTTTATATTCAAAGCACCTAGCATATATTAGAGACAGTAAATGTAGGTTGAATTGAATTAAATGTAGAACTTGGTGACTTCTGCTCAGCTTTTTTTTAATCTATTGGCTAAAATAAAATAATGCAGGGATTATTAAATATATGAAACTAAAAATCATTACTCAATCGATAAATGGTCAAAGGATATAAATGGGCAGTTTTCAAAGAAAGAAACCCAAGCCATCAATTATAACACAAAATAATTTTTTAATGCAGGAATTATCTTGTTTCCCCGTTTTATTTTACCCAAATTCATCTAAAATTCTAGATGTTTTGGATCCAGAGCTGGTCTTACAGAGGTCTTGTTTCACTTTTTGCCTAGAACATAATAGGCAATTAATAAATGCTTCTTGACTGATAAAAAAAAAAGACATCACTCACTGGTAATTTTGGAGAAACTTCTGTCAGTTGAGTGATGAGACCAAAGCCAAATTGTGGACAGTTTAGAAGAGTGAGAAAGTGGAGGTACCAAGTGTAGATGACTCATTTAAGGAGTTTAGAAAGGGAGGATAAACATACATGCATACATATGTGCGTATTGTGTATGTATGTATATGTGCATGTATATGTATATACACACATGCATTTACATATGCATATACACACGCATAATCAATAGTGAGATGGTAGGACCTGGTGAGGGTCTTTTAAAGAGCCAGGAGACTTAGGCATGTTTGTAGGTAGCAGGGAAGGAATAGGTAAATAGGAAGAGATTTCAGATTAGAGTGAAGGAGCTAATAGGAGCAGTCTTTTGGAAAAGATGAAGGGAAATTGAATCAAGGATGCATATATTTAGAGAAATTGGCTTTGGTGAGAAGGGCCATCTTCACTGGAGACTAGAAGGAAGGAGGATATAGTGTAAGCTGTGATGAAAGGGTTGTGAGAAAAGGAGTAGAGAAGAGGGAGCTTGTGGTTTTTCCATTACCTTGGAAATGCTGCTAGAATTAATGCTTAGTGTTTAGAACATTGTGACAATTCATTTTTAAGTTCCATTATGTATGAAAGATTTATCTGAAGAAGTAAACATTGCATTTCTTTTTGACCACTGATGTTGAAATTGAATGCATATGCTACAGATCTGAATATAAATATGTGAGAGTTCCCAGCTAAGACCCTGTTTTCCTAGTTCTTGCCTATTGACTGATTAGAGTCGAGGTGAGATTGTATATTGATTTCTAAAATATTCTGCTCTTCTCCTATTGATGATCTGAGGAATGAGAGGGTCAGGGTTCCATAATCTGACCCAGGGCTGCCTCCAGAAAGTAAGAAAGGGCTCTAAGGGTTTCAAGGATATATTAAGTTGTTATTGACTTGCTGAAAGAATCAACACTTCCCAGCTTTTATGATGTGCTCTGTGCCAAGGACCTTCACGGATTTGCAGGACTTTTCCACTGGACACTTCCCTTACCCAGCACACAGAGAACAAAACTCAAATACTTATGGAGGGAATGACTCTCAGTTTACTAGGCTTCTCAGAGCTGTACTGCTCTGCCACAGTTTGCTCTTATCTGTCTCTCTTCCTGTCTTTGTCACTGCTTTAAATTCTGCAGTGTGAGAACCAGCTTAAGAAAAAACAGCTGACTGACTGACTAGGGCTGGATATGTAGATCAAGGAGTCATCTGTATAGAGATGATAGTTAAAACCCATAGGGGCTGGTGAGGTGAGTGAGGGGGAGAGAGAGAGAGAGAGAGAGAGAGAGAGAGAGAGAGAGAGAGAGAGAGAGAGAGAAAGAAAGAGAATGACAACAGAGGGAGAAGAGAGGGCAGGACATAACCTTAGAAAATTCCTATAGTTAAGGGACATAATGTGGATAATGAGCTTACAAAGGAGACTGAGAAAGAAGAGCTTGACGGATAGGAGGAGAACCAAAAGAGTCACAAAAACCCGGAGAGGAAAGAATGTCTGAGGACATATTATGTTTACTGATATAATATATTCCAGGAGAAGGCTGGGAACAGAAGCACGGTGTGAAATAGAGCAGATAGTTTGAGAAAGATTAGGATTGAAAAACCACCATCAGATTTGGAGAGAGCAGATTCATTTGAGTGATGAGGCCTGAAAGCCAGATTACCAAGAGTTGAAGATTGAAAGGAGAGTATTGAAAATAACATTGCTCTAGCAGCATATTTTGGAGGGGAGAGAATCCTTGATACCAATGGGGCAGACTAATAACATTAGTCTGAAAGAAGCAGGGCACCAAGGCTCATAGGAAAGAAAGCTCCTACAGCTCCTTTTTTTGGCTATATTGCTGTATTACCTTAAACCAAAATCTAGTAGTTTGCTTTAGTGATTAGCAGCCTGTTAATGCTTGTTGCTTTTACCAGATCTTGGAAAATACGGGGATAGGGTGTTAGGACTATATTTCTAGGTCACCTTGAGTAGGAAAGGCCCTGGTTTCCAGATCATTGCTAGATCAGTACCAAATAATAGCTGACTGAACTGTGATGACAATGATCTGCTTGCTTTACACAGTAGAGTGACCATAGGTTAAGCAGCAAAGCCTTCCCATGCCAATGGAACATGACAAGTGTGCTTCCCCCTCTGAATCTGGCCAGTGAAACAGAAAAGTAGTGAAATAGCTCAACCCACATGAAGAAATCACTGTCTTCTAGCATTTTAGAAATGAGTATTTAGGAAATGCCTATTTAAGTTATGTGAGAGTCTAAAAGCAATGGTAGATCTAAATATAGTGATATATTACTTCTCACTTTTGAATTTGGGTCCTAACCATTCATCAAAACATTTCATTCTGTTACCTTATTGAGTTTTATTTTTACTGAATTGCTAAATTTCATCTAGGTGTGCATTTCTGCTACACTTTTGAACACCATTGACTACATAAGGATGCTATTTCTACAGGGTTATGGTGTCAAGAGAGAAAACAGAAGTTTGTAACCTGTCAGGCTAAGTAGAAAATAATAGTCTAGAATCAATGGAAAAATAAAAGTATTTTAGACTTCATGAAGGAAACAGAATCTGTCAGCTTGAATGGGCATAAATTCCTATCTTTCATACTCTATATTGTACATAGTTTAAACAAGTACCTGATCAGTTTAGGAAAAATCCTGACTAGGTGGTGTTTGTGTAGATGCCAGGGTATAATGAGGCAGATTGTCACACTATTAGAAGTGAGGCACATTAGTGTTGGTATTCTCATGAGAAATTAAGCCAAAAGAGAAAAGGAGTTTATGGATGAATGAACTTTTCCTTGGAGAGACAAAACTGAAGAATTGGCAAGTTTGGTTTCATAATTGATTCAAAAGCAGTAGGAGACTTCATTTCATGGAACCTTTGACCTTTTCATTTTGCAGTCCTCATGATAAACATTAGCCAAAAAAAAAAAAAAACTATGATGAATCTGTTGCAGATGAAGAGATAAAGAAATTCTTCAACGAACCTAACAAGGTCCTTCAGACTAATTCAGTATACATTTTGATACTTGATAACATCAATGCCAACAGAGAAGGTAAAGATAGTTTTAAAAATTACAAATATGACTTAGATTTGAAAACATTTGAAGGCCTAAACTTTTAGACTATTCAAAAGCATCACACTTGTTTAAATAACTCTCTTCCAGAAGAATTGCAGAAGGTACAGTGGTGGACATCACCAGGAAGGAACGAAGGAAGCAAGGAAGAAGTCAGAAAACAGTTGGTTGCTTTGTGAAAGTCATTTCAGAATCATGGATGTGCTTGCAGATTTCAGAATGACATCATTTAGGTTCTACAAACACCTGTAACATCTTCAACATGACTTATTCAGAATAGCCATCAAAGGCGGTCCATAAAGTAGGGAGCAGAAAAAAAGACAAAGGTGCTGATCTTCATTATCACTATAACCACCTTGCCCAAAAGATACTTGACTTCCTTGATGAGCACAGAGAGATGGCAGCCAAGGGAACATTGACTTAGAATGAACCTTGTAAAACACTTTCATATAAAACACGTGTTTGTTTTAAAGGAACGTGGCAGAGGATTTTGTGCAATATTTCCTACAAAACTGAAAAGCAGTAACAGTGAACAGAAAAGTTTGTTGAAATGTTGGCCTGAAGAATCAAGTGAGTCACATCATCTCAAGAGAAACCTGCAGGAAGAGAGCAGGTAGATCTAAAATAGACTAAACTTGTTGATTTCTTAATTAACTGCATTTGGACCCTAACACCTCAGTACCTAAAGAAAATAGAAAAATCACTTAGGAAGATCAGTCTTCAATGAAGATTTTTGTTTAGATCTCAGGGCTAAATGTACCCTTTTCATATTTCACAAAAGAAAATCTAAATTGAGACTATTCTTATGTGCTATAAATCATGAAAGTAGTTCCTTAGGATCCTTGATGTAAGGAAAATTCTACTGATTATAAAGGACTTCAGAAAACTGGAACCTCTTCTGTTCTGCATTTAATACCAGTGTTATTGAGCTTTGTTTTTCAAAGCCAAATCTCATTCATGGTTACTAGGGAAGTTGTTCTATGACTTTATCACTAGGATGATTTTAAGCAAATAAAGAAAATAGAACTCTGGAATTTATTTCCAATTCTTTTGTTGACTTCACTGAGGCAAATTTCTTAACCAATCCATATTTTTCCCCCTTTTCTATAAAATAAAGATTATGTCTATGTTCATCAGTGCTGTAATGAAAAAAGTTTATTAAATAATGTTTTAGATGATAATTTTTAAATGCTTTTAGGAAGAATTAGTTGTATCACTGTTAGCCTAGTATGTTCCATTCAGAGAAACTGCTCCAGGAAGAACTAAAATAAATGGACAGAAGCTACAGGGAGGTAAATTTCTAGAAGTTCTAATAAAGTTATCATGTGAAGGAATGATTTGTCAATACCCTAAAAGAAAATGGTGATTATTCACGGGCAGAATGCATTTTTCAAGAAAAGGTCATGCCAAAGTAGCCCTTTTTTGTTGGATAGGATGATTAGAATTGACAATCAGGGGAATGCTGGAAACAGAGTTTATTGGAATTTCAACAAGTCATTTTACAAGGATCTCATGAAAACCTTGTAAACAAGGTGGAAAAATAGGAGCTAAAAAGAAATTTGGTGGATTTGGAACTTGTTGAATGCCTTGTACGAGAACCAAAATTATTAGTAAATGAGTGTAACCCTGGAGAATTACCTTGAATGGAGTACCCCAAGGCTCTTATCTTGTGCCTATTTTATTCAGCTTTTTTTTAACCAGAAATTACCTGTCATTCTGAATATCATTCTTCTCTTAATGAATTCTAGCATAGCATTAGCTTTTTTGTCTGCCATTTCATACCATTGATTCATATTGAACTTGCAGTTCACTAAAACCTTCAGATTTGTTTCATAGGAGCTTTTCTAGCCAACCTTTGCTCATCTTGCATTTGTTATATTGATTTTTTTTTAAACACACATGTAAGACTTTACATTCATCCCTGTTGAATTTCATCTCATAAGATTTATTCCAGAGCTTGCCAAAAGGTTTTTGGATCTGGACTTTATCATCCAGTGAGTTACTGTCCTATCAAGCTTTTTATCAACTTGACTTTGACTAGCATACTCTCTGTGCCTTCAAGTTGAACCCCACAGAACCAAAGATGAATCTCTGCAGCACTTTACTAATGATGTCTCTCCATCTTGACATTAACACACAAATGAATTTTGTGGTTCAGACCATTCAGTTACTTCCAAATAGACACAACCGTTTTATCATTTAACCCATTTTTATATGACTTTTTCATATAGCTTTGATTTCTTTGTGTAAAAACTTTCTGTTTATATCCTTTGACCATTCATCACTTGAGGGATGACTTGTATTCTTATAAATTTGACTCAGTTCTCTTTATATTTGAGAAGTGAGACCTTTATCAGAGACATTTGATATAAAAACATTTTTCCTGACTTTCTGCTTTCTTTCTAGTCTTAGTTGCATTGGTTTTTTTGTGCAAAACTAGTAATTTAATATAATCAAAATTATCCATACATGGCATGTTTTTAATGGAATTGTGCATTCTCATTGAATTTAGTGTTTTTCCCCCTTATGTTCACTATTCATTTTATGATTATGTTCATATTATTATGAATATTGAATATTATTATTTTAAAAAATTTTTCAAGTTCTCTGGCCTGTAGTTTATAAGACTTCATTAAATTTCTTCCCTTTTTTGAAGATCTAGACAGTATTTGTCCTTCTGTAGCTCTTCAGCACTTCTCTCCTTTTCTCAAAACTTGAAATTCCTATAGGTAATTAAGTAATTACATTTCCAATAATGACATCTCTAATTATTTCAATAACTTGGATTATAAGTTGCCTAGACCTGTGACTTTAAGTCGTCACAGGGTACTCTTACAAATTTTCACTTATTTTCAGTTTCAGGTGCTGATTAGTCACTTTTTTCCCTGCCCTTTTTAAGCACAGCCATTTTTCTTGGCAGACGAAGGTAGAAGGGAATAAGCATTGCACTGGTTCACTTCTCTCCAACATCAGTTACTGTTGTCCTGCGCACTATAGGCAGTGATCCTCTTCTCTTTTCCCCTTACCATTCCTTACCAGACTTAGCTTTTTTTTAGTTTCAGCAACACAAATGCTAATTTCATAAAACTCTGCCATAATTTGTCTACATCCTCTTATGTCCTTATCTTGATTCCATTTTCTTCACATAGTTTTAAAACCTAAGTTGATCAGTAAGCTTTCTGTGCCTTTATATAAGTCTCTTTTTCGTGCTTTATTGATGCATTGTTTTTTACACTATGATTATTTCCCAACATATCCTTCCCAACATTGAACTTCCCTCATACTAAAGATAAAAAAGTAAGTAAAAATTATGGTTATGATAATCATGTCTAATAACATGTGGCATTCTATTTTATAGTCTTCTACCTGTGTCTATAAAGAGCATAAGAGATATGTTTCATCAGGTTTTTTTCCAGGCTTAAGAGTAGTTGATCTGAGTTCAGCTGGTTTTGTTTACTGGACTCTTACTTAATTTATATGCATCTTCCCATATTTCTCTGAGCTCTTATAGTCATGATTTCTCAAGTCAACAACAAGCAAGTCAGTAAACATTAATAAGTACTTACGGGCCAGGAGCTGTGAAGCAGTGGAAATGTAAATAAAAGAAGCAGAATGATAGCTCCGGCCATCAAGGAGCTGACATTGCAGTGGAGGAAGACAACACATACAAGGAACCAGAAGAGCAGAGGGAATGGGAGGTGAGGGGCATCTGCCTGGGAAGCAGGGCGCTGAATTCTGGGAACTTTCTTCAAAATGAATTCAAAGAGGAATTCATCAGTTGGAGAAGGGGACTATTAGGTACAAGAGAGAAAGAAGGTGAAGCATGATGGCAACATCTGAAGAGACTCACAGTTATAAATCATATTTTCACCCATTTCCAATCAATGGGAACTTGTTTTGTAGTTTTTTACTACTGCAAAAAGTACCACATTGGTCTCTTTTTTTCTCCTTGTCACACTTTCATTTTTCATATCTTCAGAATTTTGTTCCTGAGGGCTTCTCATCTCTCCAAGACCAACCACCTTTGTAAAGTTCTAGACCAGCGGTTCTCAACCTGTGGGTCACGACCCCTTCACGGGGGTCACCTAAGGCCATCAGAAAACACATATTTCCGATGGTCTTAGGAACCAAGACACTGCTCCTTTATCTGTCTCCAGGCGGGTCCACCCATAGGCAGATACACCCACATATGAATATTAAAGGGTCGCGGCATTAGGAAGGTTGAGAACCACTGTTCTAGACTGTGCTGTGTTGTAATAGATAGGGTACTGGATTTGGAGTCAGTAAGACTTGGTCAGAGCATGCTGATGCTTAGTAATTGTATGACCTTGGGCAAGTATTAAACCTCTCTGCACCTTAGTTTATTCCTCTTTAAAATGATGGACCTGATAGATGATCTCTAATTATCTCAACCAGCCATAAATCCGTGATCCTATGCCCTTTATTTTTCTGAACTTTTTCAGATCTACTCTCACAAAATCTAGAGTACTTATCAGATTATGAACATCTTTCCTTTCCCTTTCTATCACAGTTTCCAAGATGGAGTGATACTTCCTTACCAACCAAACTCTCAAGTTCCCATCATTTCTACATCAGCAGCCAGTCTATCAGAATCAGGTCTGGTTCCCCTTACTGCTTCCTCTAGTTTTTGAAAGATGAAATTATAATTTAGATAAGCCTACAACGTATTACCTTCTCTGCTTGGAGCAGAGAGAGAACTCTAGATGTCTAAATAATTGAAATCCCTTTTAACTGTTTATCACCATCCTTCATACTAAGCTTGTAGTCTTTTCCCCACAATCTTAATCTACTTCAGGTGGCCTGTGTATATTCTCAATGACAATATAACTTCTGTTTTTGCCTCTGTTAGTCTTCACTCAAATGTTCTCCACATGAGGCTTTCCGGTCTGGTTTCTAGATTTCTTCACATGATTATGTCATCTTGATACACAATGCTTTTATCTCTGTTGTTCCTTTTGAAATCATCATATTTGAATTTTTCATAGGTTCCATTTTACTCATTTTTAGTCATACTTAAGTCAAACTTGCTTCTTTGCATTAGGATTTTTGGGTGTTCTTACTTGTTATCCAAACTTTTGCATTCAGTTCGACCCTTAAATTCCCGTCCTTATGGCTAGGTCCTACCTAACTGCTAACAGACCTTCCTTTTGCCTACCACTAGACTCTTCCATTGTGATCTGTCAGGCTGCCAAGATGTTCATCTTGCGCTTTCTGCCTGATCTCTCCGATGCTAACTGCTCACCTGAGTTTAGCTTAGTTTAGTTTTTTGTTTTTTCATTTTCCTTCATGCTGCTAAATCCTTATCTGATTACCTGCCTTGCTTCATTGTGTGTGTCTAACTTCTGGACCCTGAATGACTCTGGTCTGGTTTGTGCAGATCGTAATAAGACACAATTCTGACAAAGTCATAGGGCAAATTCATGTACTTATAATCTACATTCAAAGTTAATTTGTGGTCATTTATAAATCTTTTCACAACTGTCATGGATGGTTGACTTCTGTGATATAGTAAAAGGTCTCTTAGCCTGGGTGTATATTTTAGCATTTTTTGACAAAATACTTGAATCAACTAGCAAGTGTTCATATAACATGAATTATACTAGGAAGTATGAATATACCTGTTTGTGGATTCACCTAGAAAGAATCCCAAAAGGAGGGTTGGTGTTACTTTGGAAAAATAACATAAATGTTGTCCTAAAGGTCTAAATTAATTTAACATTTCTATCTATAACTTAGAGAATAATCTTGAAGACATGTTCTTACTCCTTAAGATTATAACAGGAGTTGCTAACACTTGGAAGACAGAAACAAACTTTAATTACTGGGGACAAGTAAAATGAAGAAAACATGCTCATAAATGAAAAACAAACTGCCCAATCCTGAAACAATTACTCAGTGGGGGGATTTATTTGTCTTACTTGATTACACATAGTGTAAGGGTTTTGTGTTTTCTTTTTTGGTCAGGGTGGTTGGGTGCGAGGGGGAAGAATGGGGTTACTGATAATGTTGCCTCCTCTACCCCACCAGGAAATTTCTTTTTAATGCATAGGAAAGAACAGAAGGAAACAGACAAGGAATTTTAGTTAGCTTTGAAAGTTACATGTTGAATTTATTATATATTTGAAAGAAAAAGCAAACTCTGCATTAGGAATCAGTAAACTACAATAGCATGTGGGGTTTTTTTACAGCCAGTAATCTAAAAATGTTTTATACATTTTGAAATAAAGCTATATTGAATTTTAAAATGTGAAAGCCATTCTTAGTTCATGGGCTTTAGAAAAACAATGGATGGCCAGATTTGGCTCTTGGACTGTAGTTTGCCAACCCCTGCCTTACATAATAGACATGGGAAGTTTTTTATATTACTTCTGTTCTACTTTGTATGTAGAAATGCCCATTTAAATACAAAATAATTTTTTAATAAGGGGTTTGGTCTAGACTCCTCTAAAGTCGAAAAAAAAAGATAATGGCTAAGGAATAGAATCTAAGAAAGAAATCTGAGGAGGGTGGCAAGTAGCATGAAATATGAATTAACAGCAGTGGTAGTGTTTTAGTATTTGTCATTGTTTGGCCATGTCCAACTCTCTGTGACCCTCTTTGGGATTTACTTGGCAAAGATTCTGGAGTAGTTTGCCATTTCCTTCTCTAGCTCATTTTATAGATGTGGAAACTGAGGCAAACCAGGGTTAAATGACTTGCCGGGGTCACAGTTTCTGGGGCCAAATTTGAACTCGGGAGATGAATCTTTCCGACTCCAGGCCCAGCACTCTATCCACTGCACAACATAGCTGCCCCATTTTAGTACCCTATGTTAATTTTTTTAAATGTAAGCCATTTGTTCCACAAATATTTATTATCAGTGCTACAATTTACCTGGAGCTATACAGGCTGTAAGTTCTCTTACCTCAGAAGGCTGAAAATATAGTTTCAACACATAGACCAGTGAAGTTCTTAAAAAGCAAAATAGGTGACTCCTCCATAATCAGCAGATGTATAGTTATATCAGTAGTTGTATTGTTACCAGGGAATCAGAGGAGGAGTTATGGTGACTTAGATGGCCAACCTATCTTAATTTCCAAATATTCGTTTTAGGCTACAATATTTTAAAAATGCCTACATTCTGGTTAAATAGAACTCATATTTTATATCCATACTTGGCTGTGCTTAGAGAGGAGAAACTGAAGACAGATGTTTACATTCTCAACTGCTTCAGTTTTCTACTAGGTTCCTTATTTATAGGAATTTTTTGTGTACTTTTATAACACATTAACAGTAATTTGAGAAAACTAACAAATGATAGCAAACATGATTTTTGAGGGAAACTCACAAAAGTAGATGGCTAATTTAGAATTGTTAAGTTAAATTTTTAATTGAATCCAGGAATTGTTGTAGCCTTGTTTAAAGGGTGACAGGGATGTGACTCATATGATATGGAAAGTACACATCATAAACCTTGCCAAAAACATAAAACAGGGAATGCTGCTCTTAAAGAGTGTTGCAGTTAATTAAAGCACCTTTAAATATGTTGGTTTGTAAAGCAATTTGGAAATACTAATATAGAGTGGAATAGTCAATCCCCTGGCTGGCTGAACTCAAGTTGTTCTGAAAGGTCAAAAAAAAAAAGTGAATTCCTCTCTTTGATTAGAAAGCTGTTTCACATCTGGGATTTAAAGTCATGGGTCCGAGTCTTAATCCTAACTAAATCACATAATTTCTCTTAGCCGCAGTCTCTTCATCTTTAAGATAGAAGAAATACTACTCTGTAGTCACTATTATATTGCTAATACTACCAGTCATATGCTGCTACTTTGTAATACTAGTATGACAATACTAGTATGTACTACTCTAAATAGTCGTTCAAATAAAACTGTGCATGCATACATGTACATATATACACACATATGTCCTTTTGTAAGCTGTAAGAAGCAACTCCTTCATGTGTCTATTTTGCAAGTATTTTTATCACAAAATAACTTCATGAGCTAGGCAATCTTAAGTGTCATTGACCCCATTTTCCAGGTAAAGAAGTTGATGCCAAAAGAGGCTATCCTTCTGGTTTTGTAATTTTGGTATATGTCCTTGTGTATAATAATAAGCAATGTCTTATCTTAATTTATGGTAATTTTTCATTCTTATAATAGCTTCTCAGATAAAAAGAAAATTAAACGTTCTCTGAATAGTGTTAGTTCTCAGTTATCAGTGAACTACTTAATGTATGTATGGACAAATCATTAATCACTATTCCCTGATAGTCTGTGCCTTTACATTTCAAAATAAATAGCTCTTGTTTTAATGAAATTGTTTATGGGATCATTTTCCTTTGCCTGAATAGAAAGATACACAGATGACATAGAATAATGATTTTCCCTCTTTGTTCTGCAATGGTAGCAGTGTTTGAGTTGATGTGTTCTTATATTAAAATAGCCATTAACCTGCCTTTTCTGTTGCTTGAAAGGAGAGTCACTAATGCACATTTAACTTTACAATTGAAGTGTCTCTTTAACTGTGCCAGTGTATATCTATCTCTTTTTTTAGCAGTAGAAGTGTTTATGTAATTATTCCAGTGAATAATAGGTTACATTTCTATAATATTGTATGGTTTTAAAGCAATTTTACATACATTATCTCATTTGATCCTCAAAACACTCCTATAAAATAGATAATGAAAGCAATTTTATTGTAATTTATTTTATAGAAGAGGAACCTGAGACTCAGGATGCTTAAGTGGTTTGTCTGGGGTTACTCCACTGATTAGTGACAAAGCTGAATTTGGAACCCAGGTCATTTAAACTTAACCCAATTCTTTTTCCACTGTGCCATCTTACCTGTAGTACTGGATACAAATACATACTTTTCTTAGAATTAATATGCATATTGTCTCATATAATCTTGTGTCATATCACCATTTAAATTATCCAATGATTTAGAGCTTAAAGGACCTTAGATTATCTAGTCCAGTGGTTCTCAACCTTCCTAATTCCGCAACCCTTTAATACTTGTATGTGGGCATATCTGCATGTGGGTGGACCCACCTGGAGATAAAGGAGTGGGGTCTCCATTCCTAAGACCATCAGAAATATGTGTTTTCTGATGGTCTTAAGTGACCCCCAGGATCCCTGTGAAAGGGATCTTTCCTAAAAGATCCTAAAGGGGTCGCAACCCACAAGTTGAGAACCGCTGATCTAGTCCAACTGCTTCATTTAACAGATAAGCAAACAGAAGCCCAGTGAGGTACTATGACTACTAGCCCAGTAGTAGTTGGTAGTAAGTAGTGGGACTGAGATTTCAAACTGGGGCCTCTAACTCTAAACCCAGTGTTTATTTCACTAAACAGGTCAAGTCATGGACTATCCCCCTATGGAGAATGTAAAGATTGATGTCATAAATGCAGTCTCTTTTAATTAGGAAATTTGAATGATATCTTCTGGAAAATGTTTGGAGATAGTGGTAAAGAGAAGCAGTTCTCCACAACTGCATATGATTAAGCTGTTTATTGTCGAGAGGAACAAGTGCAACGTGAGCATCTTCTTTGGGAACCATGATACATCTTTTTCTGAAGTCCAGTTGTATAGAGAAATCAAGGGCAGATTTGTCCTAATTTTTTCATATTTAGGAACATGATTTAGGACAGATTTTTACATGGCCAAAGCATATGAACAAATAGTTCTCAAAAGAAGAATTGTAAACTATTAACCATATTAAAGAATGTTACAAATCAGTAATCACAAGAGAAATGCAAATCAAAAACAACTCTGAAATTTCATGTAATATGCAGCAAATTGGCAAAAAAGACAGAAAATAGCCAATTTTTGAGTAGTAGAAAGATAGGAACATTAATACATGGTTGGTAGAACTGGGAATTTGTCCAGCCACTCTGGAAAGCATTTTGGAATTATGTCAATAAATTGACTAAAATATCTATACCTTTCGAACACCAATATATTATACTACTGTATATATTCCAAGGAGACTGAGAATCAAAAGAAAATTCCCATATACACTAAAATGTTTGTAGCAGCACTTTTTGTGGTAGCAAGGATTAGGAAACAAAGTAGATACCATAAACTGGGGAAGTGAACAAACTGCGACATATGAATGTGATGGAATATTATTCTGTGGTAAGAAATGACAGCCATGGTGAACACATGGAATAATTTAAACTGACCAGTGTCAAGTGATGAAGTAAGAAGGACTAGAAAAACAATATGCACAATGGCTACAGCAATGTATATGGAAAGAAAAGCTGTCATAAAACACTGAGAATAAATATTACAAAATTATGAAGAACCTTGGCCCCCCAAAACATGCGAAAACAACTCCCTCTTAATCTTTTGCAGAGGTCAAGGTATATGTTTGTGAAACAGTGCAAATAACTTCAGATTTTTTTTAATACATTTATTGGTTTTTCCAAATTCTTTCTCTTTTTTTATTTTCTAAAAGTTATTTGTTACAAGAAATGGTTTCCTGGGAAGGGAAAGAGTAAAGGATATAGGAACAAATCTAGGTGATACAGAAAAAGATCTGCTAAAAAAACTATTAAAAAAAAAAAGACTTTACAGACATGGTGGGGTAGGCAACATGACATGAAGAAAAGAGTTTTGATTTTAAAATCAGAATTGGTATTGGATAGACTTGGTGTCTAGAAAACCTGGGTTCAAACCCTTCCTTAGATACTGAGTAGATGTGTGACACTGGGCAGATCTCTTGGGGCCACGGTTTCCTCATCTGTAAAATAAGGGTGTTGGGCTGAATCACTTCTAAAGTCCTTTCCAGCTCTCCAAATCTATGATCCTATCCTATTGTATCTTATATTAAGTCCTAGGTTTGATTCCTATCTTACACTTGTCTCTTGACAAGTAAAGAGTAAGTTTCTCTGAGTAAGACACTTAACCTTAACTTTTCAGAATATGAATTCCCTGCTATAAAAAAGTGTATACCACTTGTGAAACCTACTAAACAGGGTATAAATGTCTTGTAATCCTTGTCAATCTTTCAGTGTTATGCAAATAGGAGACAGCTTTTCTTTCTATTATGATCAACTGTTATTCATGGTACAACCCATTTTATGACTTAACCGCTTCTCATTTTAAGTGCTTCATCACTAATTAGTAACTAATAACTCTACTATAAGGATAGATAGATAATATGGGAAGAGGGATGGTGCTATGGAAAGAATGTTGGTTTTAGAATCAGAAAATATGGTTTCCAAACCTGGCTTCTATTTATTACCTTCCTGTGACACAGGACAGTTCATTTCATTGGTCATTGGACTGATTGACACTTAGTCATTTCGCGTCTCTGAGGACTCGTTTTCCTCATTTGTAAAATGAGAGAGTTGAACTGAAATAATTTTAGTCTTTTTAAATCTGTGATCCTATAAGCTAAAAAGAAATTTATTCCATTTTTCCATTTGATAGCTGCTCTTGTGAAAAGGAAATTTATTGGGCTGCATTTGTCTCCCTTTTTTAATTGCTTGACATAAAGAACAGAACGAGGGAGGCTCTGTTTCTCCTAAGAGTACATGACATTTTTCTCTGAGCTTTCTCCTCATGACCATTTAAACTTATTTCCTCCTAACTGAATTCAGTAAGAGAAAGACAATAATTTTTTCACAACAAAATATTTACTAATCATTCAACGAGCCTTTATGAGGTACCTGCCGGATGTCACAGTGCATAATGTCTGCTGGACTTGGGGTAAGGAGGACCTGAATCCTGCCTCCAACACTTCCCTTGGGCAACTCATCCAACTTTGCTGAACCTCAGTTACCTCCTCTGTAAAATTAGGATAGTAATAACACCTGCCTTCCAGGGTTGTTGGATAAAATTGAGATAATTTTGAGGATAAAAATGAGATAATATGTATTAAATGCTTTCCAAACCTTAAAGTACTATATAAATGGTATCTATCATCATCATTATGTTATCTGTAAAACGGGATGATAATAGCTTCCTCACACTCTTTTTGTGAGGACTAACTGAAACAATAGATGTAAAGTGCTTCGCAAACCTTAAAACTCTATATAAATACTAACTACTCTGTTCAAGAAGGTTTTGGAAAACTGTTGAATCAAACTGGAAGTTCTTCATAGTGTCCACCAGAGGAAACCTTTGCCAGAATGTCCATTCTTAGAAAGGGCTCCATGCAGGACAAAACTAGAGAAAAAGAACTGAATAAAAGTAAAGGAGTCCTCTTTGAAGTTTCTGCCCCACAAGCAAAAAAAAGCATGTGCCTAATTTGGATATACTCTGGAAGAAATTTAAAAAGTTCTTTATCTCTGACTGTGATGATAAAATTAGGCAAGAACAACTTTAGAAATTAAAATACTTGAATGGTGGTTCGCAAAATATGATACGACCATGTACAGTTTGAAGAAAACCACCATTGTGAACATGTGGGGTACTAGCCTCTGCCTTCTCTAGGGAAAGAAAGTGTTGCCTTCTCACCAGCAGGTGCACCAAGAGGTCCTTCCTCTGGTCCTTCCCAGAGATGTCCCTCCCAGACCAGGGAAAGTCATCCACTGTAGAGGATTTCTTTACCCTCAAAGCAAAAGGGAATCCTTATCTTTAAAACC
Source organism: Pseudochirops corinnae (assembly GCA_028646515.1). Lineage (NCBI taxonomy): Eukaryota > Metazoa > Chordata > Mammalia > Diprotodontia > Pseudocheiridae > Pseudochirops > Pseudochirops corinnae. Next base: position 20,348,698 of record CM053589.1, on the reverse strand, counting down.
GAATTTAATTCCTCCCCCCCACCCCCATTCAAACCCTCCCTTATTTTCCAATTTTATCTATTTCTGCCAAAAGTACCAACGTCCTTCTAGTCTCCCAGGTTTCTACCTTCAGTGTTTTTCTCAACTTTTCAACTTCTCTCACTCCTTTTATCAAATCTGTTGTTAAATCTTGCTGTATCTGCCTCCATATATCAGTTCTAGCAATTTTTTTTCTTTACTCACACAGTACCATCTTAGTTAAAGCCCTCATTGTCTTTCCCTTGAATTATTGCAGTTCTCTCCTAATTGTTCTTTCGACCTCAGGTCTTTTTCCTTAAACACAGATCTGACCATGTGACTCCCTTACCCATTCAATTCCAATGACTTCTTATTGGCCTTTGATTAAAATTAACGGACCCCCCCAACTTATCTCTCTGGGGACACTGGCCATTTCTCTCTGCTGCATTCTGTACCAGCCAAAGTGACCTCTCAGTTCAGAGCTTACAACCCTCCCACTTGTCTCCATGCTTTTCTACTGGCTCTCCCCAAGTCTGAAATATATTCCTCCTTCCTCTCTCCCTTTTCCTTCAGGATGAAGCTCAGACACTTCTTCCTACATAAAGCCTTTCCTGTTTCCTCCAACTGCTCCTACTTTGTGTTTATTCTCCTTTTATTCTGTATAAAACTCACGAGGATTTCTCATCCTAAGAATGCTGTGAGTGCCTTAGGAACAGGGGTTATTTTATTTGTATCTCCAGTGTCTAGCACCATATGCTTGGTACATTGCAGGTGCTTAATAAATGTCTTTTGATTTATTGATTGCTATTCACTGAGAAAAACACTAAGGTAAACAAAATATGGCCCCAGTCTCATGTCCATATACTTACGGTAACGTAGGAAAATATGAATAACTGTACATGTGAATAAATATGAAAAATGAATGAAAAAAAATTTATTATGCACTTAGTGTATGCTCAGCCACTGTGGTCAACATTTTTTAAAAAACAGGAGACATTCCCTGCCCTTACCGAGCTCACATTGTGCTTAGGGGAGATAGCACATAAAAGAAAGTTTACCAGAAGGGAAGATTGAAAGGTTCAGCTATACTAAGGATGCCATGGTAATCTAGATGACAAACTCAGAGATCCCTAAGTTGTTATTGTTTAATCATTTTTCAGTCCTGTCTGACTCTTTGTGACCACATCTAGAGTTTCCTTGGTAAAGATAGTGGAATGCTTTGCCACCTCCTTCTCCTGTTCATTTTTATAGATGAGGAACCCAAGGCAAACAGGCTTAAGTGACTTGCCCAGGGTCATACAGTTAGTGTCAGAAGCTGTATTTGAACTCATGAAGACGAGTCTTCCTGACTCCAGGCCTGGCACAGTGGATACTCTGTGCCACCTTTATTAAATAACAATGTTGAGGGACTACAGGGCCTAGACTGATAGTAAAAGATAGCAAAACCTGGTGGAATTCCATGTTACTGGAAGGAACGGAGTTGTTTACTATCATTTCATCTAAACTGTGTGAGTTGTCAGGCAACAAGGAAGGACGGGTGGCCATCTGGGAGTTACAGAGTACTCCCCTTGCCAAGACATCCCAGAGTCCATCCAGGATGGTAGGAAGAGCTTCTGCATAGGGGAAAGCTGCCACCACCAGAGGTACCTTCCATTTCTTGCCTTACTCCTTCACCCAAGGTGCTCAAGTGCTCACGTTTCTTCTGATGTGATGAAGGACGCCCTAGAACTTATCGTCTGCCCTGTCACTGCCTCCGAAGAGCCTCCGGGCTTTAACATCTACCCTGCCTCTACCTGCTTCTGTCCCCAAGCCCTGTCATCTCAGCTACCGTGGAACATAAGGACTTTTGGCCTTTGCCATCTGCCCTTCAGTTGAACTGGTTTTGTTTCATTTGTGTTTGATGTTTTGTATCTGTCAGTTATTATGTAAGCCCCTTGACTACATTGACTCCCGACTTTTCTAGTTGTATCTCCAGCCCTTAGCAGTGTTTGGCATAGAGTGCTTATTAATACTTTTTTCATTCATTCACACAGTTTCACTTTTGAAATTTGTTCAGAATTCAGAATTTGTTTTTGTCTCATAAAGATAATACCATGGCTTTTGCTTTCTCTTATAGCTGGTTTTATTTTTACTTTTAAGGAGTTGCATGTTTGCTTTTGGTTTCAGATTATTTTTCCTATTAAAATTTTTAATGTGTCCTTATCACCTCCCAACACAAAACTTACTTTTGCAGTCCCCAGTCTAGCCTGTGACACCTGTTCTAAGTCAATTTTTTAATAAGTCTAACATGAAATAAATCTCTGTGCCCAGTCAGGCTGGATTAAAAGAAAATATATGGAACCTGCTCAAGCTGTTTATATGGGCTTAAGTTAACAACTTTGATACCTTTTTTAATAGATATGTTGCATTACATCCAAATCATTCTGGATAAAAGATTAGTGTTCATTAAGGGTTGTTTTTGTTTTTCTAGGCAGCAGCCTGTGGCCAAGATTAATGGAAGAAAGATACAACTTTTAAAATCACAAATTCCTTCTGTTTACAAAGTCAGAAAAGTTTTTATCTATGGATGGATGTTGTACGTTGTTTATTATAAAATAGAACATTGGAAAAGTCAGTTTTCTGCTTGTATTCAATTAGGATGCTCAATTATATCGACTACGAAATTAACAGAGTTATTAAATACTAGACTTGAAAAGACTTGACCTGAAGAAGTAATTAGATATTTTCAGTCACAGCAAGTTTCTCTTCCAGCCACGGTTTCAGGTAGCCTATGACTCAGGCTTAATTTAATTTAGCTTCTTTCTCTAGCTGGCCCTCACATTCAGACTGATTTTACCCGATAAGGCCTTTGATTTAATAGAATGCCCTTTTTTGTCTTCCAAATTTGTAGTGTTTAGCCCTGGTTAATTGGTTCAGGGACCTCTTTGAAAACTCTGGTCTTATCATCATTTCCTATCCTTTTTGATAATGCTTAGCAGTTTATGGGGTATCCTGCTTTTCATCTTGAAAGCTTCTGGCTGGCGTGCCTTCATTCTTTCATTGCCCTCATCAGATAGTCCTTATGAGCTGCTAGCATTATCTTCAGTTTGCATGAGAACAGTAAATTTTCTCTTGTAAGGGAGAAAGGAAAGAGGGAGGAGAAGTTAGACATTTTCCAGGAAGATCAGTGTCCGAAACCATGGTTTTTTCAAATCTCAGCACCGTATTGGCCACCGCTTAAAAACAGGAGACAGCAAATTTATTTATTTAGTTTGGTAGTCCCCATTTATCATCCATCTAGCACTTATTACTTACTGCCCAGCATAGTTAATTATCTTTTCATGTATACATACATGTATTATCTCCTCAATGAGAAGGTAAGCTCTTTGATGACAAACTAGTTATAATTATATCCCTATTATTATTATTATTGTTATTATGCCTATTTGCTTTATGACTAGCAAAGTACTTTGAATAATAATAGACACTCCATAAATAGTTGTTGAATAATTGACTTCTTCGTTGGTATCTAAGGTGACTGGGGGGAAAAAACTAGCTCTAAGGGAGTTAATTATCTCTACTTTTCCTAGCTCAATATTAATATGACATAGCCCTTTTGGGAGCATGGGTCCCTGAATCTTGAATAGCCACTAGAAATGGCTTTTAGAATTACTTTAAAACCAACCAACAAAATCACTTTAACTTTTCCAAGGTAGCAAAGGAAATAAAGTATACAAGGAAACATAAAATATCTCTGAATGTCTGCTTACCTAACAGAAGTGATAGAAATATTATACCAACATTTCTACACTGTTTATAAAAGGATTTACCTCACAAAGTCCTACAAGTTAGGTCATGCAAGCATTATAATCCCCATTATAGAGGAGGAACTACTAGGGAAGTAAGCTATCTCAAATAATAATCTCAAAGGGCAGTTAGGTGGCAGCACCAGGCCTAGAGTCAGGAAGATCCGAGTTCAAATGCAACCTCAAAAACTTGGTAGCTGTGACCTGGGCTAGTCACTTAACCCTGTTTGCCTTGGTTTCCTCATCTGTAAAATGAGCTGGAGAAGAAAATAGCAAACCACTCCAGCGTCTTTGCCAAGAAAACCCCAAATGGAGTCATGAAGAATCAAGACATAACTGAAACAAAAGGACCCAGGTGATAATAAGGTTTTGTTTTGTTTTCGTTTTTAAGATAAGACCTATTCTCCTTTAAAAAAAACAAAGTACTGATATCTTTGCTCTTTGTAGCATCATCATGTCCAAATATATCCTTTTCCCCAGTGATCCTGTCCTTTATAACAGGGAATTAAAATGAAAGCGGTGAGGGAAGACATTTTAGCAGAATTAACCATTGTATACACTGAGTCTGATACAGGCATCCCTCAGAGACATTGTGGATTTGGTTCCAGAACACAAGAAAAAAGCGAATATTGCAGTAAAGTGAGTCACGTGAATTTTTTTGTTTCCCAGTGCCTGTATGTTATGGGAATCTAAAGATCTTCCCTGCCCCTAGGCCCTTTGTTAAAGTGGCTACGTGACTCTGAGGACCCTTGGATATTCGAAAGTATACTCTGTTCCCTAATAGGCTGAATGTGGTCACGTGGAGCCTGTGGCGCCAGGCTTGTTTTCCAGGAATGCCCATGCCTTGTAGCTTTGTGATTGGGCAGTGGGTCTAGAGGGCTGTGACATTCTCTAAGCCAGGAGAAGGCTATATATACGCCCTGATGTGAGGTTTTGGT
>CM053589.1:20311221-20343478 GCA_028646515.1 Pseudochirops corinnae | reverse complement strand
CTTTGTGTGCGTTTTGGAGTTCTAGGATTGGTTTAGAGTCCTATTTTATGGGTATTTTGGGGTGGCTATGTGAGAGCTGTGATATGTTGCTGCTGCTACGCCGCCATCTTGGCTCCGCCCCCCAGTGAGTGATGTCTTAAGGGTCAACTCTAATGACTTCTCAATCCTTGTCGTTGTAGACAAGGATTATTAACTTCTCTGCAGCGGCTGACACTGTTGACCACTTTCCTCTTCTCTCTTGTCTGGCTTTTCATAACCCTGCTCTCCCCTGGTTCTCCCTCTGTCTGATGACTCATTCTCAGCGTACTTTACTTGTTCCTTATTCATGTCATGTCCACTAACCTTGGGTGTCTTCCAAAGCTCTGTCCTACACCCTCTCTTTTCTTTATACTATTTCACTTGATGACCCCATCAGCTCTCATAAGCACAATAATCATTTCTATGAAGATGACTCAAAGATCTATATATCCAGTTCTAGTTCCTCCCCTCCCCAAGTTCATCCTATATCACAAAGTACCTGCAGAACATTGTGAAGAGGTCATCCCATAAGCATCTCAAACTTGGTATGTCATAAACAAAACTCATTATCTCCCCTGTGATCCTGCTTCCAAACTTCCTTGTTACTACTGAAGGCACCATCATGCTTCAAGTTATTCAGATCTGCAAGCCTAGCATCATCTAGTTTTTCACTGCTACCCCACACATCCAATCAGTTTCTACCTCCACAATATCTCCTACATACACATATCCTGTTCTCTCCACTCACACAGCCATTATTGTTCAGATTCCTTACCAACTCTTGACTGTACTGTTTTCACAGCCCCTTATTTGGATCACCCTAGCTCAAGCTGTCCTCCTTTCTAGAATATATCCTTTTACTCAATAAACTCCAGTGACTCAGTATTATCTTGTAGATCAAATATAAACTCTACTGCCTGGCATATAAAACTCTTCACAACCCGACCCCTTCCTACTTTTCCAGTTTTCTTATATATGACTTCCCTCTAAACACTCTGCAATCCAGCCACACTGAGTATTTGCTATTCTGTACACATAACAGTCAATCTCTCCTTTAGTCTTCATACTGGTATTCCCCACGCCTAGAATGCTATCCTTTCTCATGTCTATTTCTTGTAATCCCTGGTTTCCTTTAAAATTCATGTCAAATGCCACCTTTTACAAGAGGTCTTTCCTGATTCTGCCAGTTCTCTCCCTAAATTACATTCATTTCATACATATCCAATATATGGTTATAATGCACATGTTGTCTCCCCTGAGAGAATGAATGTAAGCTTCCTGAAGTTAGATACGATATCGCTTTTGTCTCCATCTCCCTCAATACATGTAATATGCACTAAGACTGCAAAAGAGATCATGTGCTGGGCTCCAATGATCTACACATACACATTTTTAGAGAGTACATTAGGTCCAGGCATGATATGCACTTTTCAAGGCTTCTGATAATACTATTAGTATAAGAAATACCTGACCATTTAGCTGGTAGGACTTCATCCCTTAAAATATGATTTATACCCAAATAAAATGTAATTACTTTGGTAATACAATCAATGCTTTGCTTTGTTACTTGTGCTTGCACATTTTAAACATATGCTTTCTTTGGAGTAAACTAAATTGGGGATCCAATTTGCCATTTATTATATTTTTTTCAGATTCTTTAACCTCAAAATCAAATTCTCTAATTTCATCTCTATTAGCATCCTTAACTTCTGTGTGTGGCTCTATCATACTCATCATGAAGCAGTTATTTTAAAGCCTTTTTCCTTTCAAGGGTCTTATGCTGCTTTCCAATCATCTCTCACTCAGTAGACGACCTTGTGTCTTACGTTACTGAGAAAAGCACGGAAATACATGGTGAATTTCATCACCACTTCTACTCAGTACCTTGCTCCTTCTCTTCCCCTCACCTCCTCCTCATTCTTCTTTTCAGCAATCCCTCCCAAGCTACCCCTGTTCTACTGCCTAAAAACATGCTTAGGTCTTAAAACCTTCATCTGACTGCTGTTATGCATATCTCTTTTCCCTTGATCCTCCAGAAAAAGGCATGTACATCTCAACCCCTAGAATTCTAGATCTCATGACACCAATGTAATGAAGCTGTCCTTCCAAATATTTGTCTGATCTTCTGGTTGCATTTTCTCAATCTTCATTCTCCTGGGCCTCTTTCTTTGTTTCTAATCATTGTTAACACCCTCTCACAATCCTGAATACTCTTTTATCCTCTGGTTTCCACAACATTACTCTCGCCTGGATTTCCTCTAACCTGTCTCTAATTTTTTCTTCTCTGATGAATCATCATCCACATCCTACTTCCCTAAGCACGAGTTCCTTCTCTCTTTTCCTTGATGAATCGTATCTTACAGTCACTAGGGAGCCACTGAACGTTTTGACCAGGAAAGTGATACAGTCAGATTTGTGCTTCAGAAAGATTATTTTGACAGCTGTATAGAAGCTAGATTTGAGAGAAGAGAAACTACAGGATGGAAGACTAATTCTCTCCCTCCTGCCCCTCCCCCGCCCACTGAGGAGGCAAGCAATATGTCAGTTACATGTGTGAAGTCATACAAAAACTATTTCCATATTAGTTATGTTGCAAAAAAAAAAACTTCATCAGATCTCTCGCTGGAGATGAATAGCATTTTTCATCATGGGTCCTTTAGGATTACCTTGGATAACTGTGTTGACTAGAAATGCTAAGTCTCACAGCTGACCACTGTTACAACATTGCTGTTACTGTATACAATGTTCTTCTGGTTCTGCTCACTTGATTTTGCATAGTTCATATAGGTCTTCCCAGGCTGTTCTGAAACCATTCTGCTCATCATTTCTCATAACATAATAATATTCTATTACAATCACATACTACAAATTGTTCAGCCACTCCACAGTAGATGGGCATTCCCTCAATTTCCAATTCTTTGCCAACCCAAAAAGAGCTGTCATAAATATTTTTGCACATATAGGTACCTTTCCTTTTTAAAAAAAATATCATGGTGATACAGATCCAGTAGTGGTATTGCTGGGTCACAGGGTATGAACAATTTTATAGCTCTCTGGGCCTAGTTTCAAACCGTTCTTTAGAATTCACCAACAATGCATCAGTGTCCCTGTTTTTTCACATTACCTCCAACATTACCTTCCAACAATTTCCTTTTTCTGTTAGGTTAGCCAGTCTGATAGGTGTGAGATGGTACCCTGGAGCTGTTTTAATTTGCATTTCCCAATCAATAGTGACACAGAGCTTTTTAATGAGACTACTGATAGTTTTGATTTCTTCTTCTCAAAACTACAATTAACTTTTTATTTTTTTTTGCTTTTTGGAGGGCAATTGGAGTTAAGTGACTTGCCCAAAGTCACATGGTTGCTATGTCAAGTGTCTGAGGCTAGAATTGAACTCGGGTCCTCCTGATGCCAGGGCCAGTGCTCTATTCACTGTGCCACCTAGCCACTGCTACAATTAACTTTTAAAGAAAGTTAAAGGGAAAAAAACCAGGCAAAATGAACGAGATATAAACATAACTAACCAACTGACCCACAAGTCTTATGACGATTCTTTTCATTACTTTATCGTCACAACCTGGGCACATCAGGAACAGTGTTGGAATGCCTGCCTGGAAGGTGTGAGTTTAATGCATAATGACTGAAGCAAGTTCAAACCTTTCAAACATACACTGTCACTTGAATGGGCTGCAGAGGTTTCAGTCACTACTAGAATAATCTGAATGATAAGATAAAGATGCTTCCCCTTTTTTTGGTTCTTTTTTTTTTCCCCTCATTCCCTTGGGATTTCTGCTCCTTTTGTTTTGAAGTGTCTTCTTTAGAGCAAGTAGATAAGATCTGTTCCTTTTCTTTTTTTCAATTTAAACTTTCTTTTTGCTCTATGTTTTTTCTTCCCCAATTGTAGTTTTCTCAGGTAAAGTCTGCATTTTATTTAGTTTCCCACTCTCTTCTTCCTTTTCGTCAACCCTTGTTCTGCTGACCTCTAAAACCGTGTCTGTCTGGGGGTAAAACTGGAGAACATTATGGCGTTCAGGTGAGCAGGACAACAGCTCCTTTTTTCGCATTTTGCCCTTGTTGCCACCTCTAACTGAAATTCAGCATTTTCTTCAATTATTTAAAAAGCATTCTTTTAAGAAGCAGTTCATTTGACTGTCAAATGGATCCATGACACAAACATGGAGGTTAAAGAACCTCTGCTTTAGGGGCATGGAATTTAGAGCTGAAAGGAGTTCTTAGAGACCATGTAGTCCAACCCTCCTTTACAGGGAAAAAAAAATGAGGCCTGCAGTCAATTTCTTCTTGGTAACACAGCATATAAAGTATGCTCAACTCTTTGGAGTTTAAGGTGGTAGGGCCACAGCACAGGTCCCTGCTAGGTCTCTGTTGCCCGGGGGACATCTCATGCAGTGCTTTCAAAAAATGTCTGCTGAATTCATCCTAAAGAGAGACTGGGAGAATCTTACACCAATTGTTAATAGCCCCATTCCTTTAACTTACGCCAAATAGAAAAATATTTCCTTAGTGTCTAATCAAAAGGTACCTCATCTGCTGAAGGTGAGCCTTCCATTGTAAGTCTTACAGGTCATGACTTCTGAATTCCTGGAAAGCAGATCACTCCAGGGAGGGGTAAGAGTTCACCCTCTCAACTGGTTCCAGGCAGTAGAGATCACATCCGTACTAAGTCTATGGTGGTTTTTTCCAAGTAGAATGAAAGTGCTATTTATCTTAACAGGGATAGGTTTCTGAGGGTAAAGAAGCTTCATCTTCAGAGCATGTACAGAGTACTTTGAGGAATATACTTCCAGAAATGTGTTGATGCGGAATGCATGGGTTCTGGTCACCAAACTGGAGCATGACATTGAACAAATCGACCAGGCAAGCGAGCCCTTGCTACTTTTTGTTTTCCTCTGCCTCTTTGTCCTGGTTCACATGAGGAGTCAAGAATTGCTGATTTCCTCTCCTTTGAATCTCCTCTATCATACTGTTAAGAGCTATGTCCTTACAGTCACTTTCTTTCACTATATGTGTGTATGTATATATGCGTAAGTTATTTATTTGTCATATTCTTCTAATAAGTTGTAGAAACCAAAGCCAAGAGTTATGTATTATTATATATTTGTAACTCAAGGGAATAGAGTATTTCACTGTACATGGTAAGTACTTAAACATTTGTTGAACTGAACTTAACTTAGCAATATTAATGATATGATTATATTATTTGCAAAAATCATTCTTTTCTTTTTTTTAAGTCAGTCATGTTCGACTCTTCTTGATTCCATTTAGGGTTTTCTTGTCAAGGATAGTGAAGTGGTTTGCCATTTCTTTCTCCAGCTCATTATTACAGATGAGGAAACTGAAGCAAATGAGATTTAAGTGACTTGCCCTGAGTCACAAAGCAGTGTCAGAGATTAGATTTGAACTCTGGTCCACCTGACTCTGGGGCCAGCCCATTATCCACTGAACCCCCTGCTGCCTTGCAAAAGTACTGTGAACTTGAAGAAAATCTTCAATACTACAATATAGCTTAAAGATGAGCACAAGCACACCAAGGGAAAAAAACCAACCAAACAAACAAATAAAACTTGAGAGAAAGAAAAAAATCCAAATCTGAAAAAGAAATGAATAAAGAGGTGACCGATTCATATTATAAAACAGTAGTTCCCATAATGAAAAAAATTATAAGGGGGATTCAAGAAAGAAATTCTTTCAATAGCCAACAACCCACGACCATGTAAAATATGACTTGATTTTTAAAAAAGCTACTTAGAACTTCGTAGGAACGTATTTGTGCCATGAAATAATGTAAACCTATGTTTGTAAAACCTATATTTTCTAAGCAAGCTATCAAGGCAGTATGGATTGAACAAGAAGCAAACCATGATAATGGTGATGATGATGGATTACATCTGCGTTAACTTCTTACAAATAGTTTTAGATATATCTTATTCAATGGGCATTTAGGGCCCATTTCTGACACTAAGGGGCAGTTAAGTAGCAGTTAACTGAGCACTGGATCTGGAAACAGGAAGACTTGAATTTAAATCCTGCCTCTGACACTTACTGTGCGACCCTTCGCAAGTTACAACCTCTGTCTACTTCAGTTTTCTCATCTGTAATATGGGGACAATACTAGCCCCTACTTTCCAAGGTTGTTGAAATAATAAAATGAGATACTATTTATAAAAATCTCTGCAAACCTTAAACTGCTATATAAATGTTAGATGTTGTTGTTACGTAACCTCAGGCAAGTTTTATACATACCTAAGAAAATTTCTAAACCATGTTTTTTATTACACATTGACTTTTACTGTAACTATATACTGCTACTTCCTATGCTTCATTGCTGAACTCATTCTGCCAAAGCTTAATCAACCAAAAAGCCAGAAAATATTGCTATAAAGATTCATAGTTAGTGCTAACCTATATTTTTATGCTTATTACTCATAAAGGCAAATTCTAAAAACTATATAAAGACCCAAACTCGTTAAACATTATACAGTTTAACAGCTGGGCATTTTATGAAGATAAAACTGTTATCTGTCCAAATAAAATAAATAGCACATTAAAAAAAAAGATTTTTAGGAAACAAACTTCCTTTTATGCTAAAAGGTCAAATTTCTAATTTGACAGGTTAGCCTTATGGGGCCTGAAGATATGGATTCATTCATGCATTTTAATATTTACACACACACACACACACACACCCCTTCTTTAATTAAAATGAACATCTAAGGTATTCTTGTAATGTCAGGAAAAAGTAAAGAAGGCTGACCCAACATTGGGTAGACCCAATGTGGAATGCTTAAAGAAGAAAATAGGAAAGAGTCACACAAGATGGGCAGATATGATGATCACTGCTGTAGGGAACACCTAATTTAATAAAATTAGAGCAGACAACTAATGAGTATTAGAAGTGAAATTCAAATCCAGGTCCAGCAATCAACACATTATAAAATATTTAAATACAAAAACTGAAATAAGCTTGCATGTGCATGCACCCCTTTGACAGTCTCATGAAGTCTTTAGACTCCAACTTGGAATAATATTTTTAAATGCATAAAATAAAATACAAGGGATTATAAAGAAAATAAATTAACACAGATACAGTAATCAAAACATTTTTAAAAAACCAGATGCAAGTTCATGGGGACTCTCATTTAAGAAATTCTATCGGGGGGGAAAAATTCTGTTTCAAAGTGAATGTTTTGGATGTAGTTTTTATTTCTTTAAAAGAAGCTTTAGAGAACATAGACACTATAATTTACAGTGTTCACAGGGTTGCTGAGGTAATAGGTATGAAAAAATTTTGAGATTCTTCAAAGAAAGGATCATTTTATTATATTAACATTACACTATTAAAACAAAGCTATAATTTTTTTCACTTGCTATTGAACCAGCAACTAATAGCAGAGTGACCCCATCCAAAAAGTGAAATAGAAAGTACTCTCCTTCTTTACTTCTTTACTGATATGATTGCTTTTGAAGATAAACAGGGGCTTGCCACAATTGTTCATTTTCAGCATGGGTATTTGTTTACATATTTATTTACACCTTGGAAATCAGCAAATGCCACAAATCAAAACGTGACTTACTGTTTTGTCCATTTAAAGAAAATGGTTATAATGCAGATTAAACTTGCAAGTTTGCCACAGATACATTTTCTGCCTCCCTCTCACACAAGTTCTGTACCCCTCACCAACCCCCAAGCTGGTTGTCAAATATTTACTATAACATCCCTACACATAATAAGCCTTCCAGAAATGACTTAAAAAGCCTCTACCCTAAAAGTTAAAACCTTGACCACAGATATTTGGATCCACTTGAAAGGGACAACTTTACAACCAGATATTAAATAGTACCTTGGTGTCATGCCCTGGTTGGAAATGTAGGTTGCTTTTATCCTGATCTCTAATGTGTTCAGATGAAGCAATTGACCTTAGGAGGTAGGAGACCTGGGCTGCATAGACATAATTCTGCCATAGATCTGATCTGCCTTTTCCTCATCTGTAAAATGGAGTCAAGCAAGACATTTAGGGTTCATTCAAGCTCTAAAACATTATGATTCTGAGATTTAATGAACCATACATAACACAAGAATTAAGTTTTATAGGTGACAAAAAGTCCTTGTATACCTATACTGAAAATGGTTTAGGGCATGAAGGGACTTGATTGAAAAAAAAATTTCATTCAGTATTACAGCAGGTTTCAAAAAAGTAACACAAAGGTTATCTAGGGCATCTTATCCTTACCTATATTCCTCAAATCTCTTTGGGTTTAGAGTTTCACATCTATAACATGAGAGATTAACAGAATCTCTTTCATTTCTGAAATTCTATGATTAAATGTTTCCTCTCTTTTAAACTCCACAGGGGGAATATTACATAGAAAGCTCCAATCCAAGGCTCAGTCACACTTCTCAACACATGCATGTCACACCAATTAATACACTCTAATAAAATGGTCATTTAAAAAAAATCATACGACAAAATTCATCTAAAATTAAATTTTAGTAGCAGCATAGTCCACTGGAGATAGTATTGTCTATGGAGTCAGAAAGCCTGTGTTACTTAGCTATAAACAGAGATGATCATAACCTTGGTGCTGCCATCACCTGCATACATACCACTTTCATGTTCACGAACTCTGAATTTTCCCTGTTAGATCATAATCTGTTTTCATTCCTCTTCACTTTCTGCCTTGCAATCCCTAAGCTTGTCTTTCATCCTCACTGTAACTTCTAAGGCCTCCACCCTCATCTCTTTCCCGTGCCTTCTATTAACCCTGAACTTGCTACACTCTCCTCCCTTCCCCATCTTGGCTCCTTGGTGAACAAGTTCAACGCTGCTCTTTCCCCTTCTCTTTAGTCCCTTGCCCCTATATCCTACCGAAGATATTGCTTTGCCAAGCCTCAGCTTCTGCATAACTTTTCTCCTAGTCATCCTATTGGGCAAAGCTGAAAAGAATCATGGGTCTCAACTAGGCCTTCACTAAAGCAAGGTGATCCTTTTGTATCTCCTCAATTGACTCCCTTTCCCACTCACAATAGCTCCTCTTCCAAACCTTTTCATTCCTTCTTCAACCTCCCATAGCTCCCTCTCCCCCCACTTCTCAGCTGGCCTCATATTTCTGGAGGGAGCCAAAACACCTGATCCAGGAATCAGGCTGGTCCTAGATAAGTTAGCTCCGGGTTTTCCAGGGATGCGGCTGTATGTGAGAACTTGCCTGATGTCCTGAGATCTAAGGCTCTGCCCTGTTCCGGGATATTAGCCAGAAGGTGTTAGCTCACTAATACATTTTAAATACTATTCTTATGGCTAGGAAACATCAAGGACATGATAACTGTCAAGGCCTCCTTGACCTCACTGTCTGGCATCTTGAATCCGAACAAAGCAGCATTAGCAAACCTAGGGACCTGTAGTTACCTTCTTTGTCTCATGACTATAAAAACCTTGCTCATGGTATCAATCAATGGACTGCACTGATGATCTTGCCGGGCCCACAATTATCTTCTGCGTTTCCACAGCCCTGTGTGCCACTTTAGAGTTGGCATAAGAAACCAGTTAGGGTGAGCTCTACAATTTTACTGAAAAAAATTAAGGCCATTTGCTATGAACCCCTTCTTTCTCTCGCCTTCTCCCTCTCATATCACTCCGATACCTTTTGCCACTTTCTCTTCCTGGATCCTCTCTTCTTCCCATTTTCATGACACTGCTCTCCAAGGTTCCCCTCCTACCAATCTGACCTCTTCTGTTCAGTCTTCTTTGCTGGATCGTCATCTGTGCCATGGCCCAGTTCTCTTCACCTCATATACTACTGCGCTTGATGATGGCATCAGTTTCCATGGGTTAAACTATCATCGTCACAAACATTTGTTTTCAGTCTCTCCTCACCTCCAGTTTCACATCTCCAGTTACATACTGGACACCTTGAACTGAGTGTCTCGCTGATATTTTAAACTTATTATGTCCCAAACTGATCTCATTATCCATCCCCCAATCTCTCCCCTGTTCTTAACTTCTCTATTATTATGTAGAGCAGTACATTGTTTCCAGTCACTGGGGCTCCAACCTCCCAAGTGTCACTCTTACCCCTAGATCCTAATCAGTTGCCAACTCCTGTCATTCCTACCTTCAAAGTATCTCTTTTATATGCTCCCTTCTTTCCTCTGGCACTGCTACCAGGCTGGTACAGGCCTTCATCACATTATGCTTGGACTATTGCAATAGCTTGCTGGGTTTGACCATGTTGCCTCCCTATTCAATCAACTCCAGTGGCTTCCTTTGGCCTCCAGGTCCAAATATAGCACTCTTTGTTTGGCAGCCAGACCCCTTCCTACCTTTCCAGTCTTCTCACACCTAACTTCTCCCAACACTTCCCCATCCTACTGGACTCTAGGATTCAATGATACTGGCCTCCTTGCTGTGTCTCACACTTGGCAGTTCATCTCCAGAATCCAGGCAATTTCACTTGCTGTCCCTTCCATGGCTGGAACTCTCTCCTTCCTCATCTCTGCCTCCTTGGCTTTCTTCAAGTCCCAGCTGATTCTTATTGCACTCTGAGTGCGTGTGTTACAAAGGAGTGGACTACATAAAAGGGAGGGTCAAAAAGGACCCTGAGAACAACTGCCTTAGACTTAACCTCAAGCTTCTGACTACAAAAAGTAGGAATTCATTTTGAAGGTTCATCAAACCTTCAAAGGGGGGTCCATCAAAGATATTACTCCCTCCAACAGGGCAAATTCCAACATATCTTTATCTCTCTATCTTCAGGGATTCTCTTCCACATTTTCACATAAATCTGTCACAGATTATCCAATGTTCTAGATCTTATAATGTTGCATGGACAGAAACACATCACAGGGTTGTCCAATGATTATTCCTTGCATTTACTAGGTAACTGTCCATCTTTGTTTTCCTATCATGCATTTCTCTGATGACAGGACCTTTTGTAGTATTATTTACAGATATAGCTTATATTTCCATATTAAATTCTCAATGGGACATCTCTAGCAGAGATGCATCTTTGATGTTAAATACCAATTTACATTAGGATACTCAATGAAACATTTTTATAAATCCCTTTTCCATTCCTGAAAGAGAAGTAAAGGCAGAGGAAAGAGAAATCCACCTACTCTAGTGAAAAAGAAAAATTTTTAAAGTGTAAATGAATAGTTTTGTCTATGAATGCTTCTATATTCAGAAAATTCAATAGTTTCCATCTCTTTAGGTCATGAGAGGGTTATAGAGTCCAAGGATGCAGTCTGATTATGGACATATAGCAGATGGCTATGTAATCATGGTATTTATATTAAACTTATCTCAACTGAAAAACAACAATAAACCTCTCCTACTATAATTAATGTAACCATCAATTCCATTTAAAAAGAGAAGCCCTGGAGGTTGTGAATCAGTTCTAGCTACTAGCCAAATAGGATATCAATCAAAGAAGACTAGTCAGAGAGGGGGGAAAACAAACACACAGAAATGCCAAACTGGTTTAGCTGTACTAAGGTCTGCTTTTCAAGAGAAAAAAATAGTATAGATGTGGGGATTCAGTTAAGGGAGAATCTAGCTTGGAGTGTATTAATCACTGAATCATTCACTGGTAGGGTTTTTCCTCCCTCTCACTATCAAGTCATTTTGAGAGTTACAATATATTTCATTCAAGAGAAATCCAATTCAAAATGGCATTTATCAAATTCTTAAATATCCAACCAAAATTGACATTCTAAATTACTGTAAGTAATCTCTGTAGAAGAATGAGGACCAATATAACCTGTTAGCTTGAGTCTGGGAAACATCTTAGCTCTGTTTAGCAAAATAAATAGATTGTTTTGTCAACCCCTTTGGAACATGCACCTGTTGGGAACAGACATGACATTTTCAGGTGTTGAAAGGATTTTTGTTGTTTTTAATTGAAAGCGTGATCTTTCATGTTTTGCTTCACTTAAGCCAAAATGCTTACTCTAAGAATATGGTTCCAGAAAGGATGTAAAATAGTGAAGGAAAAATAGAACTGAATCTCCAACAAGGTATGATGTCGTTACTGAAATGATCAGCTATGCACCCCAAGACATGTACGAGTGACAGATTTGAGCTGGAATCACTAAATTCCACCTGCAGGCACATCATGTCAAATGGGAAGGAACAATAATAATTCATGGCAGTGATGCCAAGGGAATTATCCCAAGATTCTTTGCACATGTCAGAATAATAACAGATGTAGTTGCTTTATGCCTAACTAAAGGATTAATGTCAAAGTGGTTATTAGTATTCATTCTGTTTTCCTTAATTTGGAAAAGACACTAATAAAACATACACTTAGAGATAAAATATGCACATATAAAATATATATGTTTATATAAATAGCAAAAATGTGCATATATAGATAACAAATAGCAAAAAGTAGCCATAGTTCTTAAAAAACAAAAACCACTTCAATTCAAAGAAAAATGCCTTAACTATTGTGACAGTTACTTAGTTATTATGTTCAGTTATGATGTTCTTTATAAACTTTTTTTTAAATCAGTAATCTGAATTAATTAAAGGTGTCTAACACGGGCAGTTCAATTCAGAAGCATGAAAATAAATGTATGATTTCAAAGAGTACTTGCAGTGTTCAGAAGAGCACAATTTACTATAAACTGTACTTCTGCACCATTGGCTGTAACTTACTGATGAAATGGGTCCTTTACAACCCTGGAAAATGAATGTAAGTGACTGAGAGAATGGATGCAGATGCACTAATGGCAACTTTCCCTTTGTGGCTGATTAACTAAAATATCTGTTCAGCTTCATGCAGATTTTAAATAAAATGTTCAAACATGTGAATACTAAATATAAGATAGGCTTATTAGGAGGGAATAGAAAGAGAGTAGGAGAAAAGGGATGGAAAATTTTAGTAACAATTACACATGACTCTGGTTTTCAAAATAGGCTAACTCCTCTTTATGTTTTAATAATAGCTCATATTTGTATAGCAGTTTGCAAGAGCTTTCCCCCAACAACACTGTAGTCAATTTGATTATTATGTATTATCTCCCTTTTAATCTAATTAATTAGATTATCTACATTTTAAAGATGGAGAAACTGAGGCCTAAGGAGGACAGAGGACAAACTGGACTAGCTGGCCTGCTGAGGCCCCTTTCAATGCTGTGAGTCTCCCAATGGTAACGTAACTACCAGAGCGGTGACTTAAACTTGTATCTTCTGACCCTCCCACTAGACCATATTGCTTCTTATGTCTTTATTTACTGTCCTGTTGTAAAGAGGAATTTACATGTGAGGCAGCATGAGATAGTGGAAGGGGCAAGAACCAGACCACTTCTGTAGGAGTTTGTGGTTCTGTTCCTAATTATCCCAGTGACCTCAAGGAAGTCACAATACTTCCTGCTACTTCCATTTTCTCATCTTCAAAATGACAGGGAAGAAGGGGGTGGTTGAGATGATTGTAGCCCTATGAACTTGTGACAAGGTAAATTTCTAAACCTTTCACTACCATAACCACTCCCAACTACAGAATAAGAACATAGAGAAAACTGAAAACTAGTGGCTCAAATGAGATCAAATTAGAGCATAGATTTTGATCTATTCATTATGCTTCATTTTTTCTAACAACTGGTTACCATCTAAAAACTCAGATTTTACTAGGATCAGTGAAACACAGCAGTATCTGTGCCAACCTGACTGCATAGTTTCACATTCACAGAAGCCTGAAATTGGACATAGTCTACAAAATGAAAAAGTTAGCCACAGGGAGCCAAGAAGAGCTGCTTCTCTTGGCTGAGAGATTTTGTATCTTCAAAACCTTGATACTCAATCTGATAGCACCAGTTGATGACAGCAGTAGGCCTGATCTACAGAAGATGCCCCTTGGAACTAAAGTTCTAATTTTAGAGAAAAGGCTTGTTTTAAAATATGAGAACTTTAAGGAAAGAACCAATTGCTGAATAGATTCTAAATCTTCCTAAGCACTGATTAAAAACTACCTTTTAAGAAAATGCTTGGTATGGCTCTAAACAGGGTTGGGGAACCTGTGGCCTTGAAGTTGTAGGTTCCCCACCCCTGTTGGAATCTAGCACCTTTCTCAGAAAAGCTCAAAGCACTTTTACATACATTATACAATTAAGTTTTATGAAAACTCCGTGACAAGACAGAATTACTTCAACTTTTCAAATGGAGCTATAGAAGCAAAGGCAAAGGTGCACATGCACACGCGTGCGCACGTACGCACGCAAGCACGCACGCACACACACACACACTCATACTTTAGCTTATATAGTTTTTCTTGTTCTTTTTTGTTTTGTTTTGTGTTTTGCTTTTTGGAGGGCAATTGGGGTTAAGTGAATCGCCCAAGGTCACCTGGCTAGTAACTTAAGTGTCTGAGGCTGGATTTGAACTCAGGTCCTCCTGACTCCAAGGCCAGTGCTCTATTCACTGTGGCAACTTGCCGCCCCCTTTCTTGTTCTTTTAAAGAGATCTCATTTTAGGGATGTGGTCAATATCAATAATATCCCACTCAATAGGATTTTTCCTAATTCCAAATGCAATGCTTTCTCTTGGAAGAAAAGGATCTCAGATTAGCTTTGTCAGCATTATTTGGTACTTTTCTTTTGATATTGCCACTGCTCTTAAATCTCAAGATTTAAAAATTCTATTAAATGAAGTTTTACAGATGGACAAAGTTAATAATAATAATAATAATGATAATGATAGCTAGTATTTATAGAGGGCTTTGAGGTTTGCAAAATGCTTTACAAATCTGGGAAACAGATGTAATCACTACCCTCATTCTACAGAAGAGGAAAACTAGAGCAGCATAAAGTTAAGTGACTTGATTAGGGTCACACAGCTAGTAAGTGTCTGCAGCTGGATCTGAACTCAGGTCTTCCTGACTTCAAGTTCAATATTCTATCCATTGCACAGCCTCACCGGCATTGAAATAATCTATTACTTCTAATAGTAGTAGTTTCTTCATAAAAATGTGGGTATCAAACCATAAAATTCGATACTTTTCAACTTAACTTTGTATGAGAAATGCCTGTCACTTTGGAGCACAGAAAGAATAGAACTATAATAGTTTTAAAAGCTCTAAACAAAAGTTGGAATACTTGGTCATTTAATGATTCAATCTTGTGATCCTTAGTGCTGTACAAATTACCAACCTAAGAAAATAAATACCTCTTGAATTCTTACCTGTCCAGTGTCCAGTAGTAGTGCCTGTTCTATCTGTGCATGTCTCACTTACAGGTCTAAATACAGTCTCCCATCCACCAGTAGCATAGCGCCAGTTATGGGATTCCAAAATGAGAGTTCTCTGAGTGCCATATGCAATCATGAAGCAGTAGACAACATGGTGGAGTTGACAGCCATAGCCACAGCCTTTGTTGATATTACACACCAGCTTCTTGGCTTTTCTGCAATCCTTGGGGTTCTGGGAGTAGAAGAAAGAAGTAAAGCTGGAGACAAACTATATAGAGAGACTTGTTTCTCTAAGTGAAAAAATGACTAGGGTCTTAAATCACATGTAAGCTAAGACTATTCCAGCACACTGCCCATTAAACAAAGGAGCAGGCTTTCACTCTGTGAAAATTTATGTGCATTCTTGCTAAGACAGTGGTGTAAAAGGACAGTTATTTCACATACTTCACTGAACAAATGTAAAATAAAACAATTGGCATTTTATATTACTCTTTTGCTTTGCCATCTGTCAGAACATACAAATGTGATCATCTTTGAACTCAAAATTGTGTACATCATGAAGAAAATCTTGGTGAAGGGACTACTTGATTTACTTTGGCAGCATCTCAGTACTCTGAGCTTTCCCTCCGTGAAAAGGCTCAAATTTTCCTGAAGGAAAACTACAACTTACATGAAACCAGAACTCTACACACTACAAACGTGAGACCAGAACTCTAAATGTCACAAGTGAAATCAACATTTAAAACATGGCAACACAAAGTCACTAGGTTGAAGCTGACATTCTGGTCAGAAACCTTCAGTTATGTTAGAGTTATTCTATCTACTGTCACTCTTTCCTGATTTTTTGCTGACAACTTTCAGTATATAAAGTATGTTTTGCCTTAGCTCTCATACGAATGTTATGCCTTTTTTTTTTTAATTTGGGAAATTCTTTTCCTAAATGCATATGCTGATGTTAACAAGAGGCTAAATATGGTTAAAATACTGAAGATTATTTAACAGTGGGTACAGCGTGGCTAACATGGGAATTTTCTTTTTCAGAGTAGTTTTAATGTTTTCTCAATGTTTCTACTTTTGCTAAATATCCTCAGGTTGTTACTTAAGTACAACTTGATTCTCACCTGAGATCTTTAGCATGAGTTTTCTGCAAGCTGTTTTGCCTCAGATGAAAATTAAAGTGGATACAGTTGGAAATGTCAAAAATTTGTCTTCAATAAATCAAGTGGCAAAATAATTACTTCTTAGTCTTTGTAAGATCTAAGGTAAACTAGTCACCCAGATTTCAAGTGTGCATCAACTTTCTAAAGAATGTGTTCAACTAGAGGCCAAAGACACAGACCCTAAGTGACAATGGTGAAATTAAAACATGATTTAGAGAAAAAAGTCAAGGTAAAAATGCAACACAAATGGCTTAAGGTACCTCACAAATTCAAATATGATCCTGCTTGCAGGTTGCTTCTGAGAACAGGCCCAGAACATATCATCAATAACCTTTTAGAAACTAGGGGTCTGGAGTGGTCCCAAAGGACTCCACTGGGAAGTTTCATCCAGGTTTGGTCAAATTTATTTCCAGATCAAGTACCCGAGTTGCTGATTCCTTTTGCCTAAGCCTCTGAAAAGTTTGTCAGAACTCATCAGAGGCTTCTCACTGAGGCCAACAGCATTCAGTCTTCCCAGCTGTTACAGATACATCAGATTTAGGAGAAAAAGAGAGAAATGAAGGGTAGATGATACGTGAGAGTGGAGAGATGGCAATGATGAGCAATGCAGTATCACTTCTTTGTTCCCTATCAGACAATGATACTGGGAATAAATAGCATTCTCAAGCTAATTCAAAGTTTTATTAGCTATTTAGAAGTTTATTAAGATAATATAGGACATATAACATTCATCAGATATTGTTATTTGAAAGAAAGACAGTACTGCTCTGTGAGTTAAATTTTTATATGTCTGGAATGTCCTTTACAATGGAAAAAGAAGAAAAAGAACAAAGAAATGGTGTGACTTCCATTATTAAACTTAATAAAGCTGTTTACCAGAAAGCTTCAGCAGTTTTACATCTTTTACCTTATTTTCCTTCTATTTTCCTCATAAAAACTGTCATTCCTCCATTTGGGAAGAATGCATATGGAATACCTTATAATAACAGCTTAATTGGGTTAATTAGCACTTTTATCACTTGGGGCTAAGGGAAAGAAGGAAATGGGGCTATTAGATAAAATTAGATTTAATGCAATAATCTAAACGTATCTCAAAGCACTTGAAAGACACTGCCATTAAATATGTGATTTTGGTCTCTTGCATCATAGGTAACATTGAAGAAGGAGAGAAAATTCCATTATGTTTTGCTCAGGAATGAAAAAGGTCTAAAAGTATAAGGTAAACAAACAGAAGCCTTCAAGGTAGAGAGTTCCTGATAAGGGAAAAAGAAATAAGGGGCTGCTTGGATTGATAACCACAAATGAAAGAACTCAGAAGTGAAACCCGACTTATTGTCACAGTAATATTTTAAAAGTCTAGAGAACACATAAGACCTTGGTCAGAAAAGGAGTGTGTGTGTGCGCGCGCGTGCTGTGTGCACATGTGTGTGTTTGTGCGTGCGCATTAAGATAAGACAAGGTCATTAAGAGTTAATATCTGGAAAAACCAAAGAGCTCCATGCTTCTGATCTAAATGGGAAGCTCTGTTTCACAAGAAAGAACCACGATGAACAAGACTAAGTTTGCTCTGTTGGAAGGAATGCACACATAACTTCTCTGTGACTTAATGTATTAATATACAGAGTAGAAATAAAAGTATCTGCCCCTGTTTAAAGCACACTGTGATGATATATGTCAGGATATATCTGAAATTGCTTCAAGCTTTCAGGTGGACAGGCACTAGACACAACAGGACTCTTTCATAATGCTGGTGTTGGCAGACAGGACGAACACCCGGTCTATGGGAAACCTTTATTACATGTGGCTTTTACTGAATGTGGTGGCTTTATTTGAAGAGACATATGTGACCCTCACATATCATATCCAGAAAAGATAATGTGCTGTTGTAATGACAGGGGAGCTATTTCCTGGCCTGTGTGGGAATAGCTTTAATGTGACATAGGAAAGGCAAGGCCAATATTACCTTAACCTGAGTGAGGTCGCAGCCTGTTCCCAAAATCTTACTCAATGCACTTAATACATACTGGTTGAAAATGGGTGAATTTTCACACAAGTCACTAAATCTGAACCGTGCTCGCTCTCCTCAAAAGGCATCAGTATAAGCTGTGCCATTATAAAAGTGAGATGTACGTAATGCTACTGTATTAATAATAATGTTTACATTGTCCCTATGATCTGATTTCAGCTTACCAACAAGCATTTACTAAGGGCCTTCTACACACAAGGCTTTGTTCCAGATGTTAGGGATATAAAACAATTCCTGCCTTCAAGAATCCTATAGTCTACTGCTCCTTAAAACAACCCTGTTAGGAGATAGGTAAGGCAGTTACGATTGCTTCTATTTTGTAGATGAAGAAACTAAGGCCAATGAACCTATAAACAAGGTTCAACCATTAAAGAAGCATAGTTAAAGAGTCACAGATTCTCTGATTTGAAAAAGATATATTTTAGTTTAAAAAAAGAAGTCTTTTAGTCTAATCTATATCTAATGCACAAATCCCCTCTGTAATAACTCCTTATCAGTAGTTCCACCTTGCAGAATCCATTTGAGAGTTGGCTCAATCCACTTTTAGACAGATCTAACAGAATATGTTTGTTAATTTCTACTTCTGTTCTCTGGGGCCAAGTAAAACAAGAGCAAGGTCTTTTCTAGATGACAACTTTTCAAAGATATCAAGATGTTGTCCATGTCCCTTCTAAGTCTTCTCTTATGCTAAATGTTTCTACTTCCTTCAGTGAATCTTCTCGTGACATCTTAGTTGTCCTCCTGTGGATATGCTCCAATTTATCAATTTCCTTACCAAAATGTAGTGGTCTGATGAGAACAAAATACAGTGAGCCTTTAATTGATCCATATTCTCAATATTATATTTCTTTTAATACCTATCGAAATTCATATCTGCATTTTAAATTGCAAAATCACTCTTTGACTTATATTGGGCATGTGGTTCAACAAATCTCTAAGTTCTTTTAAAAATAAATATTGTCTATTTTTGCCTCTCCTGTTCTATATTTGGTGCAGTTGATGTTTTGAACTGATATGTAGGATTTTACAATTATTCTTATTAAATTTTAAAAACAAAGACTGTTAGAACTGAGATGACCTTAAAGCTTTTCAAGTTCAATCGGATAACACTATAGATAAACGACTAAGAAATGTTAAGAAGGTACAGCAGGTTATAGCAGTGGAAACTACAACGTACACATATGGATTCCTCTTTCTGTTGTACTATAGTCTCTTCCATGTCAGAAGAATTAATTAATAAAGAGGAAGGAGTGGTTACTGAACAGGATTTACAAAGTAGCCTCACACTAACTCTGTGCATTGGGGCTAATTAGCCCCACTCCAACAAATACCCACAGGTTGTGTGAAGGGTTTGGTTATAAATAGTTCTTGTTTCCAACAGAGGCAGTGGAATTTAAAAAAAAAAAAGAGAGGAAAAAAAAACCCACAGATGTTTAAAAAACCAATTATTTCATTCAACTCTAGCCTAGACTTTCTCTGATTAAAAACTAAATACTTTTCAAAATTACAAAATTCAACTTTGTGCTGGTAATGAAGAACAAATTTTTAAAAATATAACTAAATTTCACTTTACTAGAAACAATATTTTTATT
Source organism: Pseudochirops corinnae (assembly GCA_028646515.1). NCBI lineage: Eukaryota > Metazoa > Chordata > Mammalia > Diprotodontia > Pseudocheiridae > Pseudochirops > Pseudochirops corinnae. The sequence goes on along the minus strand of CM053589.1, from coordinate 20,323,482 downwards.
ATCTCCTAAATTATGTAAAAGAATGTAGCAAAAAAGGTAATGAAGCAAATAAGAGAATGAGATATTATAAAGGAATAATTAAACTTTAGGCTCTGGGTGAAGTTCATAGCCACAGAAGAGAAATTTAAATATTGCATTCTCATTTGTAAAAGAAAGGAAATTATAGTTTCAATCTATGAAATAATATTTTTATAGTAAAGTTAAGATGCTATCTCAATATCCTTTCCACCCTCTAAGGCAGAAAAAAACTTTGGCCAGAAGAAAAAGGGGTACCATACCACAGGACCAAATATGCAATACCTAAATGCTTTAAGAAATCTATTTCTCTGGGCTTTTCTTTAAGACTCGAGTGTAGAAACCTTAAGAGGAGATGGTAACACATCAAGCTGTACAATGTGCTAACTTTGTTATCTTGACAGCCTGGTACTTTAAAACAATTGCACATACAACCAAGTCAGTAAAAGCCAAAGAAGTATTTTCCAATTCGGAAAAAGGAAAACTTACAGCTGCAAGTAAAGGGACCAGCCATCTTAACTGGATAATTTCAACTATATTTTTAAAATCCTTGCCTAAAAGCCTCTTAGAATGCTTTAAAAAAAACTTTAATATGAATAAGACATTAAACAATTAGCAATAAATACACCCACAAAACTACAGTAAAGCACGTTGAAAAAAAAGAAGGACTGACTGCTTATATTCAAGATCCATAAATCAGCACTTTTGTCAGATCTTTGCAATCAGGACACTGCAAAACATCTATGGAAAATGCATTACCTCAGATCTTTTTTCCTGAACACCGAGGGAGCTTAGAAATGTTTTAAAACCAGGAGTTCTTATCTATTTTTGGGGGCGTCATGGACAAATATAGTGATGCCTATGAGATCCCTTTCATAATAATATTTTTAAATGCAGAAAATAAAATTAACAGGATTATAAAGTTATATTGAAATAGTTATTTTTCAAAAGGATGACAAATCTCAACATGAAATCCTGTTTTATACAATCCGGGGCAAAAAGAGTAAGACACAATCACCTCATTTCTCTCATTCACACTTTAATGAAGAGAAAAACATTCCACATAAATCTACAGAAAGTTTCTCTCCATGAGCACATACATGCATTGCCTCAGATCTGTAGCCCATGGGCCTGTTTCCACAAGTCAGAGAGACTCAGGACAAATGTGTGAGGTTAAAAGATAGCACATCAACTAAACTACTCATAATTACTACTTGATTTCAGAAAGGTCCTTTGTCACCACTTTACACAGCAAACAGAAGAATTCCTTCCCTCATAATGGAAATACAGAGCCCTCTGGGACGGAATGCCAAAGCTGCTTTTTAACATGCTCATGTCAACACTCCACAGAGAAGAAAAATATTGCTTTCCCTCAACTAGAAGTATCTACCATAGGTAAAAAGAGGGCTTGGGGCCTGAGATCTGGCTCACTGTATTTATTTGTCTTAGATAATAAAGTGAGAAGAAAAATGATGAACACACAAAAAATAACTCTTAATATCTAACAATTGTAATTATTTTAGTTGTTTAATAAAAACTACTGAAACTCCATATTGCTGACTTCTTAACTCCACGGCAAAATGCCATGTGCCTAGTAATTTTCAACAATATAACAATTATTGTTGGTTCAAAATGTCAGCAACCAATAAAGCCCAAATCAAATTCAGCCACTGTCACTGCTGGACAGAGACACTTCAAATCTCTTCATAAGGTCAGTAAGCCAAAAAGCCTTTAAAGAGCATGACAGTTCCAGTAGGATTTCTTCAATATGGGTACTTCTTCTGATGGTAGAGAATGCAACTTATCCATACCCTCTCATGACTCCTGCCTCTGTCTTCTCATAAATCCTTCACAGGATATAAAACCAACACGTTAGGGCCTTCCTCTAGAATTCATGATACTCTAAAAGTACCAATGGAACACACGGGTTGTCTCTTGGTTATCTTCTAATCTCCCTATGTAACCGACCTTCCTCTTCTCCCCACTGTTTATCATCTCAAATGATACCCTTCATGTACTTTTCCTGGGAAGTTCTCTGATAACATAATGTGACACTGTTACACTCTCTATGTATCTCTCCATTGTACCAAGGGATTTTTTTTTTGGTTTCCTTTGGACACATGAGAAAATAAACTCTATCAAGCTCGTTATTAGCATCTCTTAAAAAGAGCCTCCAAGACAGGGATTTTTAACCATTTTTGTGTCATGGACCCCTTGGGCAGCTCAGTGAAGCCTATGGATCCCTTCTTAGAAAGATGTTTTTAAATGAATAAAATACACAGAATGACCAAGAAAGCAAATTATGTCAACATAATTACAAGGAAAAGTTCATAGACACTGTCTCCTTCTCCCCCCAAATCCAGTTAATACCCACTGCAGCTAAGCCATCTTTTGATTTCGTTGTAAATTCCTTTTATCCTACAGTTTTATTTACAAAAAGAATATCAATATTGCTGCGATTCAGATTCTCCAACAGAGCTAACTTATTGGTATGACTGGAAAAGAATTTCATGGGTAGATTACTGTTTATAAACAGCCTAAAAATTGTATGATTCTTAGAACTCTTTACCTCCATTTCCTACATTCTGTAACTGTCACTGAAGACAAAGATGAGGGCCACATAGAACCCAAAATTGATCTTATATTTTCTTTCCTTTCTCCTATTCTTTCCTTCTTTTCTCCCTCTATTCCTTTCTCTGTTCCCTTCTTCTTTCTTTCTCACTTCTTTACCATGGTCAAATAATTATTCATGTAATGTCCAGCCTATTAATGATGAGCTTCTCTAATTATCAAGGCTAGTCCATCGAAAGCACATGCAACTTGCTAAGACCACATTTTGTGGCACAACCTTTGGAGCTGGCAAAATTCTTTTTTTCTCCAAACCTGGGTTACTTCCATGCCAAAATGAAGCAGTAGGTTAGGAAATTAAGGAGGAACACCAAAAATTATTTTAATTAATAGTATCAATTATGTAGAAAAACCATCTACTCTTTTAAAAATTATATTCAGGTGCCCCTGGGGAATCGCTGAAAAAAAAACCCCATATTATGGAAATATAATGAAATACTATAGTGCTGCAAAAAAATGACAAAAAGGGACAGCTTCAGAGAAAAATGGTAAGATTTATATGAACTGATTCTGGAGCTGAGAGAACAATTCACAAAGTACAATAATTATTACAGCATTGAACGACTTAAAAACTCTGATCAATGCAATGTCAGAAAACCAATGATGAAGTATGCCACCTACCTCCTGACAGTGAGGTGATGGATATAAGATATAGAATAAGACATATATTTTTGGACATAGCTTATGAAGGAATGTAGTTTGGCTTGACAATGTATATTTGCTACAAGGGTTTTCATTTTCTCTTTCACTTTTTTTTTTCCAAACAGGATGAGAAGCTTGAAGGGAAAAAAAAATAAATTGTTAAATGGAAATTAAATTAAATTTTAAAAGCAGAAACATGGTCACTGAAGACAAGTAATATATTAGGAAAGTTTTTAACGTACCTAAAACTTTTAAAAACCCACCCCCTAACAACTCTTCTCAAGACTAAATTAATAATATTCTGACTGAGAGACAGGGTGGAGTAAATGGACAGAGAATCAACCTCAAAGACAGAAAGACCTAAGTTCAAGTTCCTCCTCCAAGACATACTGGCCGTGTTAGCCTTGGTAACTCACACAGCCTTTCTGTGCCATAGGCAGTCCTCTAAGAACTTAGGATGAAGGTCAAGGACCTACTACAGTGATAGTAGGATTTAACTCAGTATATGTTCCTAAAACCAATAGATGATGGGACTAATATAAATAATAAAATATAATAATAATGTCATTATAAGAGAAGGCAAAAATAATGCCAACAGTATCTAAATGACTTTTCTTTATTCTTTATAACCCCAGCACTTACCAAAGCATATATTAATTAAATGATTTGAAAATGAGATGACCCTATTTAGAATCAAACTTTCAAAGGCCCTTTGAGTTTGACAGCATGAATCTGACTAGAAGAACTATATTAAAACAACAATAACAAGAATAATTAAAATTTACATAGTTCTTACTAATGGTCCAGGTATTCTACCAATATCATCTTATTTGTCTGAATTTAAAAAACTGATTTCTGCTATTAGCATTATAAACAAACACATTCTCCCATAATATTTTACGCAGTAAAATAACATTTTATGACCTGGACACAATGGTATATCCTGAAACAAATGCCATGTTTAAGAAACCCAGAAGTAAAGGCAGAATTATTTAGGCACACCCCTAAAGAGAAACTTCATACAACAATACAGTAGAATCAGCTTGAGAAAATTATTGAAAATCCAGAGAAAAATACTAGTAGATTATAACATTTAGCTAAGTTGTAGTAGAAAATTGAACACTAAACAACTTAATTGAATCGTACAAAAATTAAACATAGGTAAAAGAATACAGACAACTAGAGTATGTCAGAAATTCTTGATATCCATGATCAGTAATTGAAAGGAAAGGTCAAAAGGTTAAGGTGAATTAAGAATCAAAGTAGTACAAAGAACAAAATAAAAAATTAAACAAAAACTGGATGACATAAGCTCGAGAAGCAAAGAAAAGAGAGAAGAAAGAGAAAACCCAAAGAAGAAAGAAGTGGAAGATTTGTGTTTGTCTATATGGTCAAAATAAATCCAATACAATGAATGCAAGCTAGACTAAATGTGAAATAAAAAATCTTTTGAGTACAACTAATATAATAAAGAGCAGAAAAATCATAATAAAGGAAGTGACTAAAACATCATTTTCTGTAAAATGGCACAATAGTGGGTTGAGGCAAGTTCCATAAAAATTATTTGATCAAGTGATTCAGAGTAGTGTGTGATTTACTACCAAAGTACTTTATTAGCTTCCCCTCTGATTTAAGTATGACCCCATATTGTCTAACAAAAGGTATCACACACTTGTTACTAATATAAGAACACCAGTGATCCCTCCGAATATATGCTTATGTACCTTATACTAAGCATTCACAGCTTTTATCCCTGACAAAAAAACTTAACATTTCTCAAAAAACAACTTCTAAACTCAATTAATTGGCAATAGAGAAAAAAATGGTCTCCCAATAAGTCCCAGAGGTCTAAAGAGGACCTGATATTTATTTGGCAATTACTGAATAAGCTATCCAAAAGTGGCCGTAACAGTTCCACTGCTTTTTTGATTACTGAAAAGCCTTCAATGGGATACTCATCCACTGGGGAATGGCTGAACAAGCTGGGGTATATGAATGTAATGGAGTACTATTGAGCTATAAGACATAAGAAGCAGACAGATTTTATAATAACCTAGAGAGACTGATGTAAACTAATGTTGATTGAGAAGAACAGAACCAGGAGAAATGCGTACACAATTACAGACACAAGGTTATGTGTGACGACAACCTTTGACAGACTGCCATGTGAGGTTGTGAGATCACTCCAAAAGATTCAGGATGAAAAGAGATATCCGCATCCAGAGAAAGAGCTACAGAGTCTGAATGCAGACGGGAGCAAACTATTTACTCTCTTTTTCTTGTTTTGTTTACTCTTTCCCATCGTTCATTCCACTGGGTATAATCCTTGACAACCTGACTATCATTTAATGTGAAGGTATTTGTAGATCCTATATTTGATTGCATGCCGCCATTGTGGGGAGGGAGGAAGAAAAGGAAGGGGATAAAATGTGAAACTCAAGGAATTATGGAACTGAATGTTTTAAACTAAAAGTAAATAAATGAATTAATTTTAAAAATTAAAGAAAAAAAGCCTTTAACTCAATTTTGCACTTACAGCTTAGTCATATGACAGGAAAATAAGAATTCAAAAACAACAGATAATCTATAGAAATATAAAACACTCAAATAAACAAAAGACTGAATAAAAATATAATACTATAATAAATTAGCTAATATAACATTAATGATATAATATGAATATAATATAGAATAATTCAATTTCAGAAAGGGAAATTGAATTAATTTACAGATTAAAGGAGGACTGAATGAGGAAGGAATCTTGGTTCCTATAAATTTAGAAAATTCTATCAAACTTTTAAAGGATAATTAATGTCTATACTAAGCAAATTAATATCCAAAATTCAGAAAGAAATCACTAAAACAAAGTCCTACTATAAGATGCATTACAAAATGCATCTTGAAGAAATGGAAGAACAATATAAGGAATTATGGGAATACTCAGTGCTAATGATTGTTCCATGCAAAATAAAATAAAAATAAAACTGCTAAAATTAATTTATAGGCAGAGCCAAGATGGCAGCATAGAAACAGGAAAATTGTGTGAGCCCCCCAACAAGCACCTCACATGCCTATAAAATATGACTCTAAACAAATTTCAGAGCTACAGAACCCACAAAATGACAGAGAGAAACAAATCTCCCAGTGAAGGCAGCCTGGCAGTCCATCTGAAGCTGAGCCCAGCCCTGTGTGAGCTGTGCTTTTAGCCTAAGGGGGGCCCCAAAAAGCAGCAGCCAGAGCAAAGCTGTGGCATTTTCCAGACTTATCAACCCATAAATGGCAAAGAAAAAGTAAAAGGTCAGTGTGGAACTCTGTTGGAACTGGGGGGGGGGGGGCACAAGAGTGTGATCTGGTCCCTGCTGCGGGACAAGAAGCAGCGGAGGTGCAGCGCCTATGCAGCAATGGTGTGGCTCCTTCCAGAGTTCCTGGCCTGCAGATTTTAGGGGGACCAAGGGACCATTGAGAGGGTAATCACTCTTGCTTTAATCTGCTTAGATCTGGATTGCTGTCTTGGGTGGTCCTGGGGTGTGTGCCACTGGGCCAGAGCTTGTGGGGGCTGCAACTAATACCTCTGGAAACTGCAAAAACCCCAATAATTTGGGACAAAGCTCTCCTCTCTGGAAGCAAAATTCTACTGTGGCAAAGAGCTCAAAGTCAAGTAATTAAGTGGCAACATGAACGAGCAGAGGAAACAAAGCAAGCACAGCAATCAAACCTTAGATTCATTTTTTGGGGACATAAAGGATCAAAGCACGGATAGAGAAGAAGACAACAAAGTCAGAAATCCTGCTTCAAAAACTTCCAAGAAAAATATGAATTGGTTATAGGCCATAAAGGAGCTCAAGAAGGATTTTGAAAATCATGTAAGAGAAGTGGAGGAAAAATTGGGAAGAGAAATGGGAATGATGCAAGAAAATCATGAAAAGATAGTCAACAACCTGACTGAAGAAAATAACACCTTAAAAAATAGACTAACTCAAATGGCAAAAGAGGCCCAAAAAGCAAATGAGGAGAAGAATGCCTTAAAAAAGTCATATTACCCACATGGAAAGGGAATTTCAAAAGCTCACTGAAGAGAAGAATTTCTTCAGAATTAGACTGGAGCAAATGGAAGCTAATGACTTTATGAGAAATCAAGATACTATAAAACAGATTCAAACAAATGAAAAAACAGAAGGCAATGTGAAATATCTCACTGGAAGAACCACTGACCTGGAAAATAGATCCAGGAGAGATAATTTAAAGATTATTGGACTACCTGAAAGCCATGATCAAAAAAGAACCTAGAAATCATCCTTCAAGAAATTCTCAAGGAAAATTGCCCTGATATTGTAGAACCAGAGGGCAAAAGAGAAATTGAAAGAATTCATTGATCACCTCTTGGGAAAGATCTCAAAAAGAAAAGTCCCAGGAATATTATAGCCAAATTCCAGAGTTCCAAGGTCAAAGAGAAAATATTACAAGCAGCCAAGAAGAAAAAATTTGAATATTGTGGAAACACAATCAGGATAACACAAGATCTAGCAGCTTCTACATTAAGGGATCAAAGGGCTTGGAATATGATATTCTGGAGGTCAAAGGAGCTAGGATTAAAACTAAGAATTACCTACCCAGCAAAACTGAGTTTAATGTTTCAGGGGAAAAAGGGGTCATTCAATGAAACTGAGGACTTTCAAGCAATCTTGATGAAAAAACCAGAGTTAAAGAGAAAATTTGACATTCAAATACAGGAAGCAAGAGAAGCATGAGAAGGTAAACAGGGAAAAGAAATAATAAGGAACTTACTGAAGTTGAACTATTTGCATGCCTACATGGAAAACCGATTAATTGTAACTTATGAAACTTTTCTCAGTATGAGGATAGCTGAAGGGAATATAAATATATGTATATATGCATATATGTTTATATAGGAGGGTATGTGTGTATAAATACATATGTGAGTGTGTATATATGTGTACATGTATACATAGACAGAGGGCACAGGATCAGTTGAATAGGAAGGGATGATATCTAAAAATAAAAATTATAAGTGAGAGAAGAATATTATGAGAGGAGATAGGGAGATATAGAATAGAATAAATCATCTTATATAAAAGAAGCAAGAGAAAACTGTTACAATGGAGTGGAAGAACAGGAAGGCAAAAGGGAATGGATCAACCTTACTCTAACTGAATTGGCTTAAGAGGGAACAACATACACACTAAATTGGGTTATCTTACCCTACAGGAAAATACGGGAAAAGGAGATAAGAAAGGGGATGATGGATGGGAGGGCAGATTGGGGGGGAGGGTAGTTAGAAGCACACACTTTTGAAAAGGGACAGGGTCAAAGTAGAAAACAGAACATGTCAGGAGCAGGATAAGATGGAGGGAAATATAATCAATCTTTCACAATATATCCACTATGGAAATATTTTTTGTACCTACACATGTACAACTTATATTGAATTGCTTATCTTCCCAGTAAGGATGGGTGATGAAGAAAGAAGGGAAAGGAACTGGAATTCAAAGTTTTAAAATCTAATGTTTAAAAAAATTGGTATTATTATTATTATTATTATTATTAACATGCAACTGGGAAATAAGATATACAGGCACTGGGGTATGGAGAACCATCTTGCCCTACTGGAAAGTTGGAGGGGAAATGGGGGAGGATATAGGAGAGAGCAGATTGGAGCAGGAGGTATACAGTGGGCTCGCTGTTTTGGGGTGGTGGGTAGGGGAAAGATGGGGAAAAAATTTATAACTCAAAATCTTGTTGAAATGAATATTGTAAATTAAAATTAAACAATTTAAAAAAAAAGGAAAGAGAGAGAGAGAGTGAGAGAAAAGAAAGTAGGGTTAGTCCAGTGATTCCACACCAGGTCCTTTCAAGCATGATAGAACATATCAGAACTTGTATAGACTCAACCTAGAGTCACCTACCTCCACAGCATGAGGAAATATTGAGAAAGGATTTTGTGAAGCAGTATTTATGATCTAATAACAATAAACAATTAAATCATTTAGCAAAATAAATTAATAAATAAAATGGATTTATAGATTTTATATAAATATAGAACAATCACCAAGGTAATATTTTAATAGTCAGAGAAAATTAATTTGAAGGGATATAGTACAAAAAGTAGGAACAGAAATTAATAATACTTGATTACTTCAAACTATGTGTAACAGTAATAAAATCTGAGGATCCCTATTTATTACCAAGCTAACAGATACTTAGCACTTAGTTTCAAATTAAGCTGATGTAAAGAAACAGAAGGTATGAACCTGCTGCTGACATAACAGGAAGGGGCTGAACACGGAAGAGCTAATACTGCATATAAGGAAAAGCCTCAGCCAAGAGAGTCAGAACTTCTTAGGGCAAGCATCGTGGAGGCAGAGCAGCTACTGCGGGGGACAGAGAGAAAGAGAGAGAGAGAGAGAGAGAGAGAGAGAGAGAGAGAGAGAGAGAGAGAGAATTTCTCTCAGCTAGCATCTGGAGGCTGGGTTGCTACTGCTGGACTGAAGACTGAATTGAGAATTGATTAGAACTGAGAAGAGAAATGAGAATTGAGAACTGAGATAGAATTTCTTGGAGTAAGCCGTGTGGATACTGGACAAAGTGATTCTGATTTTGAGAATAGAACTTCTTCTGAGAGCCAGTCAAATTCCTGCTGAAAGCTTCCAGCCAAAGCTGCCAAAGACTTCCGAGGGCCACCCGGAGCTGCCAGAGGAAGCATGACTGTGGTGTCGGTACTTTGTCTGTCTGTTTTGGGTCTATATTGATATCACAGGCAGAAAGTGAACTGACATGATAATGCCGACCATGGTTGTGAATACTGTTGCAATTCTGCTAAGACTGATGTGTGTAGATATTGTTATGGCTCTGTTAAGTTTTCTCTTCCCAGGAACAGAAACTGTGAAGGACTTGAGATGGACTGGACACTGTGAGCTTCAACGTGGAGCAGGAACTGCAAGGAGAGCTGGACAAGGAACTAGAAGCTGCCTGCCTTTGAACTCAGGTGGTTAGATTCAGGCAGTAGCTGGGACCACGGAAGAGGAACCATGGAAGCTGGGGAGCCTGTTTCGAGCCAAGATGAACAGACCTCTTCTTGGGTATTTAATACTGACTGATCAAAACTGTAACTTACTTGTGATCTAGGGGTGGATGGCCTTTGTACTTTCCACTAAGTATATACCATGACCCAGTAATACCACCGGGTACTAAAATAAAGAGGGAAAGGACATACATACAAAAAATATTGCTAGTAACAGTTTCTGTTACAGTATAGAGCTAAAAACAAAAAGGGTACACTTCAATTGGTAAATGACTGAGATTATTATATGTAAATATAATGCAGGCCTCTTCACATAGGGACCATAAACTCACTCAGGAGTTGGCAGATAGATTTTAGAGGGCTCGTGAATTTATTTTTAATATTTTGGTAACTGTATTTCAATACAATTGACTTCTTTTGTACTATTTTGTGTTTTGTTTTATGCATTTTAAAATTGTATTGAGAAAATTTATTTATGAGCTTTACCAGTCTACCAAAGGGGTCCATGACAAAAAAAAAAAGATTGGGAGCCTTTGAAATAATAAAATATTATTACAAACTATGAAATTATGAAAGGGATGTTGAATTTAGAAATTGGAAAGATTTAGATGACTAATACAAAATTAAGTGTGTAAAACCAGAAGAATAATCTACAACACTGTAAAGAAAACCAGCTTTCAAACTCTTAAGGACTCTGATCAATGCAATGACTAATCATGATTCAAAAGAATTGATGTTTAAGCATGCTACCTGCTTCTTGACAGAGGCTAGAAGTACAGAATGAAATAGGCATTTTTAATCTATTAAACTCTGCATGCCTTTTGATCAAGTGACACTGCTAGTAGATCTATACCCCAAAAAGATCAAAGAAAGAGGAAAAGGACGTATATGTTTAAATATTTATAGCAGCTTTTTTTTTGTTGTAGCAAAGAATTGGAAATTGAGGAAATATTTATCAACTGGAAAATAGCTTAACAAGTTATGGTTAATGAATATCATTATATTCATATGATATATATGAATATATGAATTGACATACTATTGTGTTGTGAGAAACGACAAAGAGAATGGTTTCAGAAAAAACTCAGGAAGACTTTACATAAAATGATGCAAAGTGAAGTAAGCAGAACAATGAAAACAACATACAAAGGAACAGGAAAATTTAAAAGATAATCAACTTTGAAAGACTTGATAACTGTGATCACCACAATAACCAGCCAAAATTATAAAGGATTCATGATGAAAGATGCTATTCACATCCTGAGAGAGAACTAACAGACCCAGAATGCAGACTAAAGTGCATTTTCTTCTATTTCTTTTTCTTGCCTTTAAAAAAAAATCTTCTATTCATTTATCTTTAGTTTTCAACATTCATTTCCACAAGATTTTGAGTTACAAATTTTCTCCCCATCTTTCCCCTACCGCTCACCCCAAGATAGTGAGCCTACTGGATACTGCTTCCCCCAATCTGCTCTCTCTTATATCCTCCCCCATTCCCCCTCTAATTTTCTAGTAGGGCAAGACAGATATCTATATCCAATGCCTATATATCTTATTTGCCAGTAGCATGTAAAAACCAATTTAAAAAAAATATTTATTTTCAAAACTTTGATTTTCAGATTCTTTCCCTTCTTCCCTCCTCATACACCCCCACTGGGAAGACAAACAACTTAATATGGGTTGTACATGTGTAGTTATGCAAAACATTTTCATACTAGTTATACTGTGAAAGACTAACTGTATTTCCCTCCATCCTATCCTGCCCCTCACTTATTCTATTTTCTGCTTGGACCCTGTTCCTTTTCAAAAGTGTTTGGTTCTAACTACCCCCTCCCCCAATCTGTCCTCCCTTCTATTATCCCCCCTTGTTCCCCCTTCCCCCCTACTTTCCTGTAGGGTAAGAAATCCACTTGAGGGTGTATGTTATTCCCTCCTTA
>CM053589.1:20283836-20310721 GCA_028646515.1 Pseudochirops corinnae | reverse complement strand
TGAGTTAGATGAGCAGAAATTTTAAAATTTCCAATCACTTAAATGTTTCCCTCCTAGCTTCCTTAGCTTCCTTCAAGTCCCAGCTAAAATCTCTTCTTTTATACAAAACTTTTCCCAATCCCACTTAATTCTAATGCCTTCCTTCTGTTAATTATTTCCTATTTATCCTGTACATAGCTTGTTTGTACATATTTGCTTATTTCCCTCATTAGATTTCGGGCTCCTTGATGGCAAGAACAGGACTATCTTTTGTATCTTTTTGTTTTGTCAGAGCTTAGCATTGTGTTGATACATATTGGTGCTTAATGGATATATATTGACTAATTGTCAGGTCAGTCTAGAAAGCTTTGTTTAGTTAAGCATTTTTAGATGCATTAAGTACCTAGTTAATAATCACCTAAGAGTGATTTTGCGATTACTCAACATTATGAGCACAGTGAACTTCTAATGGACTCCCCAAACCAGTGGCAATGGCCTTCTGGCTGTTCTTTGCACTAATACTCCATCTCCCAACCCCAAGCAATTTCATCAGATGTTTCCCATGCCTGAAAATCTCTTCCTCTTCATTTCTGCCTTATGGCTTCCTTCAAATCTCACCTAATATCCTACCTTCTATGAGAAGCCTTTCCAGATTCCTCTTTAATTCTAGTACCTTCCCTGTGTTGATTATCTCCAGTTATCTCCAACTAACTAAGTATTAAAGTACAGTCACATCTTTTCAAGACTTATTAAAAGCATCTTTAGAAGACAGGATGACAGCAATGACGTATAGTCATCCTGCCCCCATGTGGTTTTAATTTTCTCAATTTTACTAAGGATTCCTTTGCTTTTACCAAAAAAAAAAAAAAAAAAAAAAAAAAAATTCCCATACTTTCTCAGTATATTCACCCTCTTCTCATCTTTTTCATAGGGCTGAGACAGAAACTGCTTGAAGAGACATTTTACCCTATTTTATAATTAATGTTTTGTGAACTATTTTATGCAGATGAATGAAATAACTACATGTATGTGTATGTGTGTGTATATATATGTGTATGTGTGTCTATACATGTGTGTATACATGCTTATCTATATCTATACATCTCATCAACTCTTCTGTCATTTATAGTCTTATAAGGTTGCTTACAGACACTGAAAAGTTATATGACTTATCCATGGCTATATAGATAATAATATGTCAGAGAGTAAACTTGAACCCACATATTTCTGATTCTAAGGCTAGTACTCTATAATGAAACAGTCTTCCAAATAATGATTCTCAAGAAGAAATCATCTCAAAAATACAGTCTCACTTTCTGAGACTTCATTCTGAAGACTATTACTCTCTCATCAAATTAACAGTTGTTGTCTTTACCCATTTATTCCTATTTTTTGCAACAAAACTCCATATAGTCCAGGATGCAGATAGGTAAAAGAAGTCTCTATCAGCTGATCTCTGCTTATAACCAATTCAGAAAAACTTCATACCATCTGAATCACCAAGACAGAGCAATGTATTTTTCCCTTTTACAAGTCTCAAAGTTTTCATTTTATATCTTCTTTTCCCTTTCAAGGCTATACTGAATATTGATGAGGTAGAAGATGCAAATTCTGCCCCATATCCTCACCCCCACCCCAAAAGACAGAAGCAAGGCTAATACATTCATCTACATATGCGCGCGCGCGCACACACAAACACACACACACACACACACACACACACACTCTAATGCCACAACTAAATTTCTTTTCTAGGCTTTGAAATGTTTAGTTGTCACAACAGCAAGAAAACTGAAGGGATTAGAACAGCAAGTGTTTAACTATGGGAATTGAGAGAACCATACTGACTCGACTTTGTGTTTCAATTCTAGAGCTAGCTCAGATTCCTTTCTATTCAGTCATGAGTCTAGTTTAAATTCTGTTTTGTGAGAAAACCTTGTTCTCTTGTGGGAACTCAGAGACAATCCTATGGTACTATGTGAACCTATCCCTGCACAGTTGAGAGATAGGACAACTTCAGCCTGCTATTTAGAGATCCTTAACTAAAGACTTAAGTTATGCTGATCAGAAATCCAGTCAGATCCAAAGATTAATGCAAGGAGTTTTCTCACAACTGTATATCCAAAATAACCCATATGTCTTATCAGAAAACTGGTCCTGCACTGATCAATCAGTTGTTTTCATATTCTTTTAATAGTTTACAGACACTTGGGGGAAGTGGGATACCTCCTTTTCTGATTTCAGGGAACTGCACCTGTTTATTCTCTTCCTCCCAACTTGGAAAGTCCCTAAAATCCTTTCTCCAATTAGAAATAAGATTACTTAATACTGTACTGTTTCCTTCTACGGGGTTACCTTGACTTACGAGTTTAATTCATTCCATTACTGAGCTCGTAACTCAATTTGTTCGTATATCAAATCACTTTTCCCCATTGAAATTAATTGAAATGACATTAATCTGTTCCAGTCCCCAAAATGCCACGCCAGTATTTTTTTGTTATGTGTTTTTAAATAAGAAAAAGTATTTATAAATAACAAATATTGTAAAAAAAAAAAAAAAACATAATAAAAGAGAATGTAAAGAAATAAACTGGTTTTATAAAGTGTATATTTACCCTGGATATCAGACGACTTGAGCTTACAGAAGATACTGGCAGAGGTGGAGGGTGGAAGAAATGGATGGAAGAGTTTTGTTTCATGGTCTTTTGGTCACTTTCCTTCACTTACTCACTATACTCTTAATGTTACACTTTATCCCTGAACTTAATTGCTACAATATCTTTTTAACTTTCTCTTAACTTAATTTTCTTCACTGGAGAGGTAAACACGTGGACTGAACAAGTGAGGCACAGGATGCTAGGTGGGTGTTGGGTTCTGGGGTTCAGGGCACCAACTAGTGGGAGCTTGTACCTCAAATTTTGGCTTGCAATTCAAAGTAGAAAAATCAAATGAGTGACAACTCGTATCTCGGAAATCTCCTAAGTTGCACTCATATGTCAAGGTCCCACTGTACTTAATTGGCCTTATTTGATTAATTGGTTTTTAATGTGTAAGTCTGTCTCCCCTTGTATATGGGGTCCAGCCCCAGCTGAGGTAGTCTGGTCCCAGTTTGTTCTGGAATTGGCACGCATTGTGTAATAAATCAAAATTTTCATGTCAAATCTTTGTTTCCTCAGTCATTTCATCTTCCATCCACCACAGTGGTTATTTTTGAAAGGAAAAGAATCCCAAATCTAAGTACAGTTCTAAAATGTTAACATCCCCTTTCATTTTAAATTTTAATATTCACTAAATGATTTTGAATCCATCTGCCTACTCTGAAGGAATTTATAAAGAAAGCACTAGTTGAAATTTCCCTGGACAGCTTTTGATGAGCTATGAGTTATCTAAATCATCCCTCCTACCTAAAAGATCTAAGGCATCTAGAAAAATTATTAATTAAATATCTTACAGATGCTTACTATAGCCAACATATTAGTTTGAGTTTCATTAAAGATAAAGTAAAGCTGAGCTAAAAGTATTCGTTACAATGCATAATTAGAACATTAGTTGACTATTTTAAATGATTAGGAAAGTTTATGGTCATCTTATCTTTGGTGCTTTTCAATTGTTTCATCTTGAAAATGAGGCTGACCCTTCCTGTTATGAACATTCTACTTCTGAAATCCTATGATTGCTGGTGATAACTGATTTATCTTATACTGACAGGCAGTATGATGGCAGAGCAAATGGAATATTAGACTTAAGAGCTTAGAAGACCTGCAATCAAATCTCTTTTGTTTTCCTAAGCCTTAAATTTATTGTTTTTTTTTAAATTTCTAATTGAAAGGAAACTTGGGAAATACATCTTCCTTATCTATCAACTAGAAATACAATGAGCAATTGGTGTCCTACTGAATGCTAATATTATTGATGCTTTTGGACATCCAAATGCAATTTAAGAAGTCACTCTCTTTTTCCAAGTGTTTTGTGGACCTAAGCTAGGTTTCAACAGCTCTCAGGGACAGCAGTCAAATAATTAGTTTGGAAACTTCCCTGATATCTCTATATTCTCCTTCCTAAAAACTGTCATGAGTATTGAGTCAAGAAACATTAAATTATACCACAAGCACTCTCCACTTTTTACATATAGCCTCCTAACTATCTTCTGAGAGAATTGCTGTAATTGTCACTTTCCTCATATTACAGATGAGCAAGGTGAGGTTCTGAGAGGCTGAATGATTTCTCCATGGTCACATGGATCGTGTGGCTACTAGAGAGGGTATCCCAAAAGTCTTCTGTTACGAAAAGCCGCAAACTGTACTAAGACTTTCGGAACACAGTACAGTCATTCTCTCTTTCTCTCTCTCCCTCAACATATATACCTGGCCTTACTGCTTCAAAACTTTGAGTTTTTGATACTAAGAATCATGCTCTGACAATTCTATTTAAACAGGAAAAGCCCTATGACTCAAGCAATTAGTATTTTGCATTGTCTTGAATAGACAATGAAAGGCTTGATATGATTAAGTTGATGACCTTCCCTAATCTGCCATAGTAATTCCTAGTACTTTTGGTCTTACTTTGGCTACTATGGAACAAACAGAACTCTTCTAGAGCCTCAGGCAAAGCTATGAATTATTCTAATGGAACACAACATAGCCTTTAGGAACTTCCAGCAAAAAATTTCATTTTAAGGCCACCACTTCAGGGAACAACAGTTATAAACCTGACTCATATTTCTTAAAGGATTCTGGAAAACATAGCCAATAGTTGTGCAGGGAACAATGCTCTCACTTAACCCAAACAAATGCTCTAAATATTCAATCAACAATCAACTTACTAAATGTCTGCTGTGTCCAGCACTATGCCGAGCCCTGGAGATATAGAGACAAAAATGAAATAGTTTTTTACTTATATTCAGTTCGGAAAAACCAACTCATGAAGTTGGCTTATAAGTATATGGAAAATTAGACACAGAGTAAGTACCGGGTAGTCTCTGTGAGAAGGATACTAAGGGCAAATGGAAGAATAAAGGCAAGATAACCTAAAGAAAGCACTTTGTGACCTAAACTATGAAGGAAAGAGGAAGAGGGAGGGGGTGTTGTACTGGTCTCCAAGTCACCCTCCATCTTGTCCCAGTCCCCACCATTTTGTGCTCCCTTCTTCACAGAAGGGAAGTCCCATCATAGAGAACCGCTTAAGGCATATTCTTGGGAAACTGCCCAAGGCACAGCCACCCATCCTGTTCTGAGAAATTGAAACTTAACTATAGTCCACATTCCATATAAGGTCCAAAACCAAGTATTAACCAATTGCTTTTCTCTGCTTCTGTAAGTTCTTGCTTATGCACAGATCAGACCATTACTTTGTGGTTTTTGTCTTTAAATACTCTGGCTCTGCCCCTGCCCTGGGCTGTTAGATTTGAGTCTACACTGCGAGCAGTCACACACTTCAATAAATCCACACTAAATTTATAACCGGGTCTTGCCTTGCATTTTTCTGCACAATAGGGGAAAACATTCCGATCAGTCAGCATCAAGTCACAGGGACGGGAGATGGAATATCTTTAATAAGGCCAAGTCTGCCTGGAATATAGTCTATGAAGGACAGTAATGTGTACTGAATGTGGAAAGGTAATCTGGAGCCAGACTATGAGAGGCTTTAAAGGCCAAACAGAAGAGTATGGATTTGGGGCCGCTAGATGGTGCAGTGAATAGAGCACCAACTCTGGAGTCAGGAGGAACCCGAGTTCAAATCTAACCTCAGACCCGTAACACATACTAGACGTGTGACCTTGGGAAAATCACTTAACCCCAGTAGCCCTACCTTCCCCCCTCCAAAAAGCAATAAAAATAAAAATAAAAAAAAGAAGAAGAGTATGGATTTTTATCCTACGAACAAGAGATGGTCATGGGGTTTAAAGATAAAGAGAAAAGCATGGTCAGACCTTTTTCTAGGAATATCAATTTGGCAGTGATGTGGGGAGGATTTACTGGAAGGAAGAGATACTGGAGGCAGAGAAACCAATTACGAGGCTGTTGCTGTCACCCAGGGGAGAGGTGATGAGGGGCAGAACTAGGGAGGTATCTTTATGGGTGGACAAAGTAGGAAAGACAAGAGCTGTATTATGCAGGGAGAACTGACAAGACTAGGTAACTGATTAAATGAGGGTGAGGGAGAGGGAAGAGTGAAGCAAGTCCCAACTTCAGGCTGTGACCCTGGGTGAACAGAAGATTAATGTCACTTCAACAGAAGGAGCAAAGCTAGAAAGAAGGGTTTATAGAGAAAAATAAGTTCCAGATACGGCTTTAGGATGACTAGAGTTTACATCTCGACTCAAACACTTGCTAGCTATATAAGTGAATGAGGGGAAATAAATGAGGATGAAGTGTGACCAAATATGTTATGCACTGCAAACCTTAGAACTATATATAAATTTAATGTTGAGGGTGATGATGGCTTGGTTCTTCTTTTTAAGGTCTAATCCACAGTCAGTGGTATCCAGATACTTTTATAAGAAAATAATGATTGTCTCTTAACAATTAAGGCCTAATATCTAAACTACAAACAGACAATTTATAAAAATCATCATTTTAGAAATTTTCTAGTTTTTTCTATTTTTGCATGTTCAGCATATTTCATCTCAAAAAAAGTTCAGAACATGAATCAATTATTATATCAGTCTCAACTGAAAGTTTTATTCAATAAACTACAAAAACAATAATGTAAAGTAAAACAACATTATAAGACTTAAGAACTGTGATCAATATAATGACCAAATGCAATTCCCAATGCTATCAACTTCCTCACAGTGAGGTGATGGACTCAAGATGCAAAATGACACATGCATATTTGGAGAAGATCCATGTAAGAATTTATTTTGCTTGATTATGCATAGCTGCATAAGTTTTTTTTGTTTTGTTTGTTTGCTTTTTGCTTTTTGGAGAGGGGAATGCAGGGCAGTTGGAGTTAAGTGACATGTCCCAAGGTCACACGGCTAGTGTTAAGCGTCTGAGGTCACATTTGAACTCAGATCCTTGTGACTCCAGGGTAGGAGCTCTATCTACTGTGCCACCTAGCTGCCCCATAAGTTTTTTTTTTTTAATTGGGGAAGGTTAAAAATGGGAAAAAAATTAGGGATAAGAAGTCCCACAAAAATTTTTTTTTAATAAAAAAAAATAGAGCAGAACAAATCACAGGTTAGCAAGACAATTTTCAAAGGTAACATGTTGACCTTATTACATATTTTAAAAGAAAAGCAAGATCTGTATAAATGAAACTTAAAGTTCCATGTACAATCTTTTCCTTCATTTCTATAATATACACAAATTTTTTTTCTTTGCTAAATCCAGAATAAAAAAGCAAAACACATATAAAAGAGAAAACCTGTATCATAAAGGGAAGTATATCCATACATACTTATGTACATACACACATATGAAGAAATAGGAGCTTAGCCTACAGTTAGGAGTAATACCATTTTTTAAAAGAAAGAATAATGCAAATTTCCCTAATTATATAAAAAAACAGTGGGGACCTGTTTCCTGATAAATATCTATACTGAACTGTTTAGAGATCAAAAAGAGAAATAAGGACTTTATTGTTTCTATTTGCTGTAGAACAATACTGGGACATGTATGTACTGACTAGTGGCTATCTCAGTTGCCTACTGGGTTTCCTGTGCCACTGTATACGTAACCTATGTCCATCTTCCTCCTCCAGTCATGAAACTATAACCAAATAAAGTTTGTCATTGCTCCTGGAAAGAGTATATCAATCTACTCTCCTATGACTCTATTAACTATCCTTATAAAGTTCCAAATCAAAATATCCCCTACTTATCTCTTCTTCCATTCACCACTGCCTTTTCTGTGTTGTCCTTCCTTATTAGAATTTAAGCTCTTTGAAGGAATCTTCCCCACCTGGCATGGTGCTTGGTGCATAGTGAGCACTAAATAAATATTTTTCATTCATTCAAATAAATAAGAAATAAGAAAATTGTGAAAGGAGTCTGGATACCAGGCTGAACACAAAAGAACTAACTATGAGGATATGACCTACAGAGGATATGACCTACAGTTTTATTCCTCTAATTTCTATGGTTTATACATTTCAAGAGAAAGAGATAGGCAAAAAAAAAAAAGATACACAAAGACAACTGTTAACAGATTCTTCACCTAGTGGAAGAAGACATTTTAAAATAAGCACATGAAACACAAATTCTGATCAGAGGAGATAGGGTTAGATTCAGCTACCATAGCTACAAAAATATTTCCATGAAGGTGCAAATCAGAGCCTTTGTCATCTTTTGATCAGCATAATGATAGGATATAAAACATACCCTGAGGTTTCCAGTAAAATTTGTTTAATGTAGGTTTACATTGGACTCTGTCCAAAAAGGTATAGCAGTCTCACCTGTGACCTACTCTGATCTAGGGATGGTACTTCTTATAGTAAATCAAAGTGCCACATGGACAAGTGAGTGGCAATTTAAATTGAAACAAACCTTTTCAGGTACAATTTCAAGTTATACAAGATTTTCATAAAAATCTGAGAACTGAAGAGAATATCTTAATACTGACAAAGGAAAAATGTCAAGCTACAAGGGCAAGGAGGCCATCTATGTAGTTACTGTGTAGTGCCATGTGCAAATGTTTAATATGTGGTCCTGTACATTCTCTCTTCTCCTCAGACATACTTTCTCTACCTTCATCTATTAAGTCTTTCTGATGATTCACAAATCTTTATCTCCAGCCGGGACCTCTCTTTTGAGCTTCAGACTCACATCTGGGGATGAGGTAAAGAAACTGGGTATTTTTAGCCTGAAGAAATGAACTCTCAGAGGGGACATGACAGCTGTCTTCAAGTACTTGAAGAACTGTCATATAGAGGAAGAATTAAACTTGCTTTATTTGGCCCCACAGGGGAGAACTAGGATCAATGGGTGGGAGTTGCAAAGAAGCAGATTCAGACTTGATGTCAGGAAAAGCTTCCTAACAATTAGAGCTGTACAAAATTGGAACAGGCTGCTTTGAGTATTAGTGTGTTTCCCCTCCTTGAAGTTTTCAAGTAGAGGCTGAATCATTTTTTGGAGAGACGCAATATCCCTGGAGGCATCCTCCCCCCTTGCATATCCCTTCTGGTCTCCTCACCGGCTCACTATGGAAAGCCAAGGGACAAGGCACGCATTCTACCAGTGGAGGCATACTACACCCCATCCCTCACTCTTTCTTCCCCTTTTCACTGGGTCTACTTGATTGTCCACAAAGTTTGGATGAAATCTAAATCAATAATTCTAGTCCTTCTTATGAGACGGAAGATCAGTATGCCTTATCATTGTCCCTGAAGCTTCCTGGTACTGATGTAACCTAAAGATGCCTGGGCTCTTAGGATTTCTGGGCCTTTCATTCTTCTAGCAGCTGAACTTGCTTCTAGGTACTGTCTCCTTCAATTAGAGTGTGAGTTCCTTGAAAGAATGGACTTAATATCCAGCTTTTATTATTTGGATCCCCAGTACTATACACAGTATTTGGCACATAGTAAACTTAGAGAGGAGTAAATGCTTATTCATTTACTTATCTCTTCATCCATCTATGTACAAAAATGGACCAAGTTTCCTCTAAAATTTAGTGGTCCTCTAATTTTGGGGGGGGCATTTCCAACTGAATGTCCCAATGTTAGCTCAAGTTTAATAATCTAAATATAGGTTTATTGTCTTTCTACCTAGATTTGATTCAATCTTCTTATTTCACTATATCTAGCAGCACAATGACTACCACAGAGAAATGGAGTCAAGCAGCTGAGGTAGCTAGTGAAAATTCAGGAAGTGTAAAACCAATCAGTGCCAGGGATCTGCAGGCTCTGAGAGGCAAAATTAGAGACAGAACTGATTCTGTGGCTCCTCTGGCAATGAGGCAAAGTCAACTAATTTACCTGGATTCTACATTTTTCTCCCTTATTAGCTCCCCACCCTAAAGTAAGGGTCAGTAACGCTCGGTAGTCTATCCTCAAGTCAAGGTGGAAATTCTTTCCAGCAATGCACACACATTAGTATCTACCCCCCAGACCCCACTGTTTGTCCAAATCTTTTGGTAAAGATCCAAACAATGGGTTGCAACAGAACCTCAGAGCTGGAAGGGATCTTAGAGGTCACCTAAGGAATTTCAGAGCTCCAGTCCAGAGGCCATGCTACTCTAACTGGTGCTGGCCCTGGAGCTGACCTTGCTTTTACCACAGCCATTTTCTAACATTTCACCCCTCTTGCTCTGGAAATCAACCCAATTTCTCCATTTGCGGTAACTGATGGTTCCATGTATGGATAGTATAGTATTGGGTAGTGAAGAACCTCTGTTTTCTTGGTCTTGTCAGCCCAAAATTAGGACAAGAGAACTTATTCATCCTGTGTTGCATCTCAACCTTAGAGGCTGCATTGAGAGCAAAATTATCTACTAACAAAACGCCACATACAACTCTCCTTCTACTTTAGTCTTGGCTTGAAGTCTTTTCAAGTTAAATAATTTGCATCAGCATGGTAGCTGACCCTGATGCCATTTTCATCTTTGTTGAAGGCATCACTGAACAAACAACAAAATCACTGAAAATGTCATACTAAAAAAGCATGGGAACAAGTACACAGCACTGCTTCACTCCACTGATGACTAGGAAAGCACAAGAACACCGTCCATCATTCAGAACAAATGCAAGCTTGCCATTATGAAACTGACAGGAAATACTGGCAAACTTCTCTGGGCAACCAAATTTCTTTTTGGTTTGTTTTTTGCTTTTGGAGGGGAGAAGGTAGGGCAATTGGGGTTAAGTGACTTGCCTAAGGTCACATGGCTAGTTTTTGTGTTAAGTGTCTTAGGCTGGATTTGAATTCAGGTCCTCCTGGCTCAAGGGCCAGTGCTCTATTCACTGCACCATCTGGCCGCCCCCAGGGCAACCAAATTTTGCCATGATCTTCCATAAGCCCTCCCTACTGACTGTATCAAAGGTCTTGGTCAGATAGGGAAACGTTCTATACAGACATATATACACAGATGTTTTTCTTGGAGTTGTTAGGCAGCAGACACCTTATCAACCATTTCTTGACCCTTTTTGAAGTTGATTACAAAATACATACCAAGGAATCTTAGATGGGATGGCACTAAGTACTACTGGAGACGGTGACGTTTGAGTTGAATCTTGATAAAAGCTGGAAATTCTACGGGGGAGTGGGAAGGAAGGGAAATTTCAGACAGCCATTGTAAAGGCATGGACACAGGAAAACAAAAAGAGTTTCCTGTTTGAGCAATGGCAAGTAGAATCACAGAATGCATGAAGAAGAGTGTAAGGATATTAGGAAGCTTGGAAGAGGCCAAATTAACAAAAGCTTTAAATGAGAAAGGACTTCTTATTTTACTCTCTAGATGATAGCCACTGGAGCTTTCTGAGTAGGGAGAAGGTTGGTGCAGTGGGGCTAATTAGGAGCCTATTTCAATAGCCCAAGTAAGAAGTGATGAGGGCCTGAACAGGGTGATGGCTGTGTGAACAACGAGTGGGGTGTGTATGAGACATGCTGTGAAGGGAGAAATGACAAGATTTGGCAGCAGAGTGGATATTTGGGGTGGGGGAGAGTGAGAAGTCAAGGGTGACTACTAGGTTGTGAGGCTAGGTAACTGAGAAGAATAACGACAGGAAAAGTTGGGGAGAATGGGGGGCTTGGAGGGAAAGAGAATGAG
Organism: Pseudochirops corinnae; assembly: GCA_028646515.1. Classification (NCBI taxonomy): domain Eukaryota; kingdom Metazoa; phylum Chordata; class Mammalia; order Diprotodontia; family Pseudocheiridae; genus Pseudochirops; species Pseudochirops corinnae. Next base: position 20,299,040 of record CM053589.1, on the reverse strand, counting down.
TGCTGTGTTGGACACCGTGATCTTGAGCTGCCTAGAGAGGGCCTAATTCAAGATGTGCAAGTGGCAAGTTAATGATGTAGTACTGGAGCTCAATAGAGATTAAGGAGGGACAAACAGATTTGGGAATCATCTGCACTGATGAGGGCTGATGAAATCACTGAGAGAATACAGACAGATGAGGGTCGAGGACAGAGTCTAAAGGGACATGCACAGTTAATGGGCATGATGTGGATGAAGAACAAGCAAAAAGGGACTGAGAACAACTTTTCCCAGTGTCTGCAATATGTCCTTCTTTACTTGTTGCACTTGAAACCCCTCCTTAAAGCTCAATTCAAATGTTTCCTCTTACACAAAATCTTTTCTGATCTTCTAAGTATAAAATGGCTCTCACTTCCGTTAAAATCTTACATAACATGTTATTTACTCTTAATATACTGATATTATTTTATATGCATGATATTTATGTGAATGTCACATTCTCACACACAGTTTCAAGAGGGGAGGGGCTGTACTTTCCACCCCTAAACTTCGTATCTCCCCCAGCATTAGAACTAGAACTGGAAGGGACCTCAGAGGCCAATATAGTCCAACCCCGTCATTTTTCAAATTTAATACATGATACTGAATTGAACATACTTTTTAATGACAGTGATGAACTATGAAAGGAAAACTGATCTTTAGCAGTGAAAATCTGACAAAATTAGAAATCTTATTGATCATCTACTCTAAATCCCTAAGTAATCATCTAAAATAAACTGTGGAATGGTTTGAATTATTTAAAAGTGATGTAAATAGGCCATTTAGATGGTGAAAATATGCCAAGAAGATTTAGGATATTATTAAAGACATGTGCCTTTAGTATGCTGTTCTTTATTATTCCATGATTAAACGCAAATTACTATAATTCTTCATATTTCCAGTGTACTTTTCAAAGCATTTCTAAGCACAATGCCAACATTCACTCACCCATCCACAAAAATATCTCTACAAATCTAGTAATATTATTGTCGTGCATAAAAAATGAAGCCCAGTGAGATACACATTCTACCAACCTAATCACACAGTAAGTACAGAAGACAAAAAAAAAAATTCCAAAATTCTTCATTTCCAACCCACAAGTTCACATTTTTTCCTCTTGTACTGGGAAAAGAAGCTCTAGACTTCAGCCAGTTTTGGCTTACTTGAAATTGTAGAGGTGAAGGAAGAAGAACCAATATAGAAACACATGAAAGCAGGAGTGGGAATAAGTCTATATTTATGAATTTCTGAGAAACTACCATGCTTAGATCAAAACCTTATCTGTATTATCTCTTTCTACCTAGCCTAGAGACTCAACCTGGCCCTTTTCACTTCTCACAGCATGATTATGTTTTCTTCACTGAAGATGAATCATCATCAGCTTATTAGTAATGAACAAGTAGGTAAAGTATCCCCAACTGGGCCCACATGGTTAATTGTGTGCAATATAGGATGTCAAGAGTGCCAGCATCATTTGCTGTGTGAATTCAAACAGGTGTCTGAGCCATGGGGAAGGAAGGGTGGAAATTAGAAACTGATTTTCAGAAGGGAAATGATTTGTTTTCCAACAAAGCAAGTTGAGAGAGGGAAAATATAATTTATATTTGATTATATTAAATGATAGGCAGAAGTAGTGATTCCACAGTGTGAATGTGAGGGAGGTGGACATTACTCACCAAGATAAGGGAGTGAGGTTTTTCCTAATACTAGTTATCTGCTTCAGGTTCCTCATTTTCAAAAATTACACTGATAATACAGCTTATCACATTTACAGGATAACTGTAAGGAATGAGTGAAATCAATGTATTTTGGAAAAAAAAATTTTGGAAAAAAATATGAAAATTACTCAGAATATGCTAAGAGCCACCCTAATATCTGAACCTTATTTCCCCCAAACTTCCTTCCAGAATTAGTCTTGCTTTTTCAACCTCATTGTAGTAGGGAGGTAATAAGATATTTAGGTACTGGAACTTCAGAAGACATTTACAGTTTTTAACAATACTGGCTGTTGCAATCACCTAGAGGGAAACAGATGTAGAAAAGAATGGTGGTGACTGCTTCTCATTTGCAAGTGCAAATTAAACAGGAGGGCAGCAGCTTGTTTCTTTTGTAGTTTCCCATCATGGCAAAAGGACAGAATTCAGAATGGTTGCCCTGCAAATCACAAGGCTTTCACATGCCACTCCTGTATGGTGTACTCTTCAGACTGCTGGGCCTTGCCATCCTCCCTATAGATTGGTCTTTCAGAACAATGGGGTCTGCTGCTATACCTTCCTCTATGTGTTTTCAACCACTATTAGAACGTAAGGTCCTTGAAGGCAAGGGCCGTTTCTTTTATACGTGTATGACCAGGGAGTTTGGCACTTAGGGGGTTCCATGCTAACATTTAATAAAAGGTTAATTGAAACAAATTGTTGTGACTGATTACTGTGCTATAAGAAAGGTCAAATGAGAATAATTCAGAGAGGCCTAGGAAGACTTGTCTGAATTGATGCAGTCACATATCTAACATGGAAAACAATGCATATAATTACTGCAATAAACTAAATGAACAGAAAAAGGAAATATGACATGCTTTTCAAATCTACTTGTCCAGATCTAATCTTTCTCAACTTCCAATCTCACATCTCCAACTGCCTATTAGGTATTTCAAACTGGATATCCCATAAACATGTGAAATTCAACATGTCCAAAACTGGACCCTTGACACTCTCTAACTTCCCTATTATTGCTGAAAGGATACCCCAAACACCCACGCTTACAACTTAGGTATCATCCTAGACTTCTCACTCTTCCTAACCTTCTATATCCAATAAGTTGTCAAGTCCTGCCCTTTCTATCTTTATAAAAATCTGTTATATGCCTTCCCTCCTCTCCTCTAGAACTGCAGCCACCTCAGTGCCGGCCCCCTCGTTACTTCATCCTAGATTACTGCCACAGCCTGCTTGTTGGACATCCCTGACTTAAGTCTCTCCCAACTCCAGTCCATCCTCCATTCAATTCTCAATCCGATCTTCCGAAAGTATAAATTTAACCAAGTCACCTCCCTAAAAAAAGTCCCGTGGTCTCCTATTGCCTCCTGGATCATATGTAAAAGGCTCTGGCCTCTTCTTACCTTTCCAGTCTTCTTATACTTTATTCTTCTCTTCATATTCAGTTATCTAGCAACTGCTGGCCTCCTAGTTGTTCCTCACACGTGATACTTCATCTCCCAAATCCAGGAATTTCACTGGCCGTGCCCCATGCCTGGAATGTTCTCCTTCCAGCCTCAGCCAAAGGAAGCCTTTCACAATGCTCTTTAGTTGCAGTACCTTCCTTCCAAGATTACCCTCCGATTCATCCCACATGGACATTACTTGTAATTGGCTGTTTGCCTGCTGCCCCCTCTTTGCACTGTGAGTTCTTTGAGAGAAGGGACTGGTTTTTTGCTTTTCTTTGTGTCCCCTGAACTTAGCGCAGCGCTGGGCACATGGCAGGTGCTTAATAAATAATGAAAGCTGACTCACTAATTGACTAAAGCGTGTCCTCGGGAAAGAAATGAGAAATGAGGGCATCATTGAAGACATGGGAGCACTAAGGCATCATGCAGTAGTTGCACCATTGCCTTGGAGTCTAGAAAACATGAGTTTAAATTTGAACTCTGACACTATCTGTGTGACCTTGGGCGGTCACTTAACCCCTCTAAGCCTCAGTTTCCACATCTGTAACATAAGGGGGTTGGATTAGGTGACTTCTAAGGTCCCGTACAACTAAATCTATGATTCTCTGGGTACAGAACACTGCACATAACAGTTTGTTGGTTAATTTTGCTGAATTTAACTTTTTTGTTTCATTCTGTGTTAGAAGGAAAGGGCACAGAAGCAGGTTTAATTTGAAAACAAAAGTGATATAAAACCAAAAGATGGCACTATTTTTTTTTAAACCTAACTGATTTTAAACAAAAACAAAAACAAAAGTTGCTTTGACATTTTGGTTAGAGCTAATAAAAAGACCTGACCGCAAACAGCATTCCTTGGCTCCTTAACATAGTTAATACAACTTCTGATGTTTGGGATGTCTCTGATACTGCCTTAACCTTTTAGTATTAGGGTTTAGTATTATTGCTTGGCCTTTTACAACTCCATTGCTTAGCATCCTGACACTTACCTTTAAATGATATTGAGTGGGGTACACACTCTCTCTCTGCACCCTCTGTGAAGACTCCTCAGAATGAGGAGAAGGGAGGGAGACTATCTTGAAACCAGAGACAGATTTTTATAAGACTGTACAGACCTGAGTCCTGGGTCTCCTAAGAAATTACACAACCTAGGACCCTTCCCCACTCCCCTTGCTGTCAATCAGCCCCAAGCACTTCAAGAATTTTAGGTATCTCTTAGTGCCCTTCCCCCTTTTTCACTTTGGTGTTTGCCAAATAAGGATAGGAACTTTTGGACTGGCTATCCCCTATTTCCTTGTTCCTTCTCATTGGAGAAGATTTTGTGCCCAGACTATAAACCAGCCTCCCTGCCAACGGAAGAAGAGACAGTGGTGGGAGAGGGCTTGACTGTGTCAGGGTATAAATTCTTGTTCCATTTTCTGTAACATGCCTCATTCTGCTGGCTCATACTGGTGGAAGGGGTGCCCTCTTCTCTTGAGAAATGAATAAAACTTCCTGTTCTTTCCTCAAGATAACTCTGACTTTTAATTTTTGGGGGGGGCAGAAGGATAGGAGTTTTTGGGGTCCCCATAACCCACATAATACTATACTTTCTTTCACAATCTAATTTGTATAAACAGTAAATCTACAAAGATACCCTACTTGGAACAATTCAACTCAAAAATTCACAGAATCAAAGAATTTTAGCATTAGAGGAAACCTTAAGCAGTCATCTAGTCTCAGCCATACTCAAAAAGGAATCTGTAACTATACTTATTATGATACACCACACAAACAGATCAGGTGGTCCAGCCTCTACTCAAAGACCTCTAAGAAAAAGAAGCCTAATCATGAGCTGAGGAAACCCATTCTACTTTTGGACACCTCTGATTGTTAATAAGATTTTTCCTGACAACAAGCCTAATCGAGCTCTTGGTAAATTCCTGGTTCATCTCTCTATTGCTAAACCAGATAAATCTAATCTCTCTTCCATATGAAAATCTTTCAAATATCTGAAGACAGACATCATAACTGCACTGAATCTTTTCTTCTCCAGTCCATCATTCGACATGGAGACAAGGCCAAGGGTGTCACTAGGTGAACAGAACCTATCAGATGGGGTCTCACCAGGGCTGCGGACAGTGGCATTATCATTCTCCTTATTCCTGGTGACTATCCACACATAATTCTGTCCAAGTTCACATTTGCATTTTCTGAATGCTGCTGCATAGTTTCATTGAGATTGTAGTACACTAAAAGCTCATCTTTTTTTTTTCCCAGACAAATTATTGTCTAACTATGACCCGCAATCCTGTAATTATGAAGTTAATTTTCTTGAAATGAAGTGCAAGACTTTCCATTTATCCTCACTGAATTTCTTCTTATTAGATTCAGCTCAATGCTCTAGTCTTTAAAGATCCATTTGGATTCTGTTTCTGTCATCTAGTGTTATTAGCTATCCTTTGCATCTGTGATATATGCAAATATGATGAGCATCCCGACTACGCCTTTATACTGGTAAAAATTTTAAAACAGCATAAAACCAGGGCGGGGGGGGGGGGGGGGAGGATACTTGGAGTTAAGACTTGAAGAAGTAGAGATGAGGGAGTACATTGCACGCACAGGGGAAAAGGTTCATACAAATCCATGGAGGTAAAAAGAGAGTGCCAAGATTACAAAATAACTGGTAGTCACTTTGGCTAGAACACAGTTTGTGAAAGGAGGCTGTGAGCCCAAAGCAAACTTCATAAAAAGATGTATTAAGAACCTGTGAGAAGTATCTTCCCAACCCCTTTCTATAAGGCCATAAGACAACTTTCCTACCAAAGCAATCAGGGGCTTTGTTAGTCTGTATATTTTTGTGTGCTTTTTATGCAGCTCATCAGATTGTGAGTTCCTGGAGGGCAGGTATTTTTCTTCCTTTATCCCTAGCTTAGCAAGGGCCTGGGACTAGGCAGGTGCTTAATTAGTGTTTATTGGCTCAAGGTGTCACCTAGAACAACAAAATATCTATCAATCAATCTAAGAATTTAATCTTATGTCATGACTATTTTCATCCTAATGACTATAATTGTATTTTAAATAGAAGACATAGTTTCCATTCACAAGAAATTTGTAAACTATAGCAGGAAAAACAGACCATGTGGGTGCAAAATGACTGAAGAAAAAATATTTTTCTAGAGAAGCTTTTTCTCTCTAAGATTTCTGTCCCCTTAAAGATAGAAAAGAACTCTTTTCGTACATAAAAAGGCACATACTGAAAGTATTTTTGAAAAAAATATTTTCCCCATGATAAAAGTCTTCTTTATAGAAAATTCTCATTCAATATACAAAAATGGTTCATATTGAAAACTGAATGAGGATCTGTGGAAGGTCAACGATAAGACTGAAATTAAAAGAAAATAATATATGGTTAAATTCGCTATAGCAATTTCAAGGGTTTAAAAAAAATTTTTAGATTAAAATCCTCAAAGGGATTTATAAGTGAGATTCTTTAATATGAAACAATAATCATCAGCAATCATATGCAAGAATTAGCACTTGAGTTAAGAACATTTGGCCACTTAAAATCAGGAGGAAAAAACACTGAAACTAACTGAAGCAGGTGGTAGGCACATGTTACAGTGGGAGGTGGGGGGGTGGGGATTAGACTGTGACCAGATCATAGCTTAAAGATAACATTTTTATGGGATAAAATTTAATGAACATGTGGAAATGGAAAACACTGAGAAAATAGAGCTATTTCCATTTTAAATGAGGATGATGGCTCTGTACCACCAGCTGTTTAGAGTTCATTGAATGAGTATCTAGTTGATAAGAGATAATTACCTCTTCCCTACAGGAGGTGAAGTGTTTCTCATTCTACAGACACCTCAGATGAATGGCCAAGAGAAAAAGAGAACAAAACTGCATGTCAAAATCAGTTTGGTTCTTAATGGTCTCCTTAAAAAATTTAACTGTAGGAAAATTTGTACCCTGAAACATACACTAACATCAGGGTATCATTTTGCTTTGACCTTCCCCTATCTTAGAAAGAAAACAAAGACCACTGCCCACCATAACTATGTAGTCTATAGCAGTAGGAGGAGTTCAAAAGGGGAGGGAAGGGAGATTCTATTATCGACACAACTTTATTCTTTTTAGTTATTAAGGAGTCCTTTGTGTGAGAAAACAATAGTTAGAATCACAGACATTTGATAAAGAAAGATGCCATAAACCAATCCCACTATATGTGTTGTCTCCTCTTATCAGAGCATAAGCTCCTTGAGGGCAAAAGCTATTTATGTTTTTATATTTGTAAGCCCAGTGCTTCATTCATTCATTCATTCAATGGTGCTTCCTGTTTTTATAGATATTCCAAGCTAAAACGTCTACTTCTACAACCTCTTTTAGTGTTGTTGTCCTTCCTCTTAATTCAAGCGTACTGCTTCCTCTAAGCTTACCTGAAGATATGTTATTCTCCTCTGGACCAGCTCTGTCAGATCTTTGGCTTCTTTTTCTCGCCAATCACCGGCTCCATCTGCTTGACTGAGGTAGTACAGATCTGTCATTATTGACCTATAAGAAGAAGGCAACAATAGAGAACTAATTCAAAGAATCACATCAGAAATCTGAGTAAAACTGATCAACAGAACAAGAGTATCCAATTACACAAATATATTGAAATACCTGACGGTGATAGATATTCATTACATTTTTTCATTGAGAATACAGGATCAAGCAGTTGGCCTCTAATAGCCACATTTGAACCTAATGAATTCTTAGTATTGAGGCAAACATCTGTTCAGGGTACAGGAAGCAATCTCTTTGTAAGGCCTTATGACATTTTAGAAGAAACACGAAAATATTCTGATTAACAGATGAATCTTCAAATAGAACCTATGTCTATATTCTAAAGGCATCTTTTCTAGCTTCTGCACATCTATTCTCATATTTAGGCATCATGAATAGTTAGAAAACATGAAAAAGGAAAAGCTCTACCATGACTCATATGTTGGTTCAATTTAATGTCCTGACTTTGAGGCTCCTGCTTAAACTGTGTTAGACTGTGTACAAAATCACTAAGACAGAAGGAAGGCCACAGAAAACTAAAAACAAGAAGACAACAAAGTTATAGGTTGAATTTTCTAATTGAATTTGTTACATGCTTAAAAAATAACCAGCACTCAACAGAGATCTGTAATATCATGCGTAACAGAGACTGGTCAAAGAGTCCAGTTTCTACGAGCATGTATAGAGTGCCTCTCAGCAATCACCCACATGGAAGATAACAGAGGATCCTGCTTCCCGGGATGATCATAATGGTATGTGATGGAAGCATCTTGGAGAGATGTGGATCTGAGATTTCTGTTACTGGTTCTGGTCTATCCACCAAGTAGCGAGGAGGAGCCTCTGTGATGAGCTCCAGCTACCCAAGTGGAATGAGAAGGGAGACAGACATTGAAAAAACACTAGTCAACTTGTTTTCACCCTCTTCATGTAACTTCTTTCAGACTGATGGCATTCCAGCATGGAATTCTCTCCCATCTGAGGCAGACATGACTATTTTGTCTTAGGTGAAGGCTTGCAAAAGTCAGCAAAGTGAGCCACCTTAAGTTCAGGAGTCTAGGAATGGAATCCACACTTGATTTCTCAGCCAGCAAAGTATGGATGCCCTGAGGAGCAAGAAGTAGCAGCCTATAACATTCAACACTGTTGAGGAGCTGAGACAAGAGCTCATTGAGCAGAGATGCTGCCTCTGGAAATGAACTTGGTGGGACCAATACCATGTAGAAACTGCATTAGCCTGATGCCATTCTTCCCCAGACACCAAAGTGAATAATGGAGAATAAACTCCTTGATGTGTTAGGGAGGAAATGTACGTATTTACATTTCTGATATATCTTATAAGAAAATATCCCTTCACAAATGTTAATTTATGTTAACTCGTTAAATGGAACAAGGGTGCTAGTCATTAGTGGTTAACAGTGGAGGGATCCAACAGCATTCGAAAAGATACACCCCAACCTTGCAGTGACACCCTGAGGAGGCCACGATGCCAGTCTTGCTTTGGGAAAATGAGGCAAAATATATACTCACTACACATGTAGCTTTTTCTCAAAAGGCCACTTTATTTGGTATTTATTAAGTTTTATGAGAAAATCCCCCACGTTACACCTGGTTCTGACTTGTGAAAGACTTAGGTTCAATTGATATATAGTATAGCATAGATTACAACAGCAACATATACTCTGGAGATGATTTTGGTGGGTTTTTTTTTACTGGATAGCATCAACATTTGTAACAGATATTAAGAGTTTTGATTTTTAAGATATATAGAAATTCCTACTATATGTAAGGTGCAATATAGGCACTGTGGATATAAAGATAACAGAATCACAGATCTAAAGCTGAAAGACCTTAAAAATTCACCAAGACCAGTGATGTCAAACCCAAATAGAAATGAGGACCATTAATCAGTACATAAGGATTCTTGCAGGCTACATGTTCACTTAGATTTAAAATGTAATATACTCTATATTTTACTGAGTTTTTATTTTGTTAAATATGTCACGATTATATTTAAATCTGGTTCAGGTCACACTTGAGAGTGTCGTGTGCCACATGCGCCCTATAGGTCACATGTTTGACATGTCCTTTACTTTAGAAGGAAACTGAAGTCTGCAGAGGTGATTTAATTTGTCCAAAGTCAAGCAGTTGAACAGGGCAATATGACATCAAATGCTCTTTCCAAAACACTTTCAAAAAGCTTACAATCTAATGCAGAGTAGGGACTGAAAAGGATATATATACAGGCTGCATCAGGGTATGAGACTAGTACAAAGGAGAAATTCAGGTAAAGTACTATCAGAAATATAAAAAGGGAGAGATCACTTTGAACAAAGGAAGATAAAAAGCTGATATCTGTACTGGGCACTGAAATAAGTGAAAAAGTGATTTCAACAGATGGAAATGCAGAGGGAAGACTCCTTTAGGTATGGGGTATGTATGACATGAACAAAGGCAGAGGGAGAATAAAAGAGGATGAAAAATAGAGAGGTATATTAGGAAAATTACTGAGACAGGATTGTGAAGAATGGATTGTATTGGGGACAGTCTGTAGGCATGAAGACCAGATGAGGCTGTTATAAAAGCACCTGACCTAAGAAATTGAGAGATGCTGACAAGGTAGAATGAACAGGGCTTGGTAACTAATTGACTGAAGTATGTTGGAGGATGGAGTTTGTGGGCAGCTAAGATTACAAGTCCATATGACTGAGAACATGGTAGTGTCATTAACATAAATAAAGAAATGAAGGGGAAGTCAAATTTTGGAAAAAAAAGTTCTGTATTAGCAAAGGATTTTAATTTTAGACATGAAAGCATGAAATCTATGTTTCTTACAGGTAATTTGAAACACAGGACAGGAGATCTGGAGAAAAAGTTTAGGCAGAGAAAGAGATTTAAGAGTCATCTAGAGGTGACCAAATACGTCATGAGAGATATTTGAAGCTATAAGAGTTGAAATGAATAGAGAGGGTGTACTGCTCCAAAAAAAAAAAGCTTAAGACAGAACACTAATATCACTGGGATGTAGAAGAAGGTAGAGAAGACAGCAGAGGAGACAGAAAACTAATCTGGGAAGCAGAAGGAGAACCATGAAAGAAAAGTATCAAGAACAAAGGGGTGATCAACAAGGTCAAATGCCCTAGAGGTCAAGAAGGATGATTGTGGTGGGAGGGGGGACTGGCTTACAAAGACCTAGGAGAGAGTAATTTTGTTTTTGTTTATCCTTCATTCTCAAAGAGGACCATGACAATTGGAAGGTGATCCATAACTTGCAAGTGAATTGGATTTAAGTGAGGGAGGGCTGTGCAAGGTCACCAGCCTCTGGAAGACAAAGTGGCAAGATATAGATCAGGTCAACTGGAGATGGTCCAGGATGAGAGAGTTGTTTTGGTAGATTAGTGAAGACAAAAAAAACAGGATTATGTAATTACAAGAAGTTAGGAGGCGGAAAACTAGAATATTCTTTTTTAGAATTTTAAAGGGGAAAATATATGAGAATAGTTTGATGGAGTAAGGTGGATCGAGGGGAAGATGTTTTTGTTGTTCTTAGAATTTTTATATAACATTTTATTTTTTCCCCAAATTACATGTACAAGTTATAAGTTCCAAATTTTATCTCTCTCTCCTTCCCTCTTCTCCCCAATCTCAGACAGTAAATAATACAATATAGTTTAAACACGTTTAATCATGTAAAACATTTCCATATTAGTCATATTTTTGGCATAAATGACTGTCAGATGAGTGGAGGGTAACACCAGAAAGGGAGATATTGCAAACACATAAGAGAAGATGATTGATAAAGCAAGATCACAATGGAGATAAAAGGGTTGGAATCCCTATACATAAGGATTCTCAATATGACATATCTATAGAAATTTAGATTTTCATTTCTAAAATATACAGGGAATTAAATAAAGTCTATAAGAATATAAGTCATTCCCCAATTGATAAATGGTCAAAGGATATGAACAGGCAATTTTCAGAGGTTGAAATTAAAGATATCTATAAGCATATGAAAAAATGCTCTAAATTACTATTGATTCGAGAAATGCAAATCAAAACAACTTTGAGGTACCACATCTCACCAGTCAGATTGGCTAAGATGACAAAACAAGAAAATAACAAATGTTGAAGAGGATGTGGAAAAATTGGAACACTAATGCATTGTTGGTGGCCTTGTGAACTAATACAATCATTCTGGAGAACAATCTGGAACTATGCCCAAACGGCTATAAATAATTGCATACCCTTTGACCCAGTAATACCAATTGTGGGGTTGTATCCTAAAGAGATCATAGAAGTGGGAGGAAGACCTACATGTACAAAAATATTTATTGCAGCTCTCTTTGTGGTGGCAAAAAACTGGAAATTAAGGGGATGCCCATCACTTGGGGAATGGCTGAACAAGTTGTGGTATAGGAATGTAATGGAATACTATTGTGCTATAAGAAATGGGGAGAAGATGGTCTTCATATTCACCTGGAAAGGCCTATACAAACTGATGCTAAGTGAGAAGAGCAGAACCAGGAAAAATTTGTACACAATCGCAGACACAGCGTATGTGTGACAACCAACTTTGATAAACTGGACTCTTCGCAGAAACACACAGGTATAAGACAACTCTACAAGTCTCAGGTTGGAAGGAGATGTCTACATTCTGAGAAAGATCTAAAAAAACCGGAGTTTAAATGGAAACTGAAGCAATCTATATGCTATCGTTCTTTTCCATGTTTGGTTTTCTTTCTTTTTTCCCATTGTTCATTCCATTAGTTACAACCCTTCTATACAACCAGACTACTGTACAATGTGAAAGTATTTCCAGATCCTATACATGATTGCACACCACCATTGGGGGTGGGGGGAGGGAGCAGAGAAAAACTGAAACTCAAGGGATTGTGGAACTGAATCTTGTAAACTATAAGTAAATAAACAAGTCAATGAAAAAAATACATTTAGAGTCACTGTCAATTTCTCTATGATACAGAATCATAGATTTATATTTGCAAAAGACATTGGAGGTCACTGAATCTAATCCTCCTCACACTTTAAATGAAACACTAAGGTTAAGTGACTTGTCTAGGGTCTCAAAGGTAGTAAGTGTCTGAGGCAGGATATTAACTCAGTTCCTTCATAACTCCAAAGGCTAGCACTTTAACTACTTTGCCACCTAGTTTTTATTCTTTCACTCTCATAATCAGTAGAGGTAATGTTCAAAGGGCCAAAATGAAGTAAGTAGCAAGGTATGAATAAGAAGAAATAATGCAGGGGTCAAGAAACCTAATTCTCTCTCTTCGCCTTCCTCTCTCTCCCTCCCACACACACACACTTTGCCACACAAGTCAGTAAAGTACTTTCCTTTTCTCCAAAGAGCTTCTCTCTTTTTTTTTTTTAGTTTTTAGAAAGGGGTATTTATTAAATATGTATAGCAACAACAATTGTTGCATAAATGTCTCCCCTGCCCCAAAATTGGGGCACATTCTCTCCTTTCACACACAAGGGAAAAGTGGGCTGAGACTTAGCTCACATGTCCAAAAGGAAGAATCATAGATCCTGGTCATGGGAAGTCCTTTTCTCCCTTTGTGGAATCCTCGTGAAGTTCCCCTTAGACGATGCCCTTTTGGGCTCTGACAGTTGGTGCCCTGTAGAGTCCTGAGTCTTCATATGTTTATTTGGTTTATGTTTAATTGGTTCTGAGTCTCTCAGCTCTTGACCTAGATTGTGCCATCAGACAGTGCTTCCCAGGGACACCACAATGTAAGCTGATGAGAGCTCCAACTCTTCTTACTTTTCTTTTCTTCTTTTTAAATAAATAAATTTATTTATTTTCTTGTTTACATGATTCATTTCCACGAGATTTTGAGTTACAAATTTTCTCCCCACCTTTCCCCTACCCAACACCTCAAAACAGCCATCCCACTGTATAGCCTCTCCCACAATCTGTTCTCTCCTATGTCCTCCCCCTCGCCCTTGTGAGTTTCCAGTAGGGCAGGAAGGATTTCCCTACCACAGTGCCCGTGTATCTTAATTCCCAGTTGGATGTAGTTAATAATAATAATTGTATATAGATATACATATATATTTTTAACATTTGATTATAGAAATTTAAATTCTAGATTCTTTCCCTTTCTCCCTCATTACCCACCTCCACTGGAAAGACAAGCAATTAAATGCAGGCTGTATATGTGTAATTATGCAGAACCTCTCCACAGTGGACATATTGTGACGGACTGATTATATGTCTCTCCTTCCTATCCTGCCCCACCCTGTTCTATTCTCTACCCTGTCCCTGTCCCTTTACAGAAGTATGTACTTCCATCAACCCTCTCCCCGACCCTGCCCTCCCTTCTGTCATCCCACCTCTCATCCCCATCCCACCTACTCTCCTGTGTGGCAAGATACCCAGTTTAGAGTTTATGTCAGTCCCTCCCTAAGCCAAATTCAATGAGAGTAAGGTTGACCCATTTCCTTTTGCCTTCCTGTTCTTCCCCTCCATTGTAATAATTATCCCTTGCCTCTTCTATATGAGATGATTAACCCCATTCTGTCTCTCCCTGTCTCCTCTTATTCTAATCCTCTCCCACCTGAGAATTACACCTTTTAGAGTATCGTCCCTTCCTATTCAATTAATCCTGTACCTTCTATATACACATACATACACATACTGAGATATGTATTTGTACGCATATATAAACCCTCCTATATAGACATATGTATATGTATACGTATATGTACATTTGTATTTCTCCTATTCTCATACTAAGAAAAGTTTCATAAGTTACAATTATTGCTTGTCCATGTTGGCATGCAAACAGTTCAATTTTGATACATTCCTGATGATTTCTTTTCCATGTTTACCTTCTCATGCTTCTTGTATTTGAGTGTCAAATTTTCTTTTCACTTCTAGTTTTTTCAGCAAGAATGTCTGAAAGTCCTCCACCTCACTGAATGACCATATTTTCCCCTGGAACACTATACTCAATTTTGCTGGGTATGTGGTTCTTGGTTTTAATCCTAGCTCCTTTGATCTCTGGAATATCATATTCCAGGGCCTTCAATCCCTTAAGGGAGAAGCTGCTAGATCCTGGGTTATCCTAATTGTGTTTCCACAGTATTCAAATTGTTTCTTCTTGGCAGCTTGTAGTATTTTCTCCTTGATCTGGAGACTCTGGCTATAACATTCCTAGGAGTTTTCTTTTGGGGATCGTTTTCCAAGAGGTGACTGGTGAATTCTTTCAAGTTCTATTTTGCCCTCTGGTTCTAAAATATCAGGGTAATTTTCCTCAAGAATTTCTTGAAGAATGCTTTCTAAGTTCTTTTTTTGATCATGGCTTTCAGGTAGTCCAATAATTTTTAAATTGTTTCTCCTGGATCTGTTTTCCAGGTCAGTGATTTTTTCAAGGAGATATTTCACATTGCCTTCTATTTTTTCATTTGTTTGGATCTGTTTGATAGTATCTTGGTTTCTCATAAAGTCATTTGCTTCCACTTGCTCCACTCTAATT
>CM053589.1:20265359-20283336 GCA_028646515.1 Pseudochirops corinnae | reverse complement strand
AGGAGAGAATAGATTGGGGGAGGGGGGACACACTGGGATGGCTGTTTTGGGGTGGGGGGGGAAAGAGGGGGAGAAAATATGTAACTCAAAATCTTGTAGAAATGAATGATGCAAACTATAATAAAATAAAAAAAAAAGAAAGTCCCTCCACTATTTTTTATTGTCCCTCTATCTTTATCGTCCCTTTGTTGGGGAAATGAATCTTTGACGCTTGACCAATAGGCCTATGAGCGCTTGACCAATGGATGCCCCAGTCTTTGCTTTGGCAGAGGCTCTCTATTGTCCTATATGGGATGAGTTACCATTAGCTCTGGCCATTTTTGGACATCCTGGTCATTGATCATAGGCATGAACTGAAGGTTCTCTTTGAGGGCCAATATATAGGTCTTTTAACCAGTGTGATCCTGCATTTTACTTTGCCTCATCTGTATTATCTAGATGTCAAGCACTATTAAACTAAGACCCTTCAGAAAGGAGGCATTTCAGATCATTAGGAGGATCTGAAGTCTCATTCATTGAAGGGGGTCACGTCCCTTTCATAAATGGTTATTGACTCAGAGCTTTGCCTCACTTGTTCTTTACTGCCTCTTGGACATTTTTATGACCGTACAATACATTATCCATTTATGCCACACAACAAACCTGAGATAGATAGTACAACTAATACCCCCACTTTACATATGAGGTCCAAAGAGCTAAGTGACCCTGGGCAAATTACTTAACCCTTTTTGCCTTAGTTTCCTCATCTGTAAAACGAACTGGAGAAGGAAATGGCAAATTACTCTAGTATCTGTGCCAAGGAAACCCCAAATGGGGTCATGAGGAATCATATATTACTAAATTGACATAACAACAACAATTTGGATGTGGTTCACTATTCTAGTCACGAAGATCACACATATCTGTTAAGTAGCAACCCCAGGATCAAACCTAAATCTTTTGTTGCCAGATCTGGTACAATTTCCATGAAAATTATAGCTGCCTCTCACATAAAACATTTTTTACCTTCAAAGAACTAATAGTCAAGTGGAGGGAAACAAATGTACTATGCATAACTATAATACAAGAAGGAATGTGGAAGTGTAAATGAGAGGTCTTGGGCATATACCACGAGAAATTTAATATAGGAGAGATCAATTTTAGTTGGTGGGATCAGGGAAGATCTTCGTGGAGGAGGCAGGCCTTAAGGGAAGGGAAGGGAGGGATTTTTAATGTAGAGATGGGAGGAGGGAGCTTGTGAGCAAACAGTACACATGCCATGATGTGTGTATGTGGGAGTAGGGGTGAGGTGGAGTGGGGGAACACAGGAAGGTTAACTTCTAAGATATTATGCAGCACCAATGAAGTCCTCCCAAAACCCTGGGCAAACTATTGTAATAGTAATGGAATTTGAAGTTCCTTTTGTATTGTTAAGCTGAGAGGTACTTAGCACCTAGTTTCAAATTAAAGAAACAGAAGATATGAACTCCTGTTGCTGATGGAACAGGAGGGGCTGAATAAGGAGGAACAATACTGTATATAAGGAAAGACTCTGTCTGGGAAAGTCAGGATTTCTTGAGATAAACTTGGAAGCAGAGCAGCTGCTGGAGAGAATTGAGAACTGAGAACAGAGTCAGAATTTCTTGGAGCAAGCCACATGCAGGCAGAAACTGGACCTGCTGGAGGAAGCATGACTGTTCTGTTTGTGGCCTTAACTTCCCAAGAACAGAGACTGTGAAGGATTTAAGGTGGACTTGACACAGTGAGCTTCAATGTGGAACAGGAAGTGCATGGAGAGCTGGACAAGGATCTGGAAGTTGTCTGCCTTTGAACCCAGGTGACAGTTTGGTGAATTCAGGTAGGAGCTGGGACCATGGAAGGGGATCCAGAAAATCTGAGAACTTGCTCTGAGTCAAAATTAAAAGACCTCTACATGAATACTGAGTAGTGACTAACCCTGATATGAGGTTTTGCTTTGCAACTCACTTTGGGAAGAGTTCTGTGATTTGGCCAGATGAAACTCTGGGCAGCTGTTGAGTCCCCCCAGCTTCAAAAACCCAGATATTGGTGCTTCCCTCTCTGGTGACTAACTAGGTATGGATGTAATAGCCAGACAGTTGGAAGTCTGGTCTGCTGAATTGTGTTATTTTCTGTTGAATAATAACTGATGGAATTGTAATTTATTTGTGATTATACTTTGTGATTGAATTAAGGACTTTGTGATTGACTAAATTTTTGTCCTACCCAGGGGTGGAGTACTTTGACTTTTGTATTGTGTGTCGCTAAGCCTCCTTAAAGATGATTGAATGACTGAGTTACTAAATGATTGTTCTTTGCTGAAAACTATGTGACCACTGTGGTGAAAACTATGTGGCCATATTAGTGATAAGTTGTTGTGAATGCTGTATTTTGATTTTCTGTGATACATTGTAAAATTGTGAATGCTGTACCTTGATTTTCTGTGGATGTCTTGCTCTGATTTGTTATTGAATAAATAGAGTGTTCACTATGTAATCAGAACCTTGAAAGCTGTTCACAGCAGCCATCCTCTGGAAAGCTGCTCGTACGTGGCTGTACAACTATCAAGCTTAACTTTCTTTATTCAGCGCTCAGATATTGAGTGATATTACAGGCCAAACCTGATCCAGGTTTTTCTGATGCTTCTGGTTTGGACTGGGATGAAATGAGATATTTATAGACTGGCTAAGAGTTAACAAAAGGAGACTTACTAAGCCATAGCATTCTAAGCAAGGATATACCATTGATTTAGCCCAGTGTAGCTTCCCTGCTTCTTTATTGCCTATGCTGGTCTGCTGGGTCAGAAGTCTGAAGGAGGAGTTCCTGATTCCTCATGAGCTGGAACTTTGCACTTAGATCACCAGGAAGCTATGTGGCCTAAACTATGTGATTCAAATCTTAATCTCTTGCACCATTTAAATCTTGAAAATGGTTTTAAAACTTTAAGAAAAATTAGCCTAGTTTATGTAGCAGGACCTTAGGAAATGTTGTTTCTATCATACCCTGCCCTATGGTAGCAAGATTCTAAAGGTCATCTAGAGCAGAGGTGTCAAACTCGCAGGGCTTGAGAATGCCTTAGGTAACACCTCTGAGTGTAGTCTAAAACTAGATAAAAAATATTTAACAATATAAATGAAATTATAATAGAACAAAGGTAATGTTAATATGTGGTTTTCTAAGTCAATATGCAACCAGGCAGCTAGGTGGATAGAACAGCAGACATAGTAGATAGAGCACTGACTCTGGAATCAGGAAAACTTGAGTTCAAATCTGGCCTCAGACACTTAGTAGCTGTGTGGCTCTGGGCAAGTCACTTAACCCTGTTTGCCTTAGTTTTCTTATCTGTAAAATGAGCTGGAGAAGGAAATGGCAAACCTGTGCCAAGAAAATCCCAAATTGGGTCCCAGAGAGTCAGACATGATTAAATTGACATAACAACAAGTTGTTTACTTGTTCTTAGAGAACTTTACACAGTTTAAATCTTCTTACAGTTGTTATTAAACACTCTTGACCCCTGGCATGTTAGGAATAGTAAGGTGCCGGAAAATGTTTAACAATTGGCTCTTCAAAAAGGAGTAACACAGCTTTAAAGTTTAATCTGCTCTGTTAGCATTTTATCCATCCCTTTCTTAAGTCTAGGTAATCAAAAAACAATAAATCGAACCCTGATTGGTAGAGTTCGCTGATTTCTGAGGTATAAATTGAATTGAACATTTAACATTGAACAATTTGAACATCGAACATTTAACAAACAGCTCTCAGAAACTGAAACAAACACACTGCAGTACCTCCCTGGTTAGGTAGCATTATTGGAGGAAAAAACAAAAACAGAGAGTAACACTTCTACTTATCCCCCAAGCCTTCCTCCCCAGTCAATGTTACAGGCCCCTGAAGGGGTGATAGGATATGGTGCTGAATGAAGATCAGAAATCCCAAGCTTCACCTCCCCTCTTTGGAAAGACTGGATGCCGCAGCTTCATAACCTGTTCTATGGGATGGGGAATGCCAAATGCAGCTTACAGAGGGGCTCCAGATGTAAAGTGCTGATGAGGAGCAAGAGTAGCACCAGAAACCTTAGGACTCCAGGGCAGACAATAACACTTCTGACAGAGTCACTGATTCTCATCACAGGTCAGGGTTATGTGTAGTTGATGTGGATACAGAGGTGCCCTAAGGGTTAAAAATTATATTAAGGGTTGCTTTCTCAGTACCTTGGGAGGCCCTCCTAAGCCTGAGAGCATCCTAAAGTAAACTCCCCCCTTATCTTGGACCATTTGGAGTACCATAAAACTTCCCCCTTGTCCTGGACCATGGAATTCCTTGTCTCCTCCATCCTGGGTCATAAAATTTTCCCCCTCTCCCTTATCTTGTGTCATCCATCTTCCTCATCTTGTCCCTAAATCTCCAACCCCCATTAGAAACCCTAAAATTATGTCATCATCCTACAGGCTGTGTAACTTTCTGTGTATATAAGTCTGTTCCTTTTCCTATAACAATGCCTTTGTTTAGCTCCTTGCTAAGTCTCAGACCCATACACTTTTACATCAATAAAGCTCCCTTTAGCTAAGGAGAAGGTCTGATCAAATTCTTTCAAAACCTGAACCAGCCCTCCCAACTCTGACCCTTGACATAGTAAGGTAGCTACAGGGTCATCACCTTCTTGCATAGAGGCAGCTAGATGTAGTTCAATAGATAAAGTGCTGGGCCTGGGGTCAGGAAGACTTTACCCTTCAGTTATCCAGCTGTGCCCAACTCTTCAGGACCCCAACACACTGTTAGTGGGATTTTCTGGGCAAAGTTATAGGAGACGTTTGCCATTTCCTTCTCCAGTAGCTTAAGACAAACAGAGGTTAAGTGACTTGCCCAAGGCCGCACAACTAGTAACTGTCTGCGGCCAGATTTGAACTCAGGTCTTCCTGACTCTAGGCCCAGTCTTCTATCTGCTGAACTGTCTAGCTGCCTCCTAGGTAAAAAGAGGTTAAGTGACTTGCCCAAGGTCACATAGCTAGTAAGTTCAATCTAGATTTGAACTCAGGTCTTTCTGACTCCAGGCCCAGGGCTCTATACATTGCCTAGCTATTCTTAACACAGTGTAGTCGGTGCTTTATAAACATTTTTCCTCTTCTACTCCTTCCACCCTTATTCTGATCCAATTCTGAGGGCCAAACAGACTGTTCTAGGCAGGGCATGATTCAGGGGTGTCTGATGCTTCAGGCTCAGATTGGAATAAAATGAGATATTTGCATGGCATACAAAAGCTAGCAAAAGGAAGTCCACTTAGCCATAACATAGAAAGGATTTACAGCAAAGATACAGCGTTGATTCAGCTGGGCATGCCTTTCCTCCCTCTGTGTTGGCCATATTGAAGTATCTGACTCTTTCCATGCTGTGTTTTTGTACTCAGGTCACACAGAAACTACATTAATGGTTCAGGTCCTAGTACCTTGGGCCATTTACTTCCTGAGGTTGGCTTAAATATTTTTTAGGAAAAGGAGCCTAACCCGCATGGCAGTGTCTTAGGACATATTGCTCCTACTACATGTGTACCCAGCATACAAGTGTTCATGGAGAGAGCATAAAGATATTTGATTCCTAATCCCAGTTCTGCCCCTAATGATTTATGCAGCCTTCAATAAGTAACTTCCCCTTTTTAGAGCTCATTTTCTTCTCCTGCAAAAATGAGGGAGGTGGAGAAGATGACCACCAAAGTCCTTTCTGTAGTTAATATGCTATAATTCCATGATTTGCATTGGCATCCATGATGGAGTGGTCCAGGTGTGCTAGCATTCCCAGTCCCTATTTTCTGCAAACCTTTGGTGACTAGTATGGATTAAAAAGTCCTGTATGAGTCCCAGAATCATAGAATTTCAGAATTCAATATGCCAACTAGTTAAGCCTACCTTTGAGCAGTATTCAGAAGAGGGATAGATGACTGTGGACTGGATTTTTTTAAAGCATTCAAGTCCCTCCCATGTGCCAGGCACTGTGCTAAGTTCTTTACAAATAGTGTGAGATCTGGTATTATTGTAATTTTACAGTTGAGGAAACTGAGTCAAAGGTGAAATTATTTACCCAGGGTCACACAGCTCTCTCTGACTCTAAGCCTATTGCTATATCCACTGTGAAACTTACTTGCCTCGCTTGTCAAGGAAGTCTTCATGGAGAATGTGAGATTCTAAGTGAGTATTGAAGGGTTTGGGGCAGGGATATCATGAACAAAGATTTCTCTTTCTATTATGGCATCCCCTGCTTTTTAGACTGCATCCATAAGAACTTGGAGAACTTTTCTGTTCCCATCTATTAAGGTGAAATGGCTCCAGTAGAGTGAAGTGTAGCCTAAATAGTACCCGAGATCAGTGGTGTGCTAAATGTTTAACTATCACCTTTGGGGGACGGGGGACGTACGTGGAACACACTTTTAAGTTTAATCTGTATTATTAACATTTTCTCCATCATTTTTTTAAGTCTAAACAATAAATGAAACCTTGATTTTGGGCATTTGCTGACCCCTGAGGTATAAATGCTCAGGCTAAAAATTTAACACTGGACTGTCCTGAGCCAATTAAATCTGGCTTCAATATGACCTAACTGAGATATGTGAATGCTTTGCAGAAGAATAGCATGGCCTAGCAGAAATGGCCCCCAAATAAGAATAAGAAATCCCTGGGCTTGTGATCTGGTTCTACCACCTACTTGCTGTAATCTTAGATAAATCATAGCACCTGCCTAATATTTGTTTTCCTCATCTGTAAAATAGTGATGATCCCACTCCCAAGAAGTTATCGGGGAAAGTAAACATTTTGTAAATTGTAAAGTAATAAGGAAACATCAGGAGTATTGCTGATAACCAGCAATGCCTAATGCCTTGATCTACCTGAATAGAATATTACACTGCTCCTCCCCTCCCCCAACCACTTGAAACTAATTAATTCCCTTATAGAGTAGCCGTTGGTTTATTTGTTAAGAAGTGACCTTGCCAATTGAAAGTAGGGCTCACAAGATCTGTGGGATCCTGGGATTAAGACACCTGCCCTTGGGTAGATCTCGCATTTTATTCTGCAGGGGATAACAATCCCAAGCATGTGTAGGATGGGTTTGTATCAGAGGCAACTGATCTCTCAGTGGAGAGATCAATGGGCCTGGAGTCAGGAAGATCTGAATTCAAATCCAGCCTCAGACACTTCCTAGCTGTGTGATTCTGGGAAAGTCATTGAATTTGTTTTCTTCAGTTTCCTCAACTGTAAAATGGGTTAAATTATAGTACCTTCCTTCCTTCCTCTAGGCTTGTTGTTTGCAAAGTGCATAGCTTGGCACCTGGCACAGAGTAGGATTACATAAGTGATCATTTTCTTCCTATTTTCTTTATTCTCATCCATGTTATTAACCTTAATGGGAGAAAATTCATACTTTCCCTTTTCTTTTTCCCCATCCTCCTTTCTTGCCATCTTGCCATCTTAATGGCACTAAAAAGGTCTTTCTTTTAGTCAGTTTTCTAGATGAGGAGGGTAGTGACCAGACCATGAGGAAATGGGCATTTAGGAGTGGACAGAAATTAAGTAATACCTTGTTCTTTTGCTCTGACCTTGGTTTTCAGCCCCCTGTCCATCCAGGCTGTATGGACATTCCCAGTCCTACTTCTTCAGAGGCAGCAATACCCTGCCATCCTCCTTGACAGAGGCCATCTGCCCAATGATTGTGTTAAGAAGGTAACATATCTCCCTTTCCTCCCAGAGGTCAACCTAATTTACTCCTGTGTGAGTGAGGTCCACAACCTTGTCATTGCCTGGCTCTGTCTCTGATGAATGAGAAGTCATGGCAATAGCTGCCTATTCCTAGTAACTGGCTTGGGAGTAGATGGTCTTTTTGAGGCTGAGATATTGTCTGTGTGAAAGTTCAATGGAGTGTGGTAATAGCTGCACCACCATAAACCCTCCTGATTATCTGAGCCTGCAGCAATATGCCTTCCCTCCCATCCCCTAGTCACTCAATCACTTCCCCAGAGTCACCTGGAGGCAATCAGGGTTTCTCCAGCTTCAGGTCTTTGTTTCAGTAGCCAGCTCTCCCTGTCACTGCTGCAGGAGTCACAGACAGAAAAGGGCTGCTGTCCATGGTTCCCTTTCTTCACTAAGAAAGACTGTCAGGGACTAGAGGTTTCTGTGTGAATTTGTTGTTGTTGTTGTTGTGTTTTTGTTTGGAAACAACACAATTATAGAATTAGGACCTTGATTCCTTCTTCCCCAGCGTTACTTTCTAAAACTGACAGGTGATGAGTGCTTATAAGACATAGCACCAAAGTCACCTCACATTCAACAAAGTCGTAATTATGTTACCTCTCTGAAATTCATCTGTTTTCTCTGTCCCTGACACGGGGTTGTTGGTGTTGTTTTTTTGGACATCTGTCTCTTTCCTAAATCTTAAGAGCACAACACCATATTTCTGAAGCTGGGAGGGATATTAGAGATAAGTGTGTTTAACCCTCTCATTTTAAGGACATGGAAACCAGTGTTTATGTAGGTGCCATTGGAAAGAACTCTCAGGTGCCGTCAGTATGGCCTTTTCCTCAGGGGTGTTCTGGAACCAGCTCAAACTTGCTAGCAAGAGCTGATTGTTAAATTTTCAGTGTGAGCATTTATGCCTCAGGAATGTGAAAACCAAATTAGCCTTGACTTATTGTCGTAGTGATCATTTAGACTTAAGTGGTGGAGAGAATGTTAAGAATGAGATTAAACTTAAAAATGTGTCCTGCTTTTTTGGAAAACCAGTTTTTAATATTTACCAGCACATCCTTGTTGTACTCCACTACACTGACTACTCCTTCATCAGAGATTTGCCCCAAGGTATGGTTGTAGAGAACTCCAATGCTTTTGTTTTTGGTGGGCAGAGAAGTCCCAGACTAAAAAAAAAGAAAAATGGTGTCTCCAGTTCCTAAATATGTGTGCTTTATGCACACACAAGAGCGAAGAGGGAAATCCTCATCCAAGGAGCTGTTGATGAAATGACTTTTTTTCCAGCTGTGTTTGATTGCCTTTTTCCCTCACTTTCTGTAGAAGGGAGGGGGAGAAACAGATAGAGAGATGGACAGAGAAAGAGAGAGAATCAAAGATGGAGTTGTTTGTTCATTTTTTATTTTTGAGGAGGATCAGGGACATCATGGGGTGATGTCTTGACTCTCATGTGCATTGGATTTACCTGAGACAGAGTTGGACAAAGTTGTCAGCCTCACTCTTTCTTCCAGTGGCAAGGCAAAATCAAGATGACTGCTGATGGCCTGGGATGCAGTAGATGACTTTAACATCCTCAATGTCTGACCAAGCTCTAAACCAGGCCTGCACAACATGTGACCCGAAGGCCACTTGTGGCCAACCAAAGGATTTCTGATGGCCCATAAAAAATATAGAGGAGTTAAAGAAAGTAAAGATGTAACAAGTGCTTTGTCCATGTCTCGCTTGACATTCCTTTCCCTACTCACTACTGTGCCCATCATGTAACTTGTCAGGTGGGTCACCACTGTGTACTCTGTCCTGTTTGTCATGTTACCCACAGTAACCAACCAATGTCAGTCAAGCTTGAGAGGAGCTAGAGTCCTATCTTTTCCCTGTGTTGTTGCTAGTTACTAGTGTTGAGCAGGGACAAACTGAGTAAGGTCTTGTGCCAATGCAGCTGATGCCCACTATGTGATGAGCAGCAACCACTCAAGGGCTTCTTCCCCTCCCTTGCTGTGTGGTCACCCTCCAGGTTACATGAGTGTTTGGCACTCTCTTCAGGGTTAGACACTCAGTTCAGTATTTCATTGTTACATGAGCATCTGGCACTCTCTCCACGGTTAGACACTCAGTTCAGTATTTCTTTGTATGTGAGCAGTTGTTGTGGAATGTTTTTGGTTCTAACACTAAAGTTTTTTGTGGTGACTTTGTAAAATGGGTGATAAAAAGAAACTAAAGATCGAATCAGAATATACATAAGCAACAGGAAAACTTGAAAAATGTATTAAAACTTGTACCATTTAGTAAAGTAATTTTTTTTAACATTAATGTGATTTCATGACAAAAATCTTAAATAATAAGTGTAATTAATTTAAATTTCCTTTTTTAATATGGTTTATTTGCAAAATAGCTTAATCATTAATTATACCTTTGCTTGGAAAGTGAGCCACTAAAAACCTATCTGAGGCCCAAAGAAGGTTAGCCTATTTTAATTTGGGCCCCTACTTACTGCCAAGTTGTGCAGGTCTACTCTAAACACTTCATAGAGCCTGCTTTAGCTACCTTCATGATTGTTGGAACAAATTGTTCTCATCTACCCATTCTACCAGGGAAGTCTTCACATGCTTGGAGTAGACATCCCCCTAACTCACCAACAGGTCTGAAGCTTATTTGTTACTCTCAAATTAGTTCAGCCCATCTACCCACAGGGCATGGTCACTGTGTCTGCTACAGCTTCTTAGAGCCCAGGTGAGGGTTGGGTGACAGAAGGTACCAGTCTTCCTTGAATACCCCATACACCTCAGATCGGGTAACAAAGGAAAATATGCCACCAAACACATTGGGACTGTCTCCAGCTTCTCCTTGCCTATGTTTGCTCTGGCTTATCTTCCCCAAGGTGGATAAGGAAAGAAGGACCCTTCAAGGACATTCAGAGTCCCTAGCTTTTCATCCTAGCATATACATTGACCTTGGTTTCCGTAAGGCAGTGGTTCCCAACCTTCCTAATGCCGCTACCCTTTAATACTTGTATGTGGGCGTATCTACATGTGGGCAGACCCACCTGGAGATGGCTAGAGGAGTGGTGTCTCGGTTCCTAAGACCATCGGAAATATGTGTTTTCCAATGGTCTTAGACGACCCCTGTGACCCCTGTGAAAGGGTCATTGGACCTCCAAATGGGTCTGACCCACAGGTTGAGAACCACTGTCCTAAGGGGAAGTCTGGGTGCTCAGGTTTATTAAGGGTCTTCTGAGGTAATGAGAAAGAACAATGTACTTTCATTCAGAGGACCTGGGTTCAAGGGCTACCTCTGCCACCCAGGAGGCAGCGTGGGGATAATGGAAGAAGCAGAATGAGAGGATCTTTGTTCAAATTCTGATGCTGCTACATAGGTATGAAACCTTGGGCAATTTACTTCACTTTTCTGAGCCCACATTTCCTCATCTATAAAATGAGAAGGTTGGATTAGATAACCTCTAAAAATCTGATAATTTTTATTTGACTAAATTTTATTTATATATATATGTTATATATCATATATTATATTATATATTACATATATTATATATATATACACACACATATATACATACACACATATGTATGTATGTATGGTGGTCAGCTTTCTAGTGTTCATCTTTTCAGAATGAACCTAGATTGGTCTTCAGGGTGAGGACACACAGACTATTGCTAAGCTGTAATCAAAGCCTCTCTAGTTTGACAAGATCTTCCAGGGCTCTGCTGGCACAGTTTTCTAAAGGCTAAAGTCACCATACCATGATGATTCCTTCATCAGAGGAGGACTTCAGTGAAGGAACTTAAAAGATCTGGTCAACAAAACATTTGCACCCCTAGAGGTCATAATGCAGAATATTAAGAAAACTGGAAGAAATCTTGGAGACACATAGTTCAAATGTCACATTTTGCAGATGAGGAAACTGAGGTCCAGAGATGATGATGATAATAATGAATTATGATAACAATAACTAACATTTATTATAGCACTTGTTAGGCGCACCGTGCTAAGTTCTTTACAATTATTTATCTCATTTGATCCTAAATACAACACTGGGAGGTTGGTGCTACTATTATTTCCATTTTCTAGATGAACATTTGGAGAAAACGGAAGTTAAAGGACTTGCCCAGGATCACACAATTAGTGTCTGAAACTGAATTTGAACTCAGGTCATCTTGACATCAGGCCTGGTGCTTTATCTACTGCACCATGTAGAGGTCCCAGGTGAAGTGATTTATCTATGTCACAATTAGTGGATAGCAGAGCCAGAACTTGAACCCAGGATTTCTTAATTTAAATCCAGTGCCTTTTCCATGGTATCAGGATAGATGATAGCTGATACTTATATAGTTTTGCAAAGCATGTTACATACATTATCTCTACCCCATGAAACAGGCAGGACAAATTCCTCTTCTCCACCGAACCCGACTTCAGTTTCACAGTATTGAAATCATGGAGAGAGAAGTCAACCTAAGAGTTTTTCTTGCTCCTTTTCTAATTCTTGGTTTGTCGTGCTGTTAGGAAGGGGGTACGAATAATTCCTATGATTTAGTTTTAGTGATTTACTTCTAGAGGACTTGTGAAAAAATATCATACTGAAATTCAAATGCGTCTTGAATTGCCTTCTAAAGAATGGGCCTCTGCTGCAAGTCAATCCAATTTAACAAATGTCTATTAAGTGCCTAGTAGGTGCCGGGCTCCATACTAGGTTCTGATGTTACAAAAACAGAAGCAAAAAATAATTCTCTGCCATCAAGGAATAGGTTTTACTGGGAGTATCAACACATATACTGGAAAGCAAATTTTGTGCATAAACACACATATAAGTATATACACATACACACATATACAGATACAGATATATGCATAAAATTGACTTTCCAGAATATGTGTTGTTACTCCCAGTAACACATTTCTATTAAGGTTCCAATGAGGGCATTGAGGCTTAGAGAGAGGAAGTAATGTTCCCATGGTTATACAGCTATGGGGTAAGAGGTGGGGTGATAGCCATCCTCAGAGTCAGAAAGACCAGGGATCAAGTCCTACCTTTGACTCAGACTGGCTGTGTGACCCTGAGCCTCTGAATACCCCAGGCAATTTTCTAGAACTAGAAGTTACAGAGAAATGATTCCTATGTAGTGGGAAATGAAACTTTCTCACCAGGAATTTCCTTTATATCATTGAAATCACAGGCCCTGGTTTTTAAACAACGTGCTAGGTACTGGAAATACAAAGGCAAAGCCAAAATAGCCCCTCCCCTCTAGGAGCTTACATTTTATTGGGGAAACAAGTGTAACACATGAGCTCTGAGCTATTCTGGTCCCAACTTTCATTCTCACTGAGGAGTCAGATTTCCAGAACTGGGCTGGCTACATCCTCTCCCATCCCAGGGTTCTAAAGGTTCTTTGAGAGGTCAGAGTTGATTTCTCTAATACCATTTGATCAAACACCCAATCCTCCCCGGTTGATATTTAGTCAGCCTTAAGTAGCTTTTAGGAATGAGTATTTACTAAGGTGCCGCGTTAAGAAAGTTGGCACAAAATATCACAAAATAGCCCTCAAAGGTCGATGATACACTCTCCCACAAACATACACATACTCCATGGGAAAGTAGGGTTAAACCTTAGAAAACACATATGGCCAAAGGGCAACATAGCTCTTGGTTACTTAGAAGGTCTTTTCTCCCATCTGTGAGATGCTCAAGAAATTTCCCATAGGCATGGAAAAGAGACTCTAGCCTCTTTGTTGGGCTCCTTGTAGTGCCATGAATCCAGTCTGTCCTCAGCTCCCAATGCTGTAGACATCAGCTTCTCTGAGAATGCCATTAGAACTCAATGAGAAAATGGGTAGTCCATCATTTTCTGGACTGTTTGAAACTACATGGTCCTCTTTAAGTTAAAGTATGGGGGATCTGGTCAAGGCTGAAATCCAATTTAAAGTTTCTTCTTGCTCCCTTCTCTGGTTCCTTGTCAAGGATATGCTGGAAAACTGCCTGCTCCCAATTTCTGGAAAAGCTTCCCCTCCTCAACTTGAATCATAACGTATAGATGATCTCTGGGATGTGGTCAGGTTTTCTTGGTTAATCCTAACACAAATCTTTTTCAACATCATTGTAGTTTGGAGATCTCTTTGCACCTAGTACAAGACCTTTTGATTGATTGGTTGAGCTCTGGCTTTGCCTATGTCAGAGTTAAATGGAATGTGATGGTTTGAATTCCATTTTTATACGAAGTATGTTCAAAATACATACAAAGCTATAGAGTGTTGGAGGATTTGAACCCAGATTTTCCTGGCTTCAAGCCTAGCATTTATCCACTATATCATATTGCCTCTTAGTTAACATTCATGTGGCCTCCCCTCTATGCAGAGTTACCCTTTTCTATGTGAGAGGAGGCATAAGAAAACTCCCATGTTCTCTTTAAAAGTCTGATCAAAGCATATGGGA
Organism: Pseudochirops corinnae; assembly: GCA_028646515.1. NCBI lineage: Eukaryota > Metazoa > Chordata > Mammalia > Diprotodontia > Pseudocheiridae > Pseudochirops > Pseudochirops corinnae. The sequence goes on along the minus strand of CM053589.1, from coordinate 20,269,176 downwards.
ACATCCATAGGGATAGCCACTTAGTGACTAAGGCTCCTTCTCTGCCTCTCAATGGGTTTATGTCACATTACTTCCCTTCATTAACTTTACATTTGGCCAGACTGGTCTATTTGCTGTTTCCCACCTCCATGCCTTCTATTAGGCTTGGAATTGCCCCACACACTTCCTTCTCACCTTCCCTTAGACTTCCCAGCTTTCCTTAAAGTACCAACTTATGTACCTTCCTTAAGTACCACCTCTTGTTTCCTAATATCCCCAATTATACTTTCCCCTACTCCCAAAATTACTTTGTCTTTACTATGTATATATTTTGAATCCACTTATCTATTGTTTGTACGGTTTTTCACTAGTAGAACATAAGCTTTTCGAGGGCAGGAACTGTTTCATTTTCGTTTTTGAATTTCTACTACTTAGCAATGTGGTCCAGATATATGCATGACAGGGTGTCCATGTAGTTAACATGTATGTCACATGCTTGGAGGGGTAGCTAATATCTCTAGGCCCGCAGAGGCATTAATGCTTTCTGGTGCTGTCATCACTGTTTTTACTGGTCTCTGCCAGGCATGTAGGTCTCCACTAGATCAGTGGATATTCCACTGGACATGTGGCTGCAGGGTTCTTCTCTGCCAATTTCCTCGCCTATCTCTTCCTCATTCAAAGAGTAGCTCTGCAATGGTCATTCAGTTCAAAAGTGAGAGACTTCTTTTTTTTTTTTATAAATTAATTTATTTATTTTCTTGTTTATATCATTCATTTCCACGAAATTTTGAGTTACAAATTTTCTCCCCATCTTTCACCTACCCAACACCTCAAAACAGCCATCCCACTGTATAACCCCTCCCCCAATCTGCTCTCTCCTACATCCTCTCCCATCTCCCCTGTGACTTTCCGGTAGGGCAGGATGGATCTCCCTACCACAGTGCCTGTGTATCTTAATTCCCAGTTGGATATAGTTAATAATAATAATAATATATATATATATACATATATATATATATACATACATATCTATTTTTAACATTTGATTATAGAATTTTAAATTCTAGATTCTTTCCCTTCCTCATCACCCACCCCCACTGGAAGGACAAGCAATTAAATACAAGCTGTGCATGTGTAATTACACAGAACCTCTCCACAGTGGGCATAGTGTGAGAGACTGAATATCCCTCCTTCCTATCCCACATCCCCCCTCCTTGTTCTATTCTCTACCCTGTCCCTGTCCCTGTCCCTTTACAGAACTGGGTACTTCCATCAACCCTCCCATCCACCCTTCCCTCCACTCCGTCATCCCACCTCTCATCCCTCCTCTCATCCCTTTCCCCCCTACTCTTCTGTGTGGCAAGATACCCAGTTTAGAATTTATGTCATTCCTTCCCTAAGCCAAATTCAATGAGAGTAAGGTTGACCCTTTCCCTTTTGCCTTCCTGTTCTTCCCCTCCATTGTAACAGTTATCCTTTGCCTCTTCTATATGAGATGATTAACCCCATTCTGTCTCTCTCTGTCTCCTCTCATTCTAATCCTCTCCCACCTCAGAATTTCACCTTTTAGAGTATTGTCCCTTCCTATTCAATTGATCTTGTGCCCTCTATGTATTCATATATACACATACTCAGATGTGTTCATACACATATATAAACCCTCCTAGATAGACATATGTGTATGTATATGCATATATATACATTTGTATTCCCTTTATCTATTCTCATACTAAGAAAAGTTTCTTAAGTTACAATGATCACTTTTCTATGTTGGCATGTAAATAGTTCAACTTTGATAAGTTCCTTATGATTTCTTTTCCATGTTTACCTTCTCATGCTTCTTCTATTTGAGTGTCAAACTTTCTTTTCAGTTCTGTTTTTTTCAGCAAGAATGTTTGAAAGTCCTCCACCTCACTGAATGACCATATTTTGCCCTGGAACACTATACTCAATTTTGCTGGGTAGGTGATTCTTGGTTTTAGTCCTAGCTCCTTTGATCTCTGGAATATCATATTCCAGGCCCTTTGATCCCTTAATGTAGAAGATGCTAGATCCTGGGTTATCCTAATTGTGTTTCCACAGTATTCAAATAGTTTCTTCTTGGCAGCTTGTAATATTTTCTCCTTGATCTGGGGACTCCAGAACCTGTCTATAACATTCCTAGGAGTTTTATTTTGGGGAACTTTTCCAAGAGGTGCTCGGTGAATTCTTTCAAGTTCTATTTTGCCCTCTGGTTCTAAAATATCTGCGCAGTTTTCCTTGAGAATTTCTTGAAGGATGCTTTCTAAGTTCTTTTTTTGATCATGGCTTTCAGGTAGTACAATATTTTTTCTTTTTTCTTTATAGGGAGGAAGGTAGGGCAGTTGAAGTTAAGTGACTCGCCCAAGGTTGTATGGTTAGTTTTTTGGTGTGTGTGTGTGTGTGTGTGTGTGTGTTGAGTGTCTGAGGCTGGATTTGAACTTGGGTACTCCTGACTCCAGGGATGGTGCTTTATTCACTGTACCACCTAGGCCGCCCAGTCCAATAATTTTTAAATTTTCCAGGTCAGTGTTTTTTCCAGTGAGATATTTCACATTGCCTTCTATTTTTCATTTGTTTGGATCTGTTTTATAGTATCTTGATTTCTTATAAAGTCATTAGCTTCCATTTGTTCCAATCTAATTTTGAAGGAATTATTCTCTTTAGTGAATTTTTGAAGTTCCTTTTCCATCTGAGTAATTTGGCTTTTTAAGGCGTTCTTCTCCTCATTGGCTTTTTAGGCCTCCTTTGCCATTGAGTGTCTATTTTTCAAGGTGTTATTTTCTTCTATTTTTTGGGGTCTCCTTTAGCAGGCTGTTGACCCACTTTTCATAATTTTCTTGCATCATTCCCATTTCTCTTCACAATTTTTCCTCCACTTCTCTTACTTGATTTTCAAAATCCTTCTTGAGCTCCTCCATGGCCTGTAACCAATTCAGGAAGCTTTTGATGCAAAAGTTTTGATTGTATTGACTTCTTCTGGTTCCATGTTTTGATCCTTTTTGTCCCCCAAAAAGGATTCTATGGTCTGATTGAGCTTCTTCAGCTTGCTTATCTTGCCAGCCAATTACTTGACTTTTTAGCTCTTTGCCATGGTAGAACTCTGCTTCCAGAGGGGAGAGAGCTGTGAGCCAAATTGCTGGGGTTTTTTAAGTTGTCAGAGGTCTGAGGAGGCACCCTCTCTACAGCCACTGCAAGCACTGGCACACTGACATTTCTCACCCCAGGACCACCATGCAAGACCGCGATCCAGATCCAAGCAGGTCAAAGAGAGAATGATTACCCTCTGAATGGTCACTTGGTCCCCCTACAATCTGCAGGCCAGGAGCTCTGGAGGCAGCCACAGGGCAGCAGCTGCAGCCCCTGTGCCTCTGCCACCTCTTGCCCTAGGGGGAGGGGCCAGACATGCTCTTCCATCACCCAGTTCCAACAGAGTTTCCCAGTCACCTTTTATTTTCTCTTTGGCATTTATGGGTTGAGGAGTGTGGAAACCACCACAACTACTGGTGATTCACTGTCCTGAAGTCTGCTCTGGCCAGTCTGTGCCGTTAGTTGGGCTGCCCTGGGTCTGGGAGTGTGTGGCTCACACAGGACTGCGCTCAGCTCCTAGTCTGATGTGATAGACCCTTCCTGTTGGCCTGCCAGGCTGCCTTCAGTGGGAAATTTATTTCTCTTTGTTGCTTTGTGGTTCTGTAGCTCTAAAATTTGTTTAGAGTCATATTTTTTAAAATTTTTTTAATATTTTAAAATTTTTGTTATAGTTTGCATCATTCATTTCCACAAGATTTTGAGTTACATATTTTCTCCCCCTCTTTCCCCC
>CM053589.1:20224376-20259515 GCA_028646515.1 Pseudochirops corinnae | reverse complement strand
GTTAGAATAAATGTATAACCTCCTAAACTATAGAAAGAAGAAAGAAATAGCAGCCACTTGGATGTAAACTTTTAGGTGCATTCATCTATAAATCATGTTAGAATGTTGTCATACCACTTTTACTGAAAGAGTATGAAAGAAGACACAATAACTCATCTTTAACAAGAAAAACAATGTGATTTGCAATACATATTCTAAAATTGGAGCACTGTAGAAAAAGGTGGCTTGACCCTTGTATCAGAATGATATTCAGATTTGTGAAGAAAGAAAAGAACAGTGTAAAGTGGTTTAACACGCTCTAAGCAAAGATGGTCCTAATAATTCCTTGAAGAAATCCTTGTGAGGTGAACAGTACCTAGTCCACGGGCTTTAGGTGCCTAAGAAGTCTTTGTTAAAATATTGACAAAGCCAAATTAACTTAATATGGCCTTCCTCTGATGTAAGATAAAAACTAAAGATATTTATTAACTAAAGAAAATCATGAAGATCTTTATAAATATCCCAGGCCTTAGACAAATAATAACAATGAATGAGATTTTAATCACTTAATAATAAAACCAGAGAGATCCTAGTAGTCTTCCTTCTGTTGCAAAATTCTGCAGATGAAAGGTACTTTGTAATAAATAAATATGTGAAAAGATGTCAGGATACATATAAAATATGTATCAGCAAAGGTCTAATGGTAAATAAATTCTAAGTAGTTAAATTTTATATGTCTATGGCTTAAGTATGAACTAAAAAAATGTCCTTTCTTACTACATAAGTATACTGTGTGTATTGAGTTCTTCCTTTGGTCCATTGTGGACAAGAGAAATATCTTCCCCCACTCAGTGTGGATTGTACCCACAAACTGAGCAAATCACCATAAATCAAGTTATAAGGCATTTAGTTGAATTATACTAATGGAACATAAAAGAAAATCCATACAATGAAATACTTCTAAGCATTTAGCACCGTTCCTGATATGTAGGAGTTACTTAATAATTGCTTATTGACCTAGGTACTTATACCAGTGGGCAACATTCTCTTTCACCCCTACCCTTGCAACTGCTGTGCCCATGAACAAATACCTGGGAATTTGGGTATTATTAGAGAGGAAAGAAGCCAGTCTTGTGCTCTGAAAACATTGAAGAGCTGCCTGTTCTGCTACTTGTTTTTTTTATAATTTATTAATTTGTTTGTTTACTTTTAGTTCGCAAGATTCAATTCCACAGTCCCTTGAGTTTCAAATTTCCTCCCCCTCCCTCTCTACCTTCCCCTTCCCCATGGCTGCATGCAGTCAAATACAGGATCTGCAGATATCTTCACATTAAACATTAGTCAGATTATAACATTATAACATTAGTCAGATTATATATTAGTCAGATAAAGAAAGATTATAACCGATGGAATGAAGAATGGGAAAGATGAAACAAAACAAGAAAAAGAAAGAAAGCAGGTAGTTTACTTCAATCTGCATTCAAACTATGTAGTTCTATCTCTGGATGTGGTCATCTCTTTTCATCATGAGTCAAATTGCTCCTATTCTGCTCTTCTCACTCAACATCAGTTTGTATTAGTCTCTCCAGGTTACTATGAAGTCAGCGTGCTCCTCATTTCTAATAGCACAGTAGTATTTCATTACATTCATATACCACAACTTATTCAGCCATTCCCCAATTGATGGGCATCCCCTTGATTTCAAATTCTTTGCCACCACAAAAAGAGCCACTATAAATATTTTTGTACATATGAGGCCTCTTCTCCCTTCTACGATCTCTTTAGAATTTCTTGAACCCAAACTGATGAGAGTAAATTTAATATAGTGCTCCTCTCTTTCCCTCCTTTCCCTCTATTATAATGAGTTTTTGTGTCTTTTCACGTTGGAATCTTAAACTTAACTGATTATGTTGATCCCTCCTTGAACCAGAATCAATAAGAATAAAGTTCATATGATGTTCATCTCCCTCCCTTCTTTACCTCTACTATAGTATGTTTTTTATGCCTCTTCATGTTGCATAATTTACCTTTTTCTGCCATGTCCTTTCCTTTTCTTCCATTACATTCCCTTTGTACCCCTTAATAATATTTTTTATCATCAGATTAGTTCATTTATACCCTTGCCCTCTGTCTATGTATATCCCTTTTAAATGTCATGATAATTATCTAAATTTCAGTATTGACAGGTATCATCTTCTCATATAGGGATTATAAACCGCTTTCTCTTATTGAATCATAAGTTGTGTGTGTGTGTGTGTGTGTGTGTGTGTGTGTGTTCCTTGTTTACCTTTTTTATGTCTCTCTTGAGTCTTGTATTTGGAGATCAAATTTTCCTTTGAGCCCTGGCTTTTTCATCAGGAAAACGTGGAAGTCTCTTATTTCATTTTATGCCCATCGCCTTGCCTGAAAGATTATGCTCAGTTTTGCTGGGTAGTTGATCCTTGGATGCAATCCAAGCTCTTTTGCCTTACTAAATATCAAATTCCAAACCCTCCGATCTTTTAATGTAGAAGCTGCTAGGTCCTGTGAACTCCTGACTGTAGTTCCACAATATTTGAGTTGTTTCTTTCTGGCTGTTTTCATTATTTTCTCCTTGACTATGTAATTCTGGAATTTGGCTACTATATTTCTTGGAGTTTTCAATTTTGGATCTCTTTGAGGAGGAGTCCGGTGAATTCTTTCAATAACTATTTTACCCTCTGATTCTAGGACCTCAGGACAGTTTTTTTTGACGGTATCTTGGACGATATTTTCCAGGCTGTTTTTTTCGTCATGGCTGTCTAGTAGACCAATAATTCTTAGGCTATCTCTCCTGGATCTGTTTTCCAGTGAGATATTTTACACTTTCTTCTAATTTTTCAATCTTTACGTTTTGTTTCACTGACTCTTGATGCATCATAAAGGCTTTGCTTCGATTTGACTGATTCTAATTTTTAGTGAATTATTTTCCTGTGTTAGTTTTTGAAGCTCTTTTTTTAGGGAGATATTTTCTCCAGTTAGATTTTAAACCTCTCGTCCCAGTTCACAAATTTTCTTTTTTAAAGGATTTGTTTTCTTCAGTGAGATTTTTTTCCAATTTGGTCAATGCAGATTTAAGTTTATCTTCTACCTCTCTAATTTGGCTTTTAAAATCTGTCTTGAGCTCTTCCAAGAATGCTTTTTGGGCTTCAGAGCAGTTCATATTTCCTCCTGTGGTCTCAGATGTGAGTATAGAGTCCATGTTTTCCTCTAAATTTGGTTGTTCTTGCTCACTATAATAGAATTGTATCATTCTTGATTTCACAGCTTCTTGCCCATTTTGAGTGCTTATGTCCTGACTTTTAGAGTGGTTTTTTGCTTCTGGTGTGCAGAGGGCTCTGATCCACACTTTTCAGGCTGGCAGTTACAGGTTTGCTGTATCCTCTGGGTGTCTAGACTGAGGCCAAGGCCAGGACTCTCAGTGTTTCCCTTGAGTAATGTTGGGGGAGGGGTGGTCTGGTCACTTGATGTTTCTGTACCTCAGACAGGCTCAGCAGCTTGTGGCAGGCAGCACTGATGTCTGCAGATTCCCCTGGTGGTGCTAAGGCACACCTGAGTTTCTGGTGTTTGTGCTCCTCCTTCTCCCCTCTTCCCCAACCCTGGACTATGGGATCTCCTGCTGGTCAGCTGAGTTGGGGCAGGAAGCCTCCCACCCTTCAATTCATGCTCTGCTTTAGTCACATCCTTCCTCTATGCCTCCTAAATCTGAGACTTTTTTGACTGTTTTAGGGTTTTATACTGGGTGGGGCATTAATCTCTGGGTTTTCAGAGTCTGGGAGGGGGATTAGTGCAGCTAAGGTTTACTCTGCCATCTTGTTTCCTAGAAAGTTCACATAGGTGATTTTTAAACATCCGGGCTGTTGGGCTGATAGCCCCAGGAGAAGCTGCTGTCCCTGCCTTAGCTCTGTGCTTTCTCTTACCTAGCTCTGACTGATCCTCTGTCCTGTGGTGTGGAAGAGCTGAGAAAAGTTCCTGCTTCTGTTCCACCAGCTTGACTTCACCCTTATTCTGCTACTTCTAATGGGCCTAAGCCAACCCCTTTCCTCAACCTCCAAGTAGGTTTCTTGATGCCAGCCTAGTAGAGTTAAGCTTTTGGCCTGCCAGGTCTGAATTTTGCAGCATATATGCCCATCTCTCCCATAGTTGTAACAAAAGAAAACTCCTCTTTGCAGACTCTTCTTTGCTATTGCATTTTCTCAAGTTGGCTGCTTTAATCTTGAGTTTTAGTCCCCTTTACTTATTTGGAAGGGATGTTTTTGTATGCTAGTGTGCCTTTCAGAAAGCTTGGCCAGAGCTTCCTTAGTAATATCTCATGTAATTGGTTCTGTCTTCCTCTTATTCTGGGAAAATGGATATCTTTTGACCACTTTTTCTGTTTTCCTACACAACTCTATCAGTTCTAGGCTATTAGAGTTCATCTCCTGTATTTCCCTGCCTTAGTCCTCTACCAGTCTTGCCTTACCTCAGTAGAATGTCCTAGCTGGGTCTTGAACAGTGTTACAAGCTGTATCTCCTAATCTCCTATGTAAACTAGACTAACTTTTCCAAAACTCCTACCCTATGCAGATTAATCTGCTATTTCCTTAAGAGGTATCGGAAATATTCTTAGGTCTCAGTTGGTTACAACTTTATGTCATATTGTTGTTGTTCAGCTGTTCACAATTCATTGTGACACCATTCTAGATTTTCTTGGCAAAGATATTGGAGTGGTTTGCCATTTCCTTCTCCAGTTCATTTTACATATGAGGAAACTGAAGCAAAACAGAGTGACTTGCCCAGGGTCATACAGCTGCTAAGTGTCTGGGGCTAGCTTTGAATACAGGTCTTCTTGACTTCAGATCTAGTGCTGTAATGTACTGTGCCACCTAGATGCTGCTAACATCAAATAGTGGTTGGCTAAGACTCTCACTATTTCTTGTCCCTGGTTGCTAGGGAAATATTGTTACCTGAATCAGTTGATACCGTGTGTCTCCATGAGTGTCTTCCTTCTCAGCATCTTCTTCAGTCCATCCACCTTTTACTTTGGGAATGATAATCTTACTTATTTTTTTTTTCGATAGTGGTAGGCTTATTAGCCATTGTTCAGGAATTCCACTTGTTATTTAAATAGTATAATCACTGTATCTTATTTCCTTTCCTGTTTACCTTACCCTGCATTTTGCAGCTGACCTGCAGTCCAGCACATGGTGCAGCATCCTTTCATTATCACTCTAAACTAGGGTAACAGCCTTTGATGAGGGTCAAGTTCTACCATTGAGCTGAGCTCCGTTCTCTGATAATGTGGTAACCAGTGTCCAAATGTGTAGTTCATCAGAACAGATCCATGATACTTGTTACAAAGTGTATTTTTACATTTAGACTCTAGTTTACACTTGCTCATTTTACCTGTGTTGTTAATGGAATTTGAATAGGAAAAAAAACCCCCAAAACTTCTTGTGAAATTGCTGCTTAGAGCTTTAAAAAAAGGATCAAGAAATTATTTAGTGGGTCTCTGTAGTTCTTACACACAGCTTGAACTTACACACAGCTTGAACTTGATCCAATATCATCTGGGTCAGAAATGTAATGGATTTGTCTGTACTGAAGACTTGTAGGGTTCTCAATATCTCAAAACTCACCATTTTCATTTATGACCTCCTCTCTCTTCCTCCAGCCGTTTGAAGTAGCCCCAAATAGACTAGACCCCATACAATGTTGAGGTGAATCCTTTGCCTCTCTGGGCTTTACACAATGCACAATTTGAACTTAGGTTCTGCTCCCCATTCAGTGCAGACTCTACTCACACACTCTAGGCCACCAAAAATCCCAAATGTGGTTTACTAACACAATACAACTCATAGGTATACCTATGAAACAGTTTTTCTTAATGTCTTAAAAACTAGTGAATGCAGTTACCCTTATGGACCCCCTGCCAATGGAGAAAAGGGAATAAATATTCTTTATGCTCTGAAAACAATGGAAGGAAATTCATTTGTGTGGCTTCTGGAACAACTTAGTGGGAAGCTCCTAGCCTCTTAAACTATGACTTCAGGGGGATTGGAGAGAGGGCTGGGTAGCCTAGATACCCCAGTCCTTTTCCTACTTAGTTGTCATCTGGAGATACTTCTGCCACTCTCAGTCAGATTGATCACTGCCTCCTAGCCATTGTTATGCCTTGATGTCCCCTTCTTAGCTATTAATCTCTGAAATGTGTTCTCTACTGCACCTCAGGCTTTTTTTAAGGCCTTCTGCAGGGGTTAGGAACTTTCTGTTTGGATGTTCTTCTCCCTTCTGCTTTAGGAAAGTGCTTATTTAGATTTAGACCTTCTGGGCTGTAGGTCTGGTGGTTATTTTCATGAACATATAGATTTATATAGGAAGGAACCACAGAAGTTATTCAGTCCAGCCCCTTTTCTTTACTGGTGAGGAAACTGAAAATTAGCTTTAAGGGGCTTGACTAAGTTTACATAGAAAGTTGTGGCATGCTGGGATTCAAACCCAGGGCCTCTGACTCAGTATCTACCTCTATTTTCCATTCAGCCACACTGCCACTTTTACTGCATAAATGTTCTTTTTCATTCAAATTCCTTAGTCCTTGGATAAATGTTAATTTTCTCTTTAGAGTCTGGCAGACCTGGGCCACATACCTGAGTGTGCAAATTATCCTATTCTATTGATTCTTTTTTAACCTGCCCAAGATGAGGTACTTTACTCCTTCCCACAATGGGTTTCCAGCTCCAACTTCTACCTCGCTTACTAAGAGTGACTTTCTTTTGCTTCATCTTGATAAAGTACAAATTAACCATCAACGGAGGGTTCAGGATGGTTAAAGATAGGTAGAGTGCCTCCTTATAGTGCCTGAAGGGAGAGGTTTACATCTTAAATTCAATATGTCTAAAATGAAATTAATTTCTCCTTCCCCCATGCCTCCTCCCCTATTACTTTACAGAAATGTCATCCTCTCAGTTTCTCAGGCTCACAACCTAGGAGTCATCGGCTTCTCAGTATCCCCTCCTCTCAACTCCACCCTACTCACCATCCAAGCAGTTCCCCAAGCTTGTCAGTTTCACCTAAACAATGTCACTTGATCATGTCCCCTTCAATCCTCTAATACTGCTGTTGAGGTTTAGTGGGTTCTGGGACCCCAAAATAGTGACTGTAGGGCCTGCCTGAATGAATTCAACCCAAGCTTTCTTTCAGCCAAAGAAAAACAAGATTCCTTAAAGATCTGCCATGTTGACTAGATTCTTAAGGAATCCCAGCATTGGTGACACTTTTTATTAACAAGTAATATAGATTGGCTGGATTGAATCTGAGCACTCTCATAGAAACGAGGTGAATCTTACATACAGAAAGATTGTGGGAGGGGTCTAGGAGTGACCAAGTAGTCTGGGGTGACTGGAGGAGGGGCCTTGGAAGTATCTTAATGGAAGTGGGGCTGTATTTAACTCCCAACTAAAATCCTACCTTCTATTGGAAGTCTTTCCAACCCCCCCTTAATTCTAGTATTTTCCCTTCCTATTTATATTACAAATAGTTCGCTGTGCGTGTATTTGTCTGCTTGGTTTCCCCATTAGATTGTGAGCTCCCTGAGGATATAGACTTTTTTGCCTTTTTTTTTTTTGTATCCCCAGTGCCTAGCATTGTGCCTGCATGTAGTATAGGGGCTTAATAAATGTTTATTCATTCTTCCTTGGTCCTTTCAGCAACTATCATGCCCTGCCATGCATATTGTCTTGAAACTCGAAGCTGATTGGTAGAGACAAGCACAAGTAATGAATCCGTCCCTGACTTTCCTTGTGTGACAGCAAAGCTCTTTTTTATGTGTATATGTAAATCATCGTAGTGTGTGAGAGATACAAATCTACAAATTTTAAAATACCAAGTGAAGGGGCGGCTAGATGGCGCAGTGAATAGAGCACCAGCCCTGGAGTCAGGAGGACCTGAGTTCCAGTTCGGCCTCAGACACTTGACACCAAAGCTAGCTGTATGACTTTGGGCAAGTCACTTAACCCCAATTGCCCTCCAAAAAGCAAAAAAAATAAAAAACCAAAATACTAAGTGAATATGAATTATTATTATTAAGCATAGAATTCTAGTATAGCTTATTTGGACATTAGAGTCCTGTGACTTGTTTGTTTTTGTTTTTTAAGGATAGTGACTTTCATTAAAGTAATTTTCTCATTTGTCATCACACTTTTTGATGTGTGTTGCTTGTATATGTATTTGCTTGTTTTCTCTTCTATTGGATGGTGAACTCCTTGAGGGCAAGGGACTTATATTTTGTTTCTTTTTGTACCCCAGGGCTTATCATGCTTCCTGGCACATAGTAGGTATTTAATAAATGTTTCTTTACTGATTGTATTATATAAGTCAGGAAATTGAATCCCATGTAAGAAAGAATCATTGATTTTATATTTAGGTCAACTCAGTGGTAGGAAGGGGGAATATACAGCTTCACTACCTCAGGTTTGATATTTTCCAGATCATGCTAAGGTCCTTTAGAGGTGACATGTTACTCGACTCCATATTTCTCCATTTGATTTGGTCTTGTCATTTCATTTTATCCTGACATTAGAAGAGAAAAATTAAATCTAGGCAGGAAATATTTTTCTTTAAAGGCTACAACATTGTAGTTTAAGAAATAAAAAATAATACAATAGAATGAATAGAACTGGCAAGTATCTTGCATCTTTAATTTCTAACCCATGTGACAGATCATGAAGCATCAGTGTTTCTCTACAATGTGATAATTTACTAAGTCTCAGTATTTTTGCTGGTTTTTTGTTTCCCTTCTGAAATCCACTGGTGTCAATTTAAACTAAATTCTGATGGCCTAATTTTATGACTCTGTAAAATCCTGTCTCTGAGTGTAGTCTTGTATGTTTTGCCTCTAGCTTTACAGATTTATGGCTGCTGTGTATCATTGTAATTCTAAGTAAAATGTTATTGCACACACTTTTATTGCTCTTTATTTAAATAGTCCTTTAAGCTTTCCTTTGTTTTGGAGGGAATTATGGCTCTCACTCGAGGTTGATTTGTAGGCTTGCTGTCTACAAAAGGAAAGAAGACTGGATTTTCTGAAGGGCTCATTGGTACAGCATAGTATTTGTAGCATAGTGGATTGAAGGTACTTGATCATAGGAATTTCAGAATATCCCATGTGTTCTTCTAAAAAAACACACATACTAGTGATTTGAATTTTAAATGACCCTGTTATTTTTGACTTGTTGAGTCACATTTATCTATTAGAAGATATTTTGCAGATATTATCTATTAGAAGATATTCCTTTGATGTTAGGAAAATTTAAATGTCCATTTTAGGTCAACTGGATATTCAAAAGGAGATTAAAAAGGAGACCTCACTTAGTAAGGGAAGCATAAGATAGTTAAAAGAAGAATATTGAAAAAAAAACAATATTGATAATGCAATAATATTATTCCATTAAAAATGATGAGGAGGCAGACTTCAGAAAAACCTTGAAAGACTTACATGAACTGATGCTTGGTGAAATGAGCAGAAGCAAGAAAACATTGTACTCAGTTACAACAACATTGTGTGATGATTAACTTTGATGGATTTACCTCTTCTTAGCAATGCAAGGATCTAAGGCAATTCTAAAAGACTCAAGATAGAAAATGCTATCCACATCCATAAAAATAACTGTGGAATCTGAATGTAGATCAGAGCATACTATCTGCTCGCTTGCTCTTTCTCTCTCTCTCTGTCTTCCTTCCATTGGTTCTAATTCTTCTTTACAACATTATTACTGTGAAAATATGTTTAATATGAATGTATGCATGCCATCTTGCGGTGCAAGGAAGAGAAAATTTGGGAGCACAGTCTTTTGGAAATGAATGCTGAAAACTAAAAATAAATAATTAAATTTTAAATAAAGAAGAAAAAGAATATCGAGTGAGAGAAGGATTGAACAAATATGATAGTTACTAAAAGTAGTTGGGCATAATTAAAGATTATTTAATAGAACAACAGAGAAAAGATACCAAACTTTCACTGGAATGATTGGTTGCTTACTTGGCTCTCCTTCAGCCTCTTATTTAAGTTGGTATAAATCCTCAAGATTTATAGTACTTTACAGTACTAGGGTAAAAGTACTTAAGTACTTAGAAATACTTAATGTAACTAAATGGTATAATGGATAAAATATCTGACAGAATCAAGAAGACCCGAGTACTGTCTTAGATACTTAACTAGCTATGTGACCTCTGGGCAAGTTTCTTAATCTCTTAATCTGAGCTTCACTTTCCACATCTGTAAAATGGGTATAATAATAGCACCTGCTTCACAGGTTGTAATGAGAGTCAAATCATTCATGTAAAGCAGTGATTCTCAACCTTCCTAGTACTGTGACCCTTTAATACAGTTCCTCATGTTTTGGTGACCACCCCCCTCCCCCCAGCCATAAAATTATTTTTGTTGCCACTTCATAACTGTAATTTTGCTACTGTTATGAATCTGTTTGATATGCAGGATGAATTTTCATTGTTACAAATTGAGCATAACCCACAGGTTGAGAACCGCTAAAGCATTGTGAAAACTTTAAAGTGCTATATAAATGCTATTATTGTTGTTTTTGTTACTTGGCTGAGGAAAGAGGGAGAGGTTGAAGGTGGAATACTATGAAGAAAATATCCCCCATCTCAATTTCTTGTTTAAGTGTAATTCAGAGTTTGTGTTTCAAAGTACAAAGAGACATCCTGATTTACTAATTTTAAAAACTTATTATGACAGCTTTTCCACCTAAACTTTCTTTTTTTAATTTAATTTTTCACCTGATAGTTTATTATGGCCTCTGTTATGTTTAATATGAATGTGATAAAGTATCAACACATTCAGTTGAAAAAAGACAAAAGCTTTTATCTCTTGTCCTTTTGGTCACCATTTTCAGAAAAAGATATGTGACTTGACAGATGGCTTCCTCCCTGTAACTGTGGAATATTCATGTAATTTTAAAAATTCCCATTCCTTACTCACTGTCCTTAAAGAGATTTTTGTAATATCAAAGGAAATTCTAAACCAAATCAAAACTGTAATTGGAAATACAAGTCCATTTCAAAAGCCCAGTGGCAAAGTAACTATTTTTTTTTTAAATGAGGAAAACTCATCTTGATTTAGGAGATTCGTACACTTATGCTACTCATTTGAGAAGCTTAGTTTCTGTTCTCAGGAGGTAGTATTCACCAGCTTCTTAATGTTCGTTATGACCCCTGTTTCACCAGTCTGTACTTTTCTAGAGTTTATTCTGAAAGTGGCAATCTGCCTATGACCTGCTGAGGAATATGCTTTAATGGCTATTAAACTGGAAGAGGGATGGGATTGAAGACTTGCAGTCATTTACTATTAATGGTACTTTTATTTCTTTTGAAGATAATGAGGGAATAGTAGTACAAAACATTTAGAAGAGGGTATTTTCTGATTATTGCCTTAACCAAGATAAAAATCTTGTCATCTTCCTGTGTGAACAGGCAGAGAATGATAATAGTAAGAAGAAAAAAAGGGTGATGGTGTTTGTTCCTTTTAGACCGAGAGCAAATTGTGTTGTTAGCTAGGACAGACCTAGTTAGTATGCAGAGCTGATTTGCTTTGGATACCAAAAAGCTTTTCCATTTTACTTGACACATAGATAGTAATGTTATCCATTAATTTTTGTGATTATACAACCATCATTGCCTTTGTTAAGTCAAGGTTTCTTAATTTGGCCTACATAGATAGAGTGTAAATATATTTCAGGAGGTCCATGAAATTCCTTTTAAAATATTTTGATAACTATATTTCAATATAATTGGTTTCCATTGTATTCCTTCCTATTTTATTTTATTTGTTAAAAAACATTCTTCTGAGAAGGGGTCCATGGCTTCTTCTCCAGACTTAAAAAGAGCTCAAAGACACAAAAACATTTAAGAACTCCTGTTTTAAGGTCAGTACATTCTGTCATCCATAAATTTGCATCATTTCATTAAATTTCATTCTTATTCTTTCCACAGAATGTAAAATCCAAGGACCTGAGACACGAAAGCTTCCTACTTACAACATCAGAAGGACTTCTGAAAGAAATTACCCCGGGACTCCCAACTGATACTAATTTGTTTGAAGCATCATGTGCTGAAATAAAAGAAAGAAAAGGCAACCAACCCACTTTTGTGTTACTGTCTAAGTCACCATGTTGTTTGCAGCTCTTTGAGCTCTAAACGCAAAGGGAGAGAGTTGAGAACCTGAAAATGAGGCCATGGACTGGCTCCTGGCGCTGGATTATGCTCATTCTCTTTGCTTGGGGTACTTTGTTGTTTTACATAGGTGGACATTTGGTACGGGACAATGATCATCCTGATCACTCTAGCAGAGAACTCTCCAAGATACTGGCAAAGCTTGAACGCTTAAAACAACAGAATGAAGACTTGAGGAGGATGGCAGAGTCTCTCAGGTAGGTTCTGTAAGTGGTTAGGAAAAAAGAAAAAAAATTGATAGACTTTTCTGGTATGATACTTCAGGTGGTTCTTAGAAAATTTTTTTTTTCATTCTTGCCAAAAATTAAAATATGTTATATCACCTTTGCTAATGATGATTCTTCTGTATACTTTGAGGTTCAGGGACATGCCAAACTGTTGAGGTGTAAAATCATCTTGAAGGAATTCGCTCAGGCTATCTCCAGATCAAGCAAAGACATTTATTGTGGATAATACACACATACAAAGCAGGCTTATTTGCTCTTGATCGGTTCCTGCAGATCAGATACTGATCTTTATTGGCAAAAGGAGGTTCTGTATTGGTAATTCCCTATACATATGAAATTACAAATCAATGCCCCCACCCACCAAATTACCATATAGCCCCAAAATTCTTCCACTGATGCTATAGATTTTAAATAATGGAATACTGTGTAGTGTTTCTTTTCTTCTCTTTTTTCTTTTTAATATATTTATTTATTGGAGGCAATCAAGGTGAAGTGACTTGCTCAGGGTCAAGCAACTATTAAGTATCTGATGCATGATTTTAACTCAGGTCCTCCTGACTCCAGGGCTATGCCAGAATACCATCGTCTTCAAAGAAGTAAAATTGAAGGGGCCCTAAAAGGCAATGGAGAGATGCACAGTGGTTGAAAATAGCCTGTAGTAGAGTTTTTAAGAAACTCTCAGCTGTCCAGAATTACTGAATTTTTTGAGTCAAATTCAGTAAAGGTTTATTAAGCACTTACTGTGTCACTGGAATTTTACTAAGTGTTGGGGGTGCAAAGAAGGGTAAAAGACAATCTCTGCCATCAAGGACCTCACAATCTAGTTAGGGAAGATAACACATAAAAAGAAGCTGAAAAATTGGGGAATAGGGAGATGATGCAGGGACATGATAAAGTCCTACAGCCAGGGTGGGAAATGAGGAGGTGATTATCAGAGTACCCTCCTTAAATGGAGGATGTGGGAAGAGCCCTCTGATGTCCATTGTCCCACTTCTACAATCTGAGGGAGGGTCAGGCTCCAGGGACAAGGGTTACTGAGGAGATGTGAATTTTAGAAATGATATGTCATCTTGCAGGATAATGAGTTTATGGAGATTATGAACTCTAGGAGAGCATCTGGGTGGCAAAAGACATACAACTACCTTATGCCATCTGTTTTTTCCCTCTGTAATAATTATTTACATTAAAAGTCAACAAAAGTGAGACTAACACAACAGTTTTATTTCAGGATTCCTAGATTTCCAGTCAAATGACCTAGGTTTCAATCTTGACTCTGCCACTTAACTGCCTGTGTGACCTTGTACTGCCAAATTTATCTTTATGTAAAAGCTTCATATATTTCTTCATTTGAAAAAAATGAGGGCATTGAGTGAGATGTCCAGTAGAATGCAGTTATTATTTATTATGCTCAAATGAGGTCAAATTTGAGTCAACTTGTGTCAGATCTCATTGGGGAATAAATTATTCTGGTTAGATGAGAATTTTTCCAGAGAAAATTAGTTGCTTAAAAAAGTAAGCAAAGACAAACCATGTCTGTGATATCAAAAGGATTGCTCATGTTGCATAAGATTGCTTATGCAATTACTAAGTGTAAAAAGCCTCATTAGATAGGAGAAATTGCTATCTACAACTATTGATATGGTTGAAATGATGCTTAGCAAATTACATGCAAAAGCTCTTGGAATGGTTCCACTTAGCGAATGGGTCAGGGAGTGGAGAAGAGAAATGCTTATGTGTCTAAAGACCTTTGCAAAAATTGAGAAGCTAAAATCTCTTATTTTTGCATTACATATGAAAAAAGTAACAGATGTAGTTAAAGATGTTCATTTGATTGCATATATACACTATGTTGTTAAAACTGATGGTAAGGAAGAATTGTTACTTTGCAAATCTATTGAAGACAATGCTCCATCAAAAGAAATTTTCATTATAATTGACAGATTTTTTAAAATGAAAATGATATAATGTGGAACTGACTGATGGAGTGCAGTCATGTTAAGGATAAAATGCAGTTATACATAATAACTTCCAAAGAAAAATATTAGTGAATAGTTTACATTTTTCAAGTTATTATAACGTTAAATGAAGAAGGATCTTTGCAAAACTGTGTGATGATATGGAGCTAAAGCATAAGATAACTTTCTTGTGCCAAAGTATTTGAAATATGTTTGAGTTAGAGGACAGAATTTTGTCACTTTTTTCTTATAGAGTACAATAAATAGGAAGCAAATTTATTTTATAACAAGAACTTTCTCCTGAATCTTAAATATTTAATGGAGATTTGTGAAAAACATGCAAGGTCCTCAGATTTATTTTCTGATCTAGAAAGACAAAGTAACTAGATATTTCTAAATATGATTATATAAGGAATACATTTGTCATAGATAAGTGGGAGACAACTTGTCTTATCACATTTTTACATGAATCTTCAATACACTTATACCTTGAAATAAGAATTTGAAACTGAGAATCTTATGTTTTCTTGTTAGAGTTTCTTAATAGAGTTTTCTTGTTTCTCAAAGAAAATATTAGCAATTTTGCTACCATTTGTAATGACTTATTTGTGTGAGATAGGGTTTTCTGTCGTAGCTTTTGCAGAGATAAAATAGTAAATTGGTAAATTGATAAATAAGTTGAGAAGCTAAAAATCTCTTATACACACACACACACACACACACACACACACACACACACACACACACACACACACACACCCAACAAGGCTTTATTGGCAAACAGAGGTTCTTTATTGGTAGTTCCCTATACATATGAAATCACAAATATAAATATAAAATAATTGTTTTATTAAGTACATAAATTAAGACTACTCACTAGAGCAATTGGAATTAGAACTCTCTGAGTTTGAGGAGTTTATAAATGAGGAGATTTGATCAATTTCTTCTCTCCATTTCAGCTTCTACAGTGGATGACAAATGACTCTCCATATATGTCATTATGTGGTAATTCAGCATCTGTACTAGGAAAGGGAAAAAGGAGGAAACCCATATTTTAGACACATTTGTCCAAATAAAGATTATTACTAAACGATATTCTTTACAACCATAGAGAAATCGAAGTAGGACGCTATGGACCTGCAAGTCTGTATCCGTTTTGGGGTGTTATGGTGGCAGCTCTCCAGATGACTGTTGTATGGTAACTGCAAAGACAACTTCTTTGCTTTCTCTTTTTGTACAGGAAAAATGTCATCTCTGAAATGTAGTTGAGAAACTTCGTTTTTGGGGGCAGAGTGTTCCAGGATTGATTATTAGTGGGGTGCCAGATATCATCTGCTACCTATGTTTCCAGGTCCATGCTTAGGATCTTTGAATGTATTAACTGGTTTGTAGGGAATGCAGTTATGAAGTTGGAATGTTTTTAAATTTATTCATGATTACTTAACAAGAGAATGTGGACAGTCTTATCTATGATGTCAGGTGCTCTAGGGCTATTTGGATCCAGATAGACAGCTGTGAAGTCATTAGGAAAAAAAGTGGGAGACATTTTTGGCTGGTTTTATGAGTGAAAGCAAAAGAGAAACAGTTAACAGAAGATACTAAACAATTTATATGGGTATGAGTTTTCCCAGGAAGTTTAAGGAGTACCATAAGGTTTTCTCAAGTGAGAATTAAAGAATTTATATAAATAGTTCCCTCTGCCTCCCCTTGGGACTCTACTAGTTAATTGTCCTGTTTTAACTATTTATTTCTTTTGCTTTCATTCATAAAATCCGCCAAACTAGCCCTTTATGCCAACCTTTCTTGTCTTCTTTATATTTTCCTCTTAATCATTCCTTCTCTCTCTCTCTAATCTTCAGTGTCTTCCTATGTATTGATTCTGTTCCTACTACCTTCGAACATGACCAAGTCTCTGCCCTTCTTAAAAAAACAGACATATGACTTTCAGGGCTCTGCAGGACCAGCTGGTCTTCATGGTGGACATGTGAAGAGAAACACATAGGACCAGTATTAGGAGTGAATGTCTCCCTGTGAAAACAGCAAAGGGATTAATTCCCAAAGCATAGTACCTATAATTGAAACATTCAGGGATGTCTGAATTCTTTCCCTATATGATTCTTTTCCCCACCCCCAAATCATGTAAGAGTGACAAGGGAAATAGGTGGGGGTAAGTGGAGCACCCGAAAGGAGAAGTTGATGACTTGGTCTTCAGTTATTTTATGTTCAAATCTTTTTCTTGTCATTGGTGAATTTCATGAATTTTGGCACTTTTGCTTTCATTACATACGAATATTTCATTTGCTTGATCCAAAATGCTAACATTCCTCTATTTGATTATATCCTTTTATCATTGCATTCTTTGTGATTACTTGACACTCTTGTCTCCATGGTTCTCCTATTATCTGTCTGACCTCTCTTCACTTTCCTCTGAGGGCTTATCATTCATATCATGCCCCACATAGGTATGGGTCTTCCTCAGGGTTTACATGCTGGACCCTCTTTTCTTTCTACTTTCTCACTCTTGGTGACTTTCTCCATTCCCATGGGCTTAATTACCATGTCCTTATAGACCATTCCCAGATCTCCATAAACAACTCTTATTTCTCCCCAGAGCTTCAGTCTGGTAGGACCAGCTGCCTATTTTACAATTTAGATTGTGGGTGTTCCTTAGACATCATGAACTCAACATGTCCAAAACATAGTTCATTATATTTTTCCCAAACCTATTCCTTTTCCAAACTTCTCTATTTCTTTTGAAGGCACCAGCATTCTTCAGTCTCCTGGTTTTTCCTCACAGGCACTCACCCCAGAGATCCAGTCATTTGCTAAATCTTGATGTTTATAACTCCCTAACATCTTTGACATCTGTCCATGCAGTCCTTGTGGCTTCAAAAACACTGAAGTCTGATGAAGTGTGAATTTTTAAAATTTGTATTTACCCAGGTAAAGCATTGGAAAGGTATTTTCAATTAAGGTGTTAGGTTGGTATTGCCACTGGAAGGAAGATAGACTTTTTATTTGGCAATGAGCCTGAAAATCTCTTGAATCTGACAATCAAAATCATAGCAATGATGTATTAGTCAACTGTGTGTTATCAAAATTGAGGCATTGCAGAGGGAATAGTTCCTGCTGTGGCAATATTATATTCTATTTCGAGTGTTTTGCTACAAGAATATACTCTCTGTTGGAGAATCCACAGGACATTGACTAAGGCATGAAGGTCATACCAGAAAACACGAAGCGTCTGAAGACATTTATTTTGGACAGAAGACTTGGTTTTGAGGGTCTAGGTGGAGGATGGTCTTTGTATTCAAATACTTAGCAAAGTTATTGGAAAAAAGGCTTAGGTTTCTGGTTAGGCAGTCCTAATTTTTTCTTTTTTTTTTCCCCAGGGGGCAAAAATAGAATTCCAATATAAGATAAAGAGAGACAGTATTAGTGTTGAGGTTTGGGGCTTAGGGGTGCTGGAGACCCCAAAATACCAACATTCCGGGTTCTGCTGAATGAATTTGACTCAAGCCTTCTCTCAGCCAAAGTAAAACAAAGTTTATTAAAGATTCATCAGTAGACTCTTAAGGAGCCTTAGTATTTGTCACACTTGTATTGGACAAGCGGACCAGAACAATCTGACACAGAGCAAGTCTGTATTAGATCGAATCTCAGCCCCTTCATGGAAGTAAGATGGATCTTATATGTAGAAAGACTGTGGGAGGGTTCTAAGGGTGGTCTAGAGAAGGGGTTTGGGGAAGGTCTTTGAAGAGGAGTCTAAGGAGGATCTTGAGGTCAGACTCCAGGAATGGGATTAAGGGTGGGAAATAGCTGAAGGCTATGTGAAGATAACTGACAATGGAGGGCTAAGCTAATTTAAGGGTAACAGATTTGGGTATAGATATTTTTATGGGATCAAGGGTAGGAAGTATCTGGACAATGGAGGCCTAGGCTAGGTTGAGAATTACAGAGATTTGGACCTAGCCATCATGAAAGGCTTATGGCCTCAAGCAAATGCCCCATCAAGTGGGTTCCCAGAGCCTGTACCCCAACATTAGGATTCATGTAAACAATGCTATTTAGCAACTTTGGTGGGGGAACATGAGTGACAAGGAGAAGAGGAGTCATCCAGATCTATGACTTCATAGTGTATGGGATGAGTGAAAACTTCTCAATTTGGGGTTGTTAACTTTCTCTTCCCTCCCTCCTCCTCTTCCATTGCTGCTGTCAATCACTTTTATCTTCCTTTGTTTTCCCGCCTTGGTGGGACCCTCCCCTCCCTCTTTTCATGCTCTCCCAGTTGGGCAAGTATTTGGTGAAGTATGCCTCTCCACCAATGAGAGAGGAGACAGTTGGGAAGGGGGCTTGACTAAGTTAAGTTATAAATTCTTGCACTGCCTTTTGTTACTTGCCTCTTCTCCATAATGAGTCATGGGAAAGAGTGCCCTCTTCTCCCAGGGAAGAGAATAAACTCCTGTTCTTATCCTAAGAGATCTCTGTGTTTATTTTTTCACTAAATTAAGGATGAAGGGTATTTTTCATCCCAAATAATAGGTGTAGGGAATTCCCATTGTGGAAACTTCCTCTACCAACATAAATATGCATCTGTTCTTCAACTTTGTAGTGTTTTGGGGGGGACATAGGTTAATTTTCTCACCTCAAGAATATGCACACACACGTGTGTGTGTGTACACCAGTGTTTATCTTCTGATAAATATGACTTAAATTCAGTTTTTAATCATGCCAAGGCCAACTCTCTTTCATAACAGAACTTCTCAAAAATGGGGAGTGGGCTGCTGTAAGAAGGTAGTAGTGGGTTCCCTTTGGGTAGGGATCTTCAAATACCAGATGACCATTTACTTTTTCAGTTTGTTTTCATTAGATACTTTTTTGGTGTTCAACTAGTTGGAGTCTAAGATTCGTTCCAAATTCAAGATTGTGAGATGGTCACTTAGGTTTATTCTGTTGTATTCAATTCAATTCAGCAAGCCTTTATGGAACTCTACCTTTGTGGTTGGCCCTGTGCTTGGGATGTAAATACAAAAACCACAGTCCGTCCTCTCAGGGAGCTTACATTCTAGTATGGGGTAGATGGGCGGGGACTATGTGTCCTGATAAGTACAGTTCTCCCTCCGTTTATAGACATGCTGACTCCACTGAGTGGGAATTATTTAAAGTCTTGGATTTATAAAAACCAGAGAAGAATTAATGACCAGAGCCATAGCTTCTAGAATCAGGTGTAAGAGCATTATCTGGAAACAGTCTTTAAGCTGAATGCCCCCAGTTATTTTCAGAATGATAAGGAATTGGGAGTTCTAGTTTCCTGTGTCACAAAAACTTTTATGTTTCATAGGATTTTTTTTTTCTCCTAAGCAGATTTTGACTCCTGTTAGTGTAAACCTTTGAACAGTTGTTCAGTTTGCTGTAGTCTTCATTCTGCTAGGAATACCTGACTTTCCTGATTTCCAGTAATCTGCTTTCTGTTGTATACAGGAAATCATGTCTTTAATCTGGGTTCTCCTTTTGTGCTTTATGAATTTAAGTCTAATTTGGCATATTTGCAGTCTAGTAGGAAGATAAAACTTTAGCTCTTAGATTGTATTGCTACCAGATGAGGGTCCGTGCCACAAAAAAGGTTAAGAACTTATGGTATAGACAGTTGTGCAAATGTACTCTGATCATGCATAGTAAGTTCATACTCTTAGGAAATTCTATTTAACGTTTTCCCATATTATCTTAAAATTCCCTGTCACATGCCCCTGTCCATTTTCCTCATGGGGTTATGATCCTTTTACCAAGTATGGAAATAGGGTTTCATTTTAGAAAAACCTGATATATGTATGTGTATATAAGTATGTATGATACTTCTTGCTTTCTCAGTGAGTGGAGGAGGGGGCAGAAGGAAGAAAAGAAGTTGGAACTGAAAATAGAAATAAAATTAAAACAACAGAAAAGGTTGAAAGGCACTAGTTTGAAAGGAAAAAGGGGGAGCATAACTGCTATTCATATTGGTTTTGTGACTTTTTTCTGAACCATAATTCTGTTCATATTTTTGGAACTTATTCTACCCTGTGTTTTTCTGATAGTTAACCATTGAACAAGCCAAAGTGCAAAAATGACTTCAAATAATTATAAAACTAGATTGGAATGCTTATCAATCTATATGCAGTATATCTTTGAGATAAATTTAAAAACAAAGTTAAAAGCAAATGTGGAAGCTTGAAGTGTTTTTTTTTTGTTTTTTTTTTACAATTCGGGAGTTAATTTTAAAAGCAGTTAAGCAAGCCTTTATGACACACATTTGCTAATTCTGTTGACATTGTTACAAATTTAGGAAAATAATTTTAAAGTTATATTTCTCTGAGGAAAATAAATGAAAGCTTTGTATTGAATCAAATGGTAGGGTTGGGTTTTTTTGTTTGTTTTGGCAGGATTGACTTTTAGATTCTTTTTTTTTTTTTTGTAGCTACAAAATTTGCTCTTTTGCTGTATTAACTGCATTGTCTTCAGAAAAGATGGTAATCCTATGGTTGTTGGAATAAGTATACTTGCCTTTGTCAGAACTTTGCTTCATTGGTTAAGATGGCATTTAAAAAATCCTTTAATGACCGTGGAACCCTATCTAATCTTATCTAAATACTGTTCTTTCTGACTTTTTTTTTAGTAAGAATTTTCAAAGACTAAGAAATCAGAATCTTAGCTATCATGAAAGGTCCTTATTGTTAGAGACTAAGTCTTAAATTTCTTCTGAATCTTAGCCCTTGTTTATTTACTCGATAATTGTTTTACTTGAGGGGTGTTTGCTTAAGGGAAAGGGATTGTATAGCATTGATAACTAGCCTTCCACTAATTCTCTTAAGGGCCTTTGCCTAAGGTCACATGTTATTGTAATAGGGGGAAGAGCTAAGATTTGAACCCTGGTCATAGTAGTTGTAGAAATTAAGTCACGTGAACTACATTATTTATTGAGTCAACCGCAGAAGGAGGAATAATTTCTCTTGAGACTCATCTTCAGTATTTTTTTCCTTGCATATTTCATCCATTATGTCTTAGCAATGTGGAATAGCAGAGATCATCAAGCTATAGTAAATTTCAAACGTCTTTGAATTAAAATAAAAGATTTTGTTTTCTGCTTTTCTGTGATCACGGCTTCACCTTTATTTCTTTCCACTTCAATATTTCTTGGTAGCTCCATCCGATCTTTCCTCCTTTCCTCCTGCCTATGAAGTGATATCCCTTCCTCCTTTTCAAGGTTAAGGCCTCTATTTATACTCTGGATTTTACTTCTGCCTTGGCTCATCTAGGATATCGTCTATGGAAACTGCCCCTGCAGGGTGCACTCCGCCCTTCTCCTCCCTTTAGTTTTTCCCCCATGTGTGGGGCAGAGACGACCCTTGCCCAAAATAAAATAAGCAGAGAGATATCTCCAAGTAGAAACGGGAAGGATTTAATTATTTCTTCTTGCAAGAAGGGTGGTTGCGCTACTAGAGGCAGTCTAGTAGGAGAGGCAAAATACAAAATGCAAAGCTTGGTTATATACCCAAAAGACCATTCCTTTTCTCCCTCCCATGTTCTATCTTGTTCCTGTTAATCAGGAACTGAGGCGCACATTGTTTAACCCCAAAAATCTGCCGGCATTGCAGGTAAAATGTCAGTAATATCAACAGAAGGTACATGTCTAGCGGACATGAAAACAGACAAAATATGTTATCAGTATCAACTTAGATATGAAAGTAGACAATATTTTATGAATCATGGGGTTTTTAGGGCATGGTGACTTGCCCAAAGTTCTGCAACAGGATTTCCAGTTTCATATTTGTACAGATCAGATGGTGGTCAGTGGAAACAAGTCTGGGACATCCAGGCTGGCAGTTGAATTTTGCAGGGTTTGTGCTTTCCCCTCCTTCACATTAGCTAAGCTTAGCAAAAACTTCAATATATGACCAGGGAAGTAAGGCAAGGGTTCCAGGCTCCCAGCCCAGGTTACCGAGTCTTTGGTACTTTATTACAATTCGGTTTATATTTCTAGAATGCTACCTGAGAAGTTTTTACTTTTATTCCATTCATTCTCTATTAATGCCGCCATTTTGGCTTATAAGCATGGTCATTTATCCTTTCTTTGATGCAGTTTAGGGGTCCTGCGAACCCCAAAATTTCAGAATGGCATCTCCTAGAATGAATTCAAGTACTCAAATTGTCCTCCAGTCAAGTGGCAGAGTTTATTGTGATGCCAGTAGAAATGGACAGAGTTTCTTTGAGAACTTGCAACTTAATGGGGGCGTAGAGGGGCCTCTGTTAGTTTTGATATTTCATTGGTCTCAAGTGGTACTTGAGATACTGGGCTTCGCATTAACCAGTCCATTTGAATCTTATCATCTCAAGAAGTAGACACCCAAATTCACTCAAGAAGAATGGTCATGCATTCCTCATTGTCTTGTCGTAAGTAAGACAAAACAAAACCCCCAACCCTTTTCTTGACACTGCTGTACTCCCTCATCATCTGTTTTATCTCCTTCTCCTTCACTTCAGCGTCACCTTCTAGAAGGAATTGTTACCTCTGCTTCCTCACCACTTCCACATCTCTCAAGGCTTCAAAGCTTGATTTTCTCTGTATCTTTCTGCTACTACTATTACTCCAAATGTCACCACCAGTCTCCTAGTTTCTAAAACCAGTCCCATTTGCTCAGTTCACAGTTAAAAAATCTGTGAAGCAATTGGCCACTGTTTTTTTCTTAAAAGTAACCCCACTTTGGCTTCTGTAACACTGTACCCTCTTGGTTATTCTATGTAACTAACATATTTATCTCTTTATCTTTTGTTTAAATCCCTTAAAATATGGGCTGGCTTTTTTTGCCCAACCATCTGTCTTAGCTTTCTCTTCTGATTCTGTGCCTTTGACCTTCACCTAACAAATTTGTATCTTTTCTTTTGATGTTTTCCACTGAACTTCTAACTTGCATTTTACTGCAATCACAAGAATCTCAGATTTGGGAATAATGACCTTAAAAGTCACCTAATCTTGCAAGTACCTACAGTGGAAAGCATGTTTGTCTGTACAAAAGGGTTGTAATAACTAAAATATTAATTCTCCATGTGCCGTTTTTGGAGGATTTTGGAGGGGGTGATAAGGGTATAGTAAAGTATGAATTAGCTCATATTCATTCTCATATGTGTGTTTGCATCTGTTATGTATAAATATATCATGTTATGGTGGAAATGGAATATTTAAAATGAATTCACTTTAGACCAGTGTCTTCTGTAAGATTTTTCTCTCAGTTATTTTAGAGAGGAATATTATTCAGAATAAGAATGAGGATTTTTAATTGAAGATGGGTGGTTATGTTTATTGCCAAGAATACAAAACAACATGTGAGAGTTAAAAAATTTTTTTTTATTGTTTCTAGTTTGTTGTTCCCACTGTTAGAGCTAATAAAACCACACAGCAAGACCTGTTTTTCATATGCATGTTTAGATAAATGTAGTTGCATTTCAGCTGCTCTGTGTGTTATGGATTGGTACAGATTCATTGGTTCTCCTATGCTGCAGTCCTGCATAACCACCTACAATTTGCATGTCTTGAATTGAATGTCCTGTAGGTATTTCAAACTTAACATGTCCCAAACAGAATTCATTACTGACTCCCCCCAAACTCTCTCCTCTTTGTAATTTTCCTTTTACTGTTGAGGACACCATACACCATACTCTCAATAAACTAGACTTAGAGTGTCATCCTTAATTTTTCATTCCCACTAACTCCCAATGCAGTTGTTATATCTTGTAAGGTGTGCCTTCACTAGCACCCTTGTTTATCCCCTTCTCTGCACTTAAATCTAGTGTAGACTTTTCTAATCCCTCCTACAGCTGCCAAAATGATTTCTCTAAAGCAGAGGTCACTCCTTCCTCTCCTAAAACTTAGTAAATTCCAGTGACTTGCTTTTTTCTTTAGGATCAAATGCAAGAACTGGCACTTGAAACCATGCACAGACCGTCTCCCCCACCTTTTTTTGGTCTTTTTTTTGGAGGGGGGACACAGGGCAATTGGGATTAAATGACGTGCCTAGAGTCACACGGCTAGTTTTTTGTGTTAAGTGTCTGAGGCTGGATTGGAACTCAGATCCTCCTGAATCCAGGGCCGGTGCTCTATTCACTGCTCCACCTAGCTGCCACTGACTGTCCCCTTTCTGTCTTTCTAGTCTTAACTCTTTATTCCTCTCCATATACCCTACAATGCAGCTAATACTGGCCTAGTTGTTATTCCTCATATAAACACTCTCATCTTCCAACTTAGTACCTTTACATCATCTATGTCCACCATGCCTGGAGTACTTTCCTTCCTCACCTTTGCCTCTTAGCTTGTCTGGCTTTCTTCAGGACTCGCCTCATGTCCCACCTTTTACAGTCAGCCTTTCTTTCTTTGCTCTGTCCCTCTTTCTGTTCCAGCCTCCTCTCCCGGTGACCCCCACTCCCTTACCCTACCCCCAGTGTTTTTTTGTCTTCTCTGAGTAGCCTCCTTGAACCTGGCTGTTTTCATATTTGGCTCCCCTCTTAGAATGTAGGCTCCTGGAGGCCAAAGGTTGACGCCCCCCTGATCGCCCAATAGCATTGCTTTGAAATCTTGAGTTTCAGGTTTTCGCTCT
This sequence comes from Pseudochirops corinnae, assembly GCA_028646515.1. Classification (NCBI taxonomy): domain Eukaryota; kingdom Metazoa; phylum Chordata; class Mammalia; order Diprotodontia; family Pseudocheiridae; genus Pseudochirops; species Pseudochirops corinnae. The sequence continues at coordinate 20,234,486 of CM053589.1, read as the reverse complement.
TTCTTCTCCTCTCCTCCTCAGGCAGAAGACAAATAATACGATATCCGTTATACATGTAAAATTCTACAGAACCTGTTTCCCTATTAGCCCTACGGGGATTGATTTTGCCCTTTTTTATATCCTCAGTTCTTAGCACAGTGTCTGGCACATAATCAGTGCTTGATATTTGCTTTTTGTCTGACTTATTCCATATAGGAATTGTTAATATACATTGAGAATTGTGCTACTTTGTATTGCCGAGTTGACCTTTGTTGAGGAATGGCAGTTATGATGACTCTTGATAATCGTTGCAAAAGAAAAAACAGATTTGTGACATTGAACGTTCTACCAGCATTTCTTGATTTCTGCTATATTCAAGTCTAAATGGAATACTACTATATGGAAGTCATGGTTTCTATCTTCAGGGAGCTTATAATCTCTTTTCTCTACCATAGGTATGTAAAACATTGTGATTGAAAGTTGATATTCACTGTCATGGAAGGGTTAGTGCGGTGCAATTGGAAGTGTTAAAATGCCTTTGTGATTTTTATTAAGGATTGGATTTGTGATTTCATTGGTATAGAGAACATGCAGTAAGGAAACTTCCTCTACCAATTGAGATTGGCACTTGTCAGTATATTCTTAAATTAGGGACCGGTTTTTTGCTTTTCTCTGTTTTTCCAAGCTCTGCATGTTGCTTGGGATATAGTAGAGTAACTTGTTGGTCAGAGAATGCAGGTTTAGAATCAGGAAAGCTTGAGTTCAAATTTGGTCTTTGACATTTACTAACTGTGTGACCCTAGGCAGTATAAAATGGGGGTCATAGTACTGCCTATTTTACAAGGTTGTTATGAGATCAAGCACTTAGCAAAGAGCCCGTCATATAGTGGGTTATTATTCAGTGCTTGTCTTCTTCCTTCTTCCCTTGAAGTGTCTAATAAATGCTTACTAATATATTAATGGATAACTGAGAGATTAAGTGACTGGGTTCACACAAGATAATATGTTAGAGGTGGGGCATGAACCTACATCTTTGATTCTGAGGCAGGCTCATTGTTGAAGGCTTCTACACAAGGTGCTGTAAAGTAAACAGTCAAGTCATTCTTAGAAAACAGTATACCTTGTAATAATAAAGGTTATGAGAGAAATATATATATATATATATATATTTTTTTGCTTTTTGGAGGGCAATTGGGGTTAAGCGACTTGCCCAAGGTCACACGGGCTAGTTTTTTGCGTTAAGTATCTGAGGCTGGATTTGAACACAGGTCCTTACTCCAGGGCCGGTGCTCTATTCACTGAGCCACCTAGCCACCCAGGTTATGAGAGAAATAATGACTATTTTGGTGAGATAAGGTAAGTGTTTTCTTCCTCATAAAATTAAAATTATATTAAGACATATCCCAGCTATATGAATGTAAATGAAACTTTTCTTAGAGTCAAAGGCCTGTCAGGGTTTATATACAATTCCTGTTCCAGATGGAGAACACTGGAGCTTCCTGGCAGCTTATGAAAAATCCTTGCAGGTGGTTTTCATCTCAGCATGAATTTTCTCCCTCTGTTTGTCTTCTAAGCATGCCCTTTCTGGGTCTTTGCACCAGGGCAGAGCTGGCTTTTGAATATGTGGACTTAGCCAGAAAGAGTAGAAGAGTTTACATCTACCTTCTTTGTATCTGGGCTGAAGTCTTCTTAATGATCTTGTATCCCTCAGAAGCACGTTTTTTGGAGTAGAATAATTCAGTAATACTCAACAAGCCATACCAAAATGTAACTTGAAGTCAGCACAGAATTATCTTTTCTTACTCAGTTTTTAAACCTGATTTCTGGCAAAAGTCACCTCTTTTCCTATCTAGCATTCTTTTAAAGACACATTTAGACCTAACATTGAATCATAAAATTGTAGGTTTGGAACCAGAAGAAATGATAAAGATCTAATCCAATCCGTGTAGAGAGCTGTGTGGCCCCATGGATAGAGTGCCTAGCATGGAGTCAGGAAGACCTGAGTTAAAATGTGGACTCAGATACTTTATAGCTGTATGACCTGGGTCAAGTTACTTAATATCTCTTTCCCTTAGTTTCCTCAGTTGTAAAACTCTAGACTGAAATTGCCTCTCAGTGTTGTTGTGAGGATTAAATGCCATGATGTTTATCAAAAGTGCTTAGTGCAGGGGTTCTCAACCTGTGGGTCGTGACCCCTTTGGGAGTCACCTAAGACCATTGGAAATATGGAAAACATATATTTCCGATGATATTAGGAACTGAGACACCACTCCTCTGTCTCCAGGAGAGTCCCCCCACATGCAGATACACCCACATATGAGTATTAAAGGGTTGTGGCATTAGGAAGGTTGAGAACCACTGGCTTAGTGTCTGGCACATAGTAGGTTCTATAAAAATGCTTATTCCCTTTCCTTTTTTTTTTTCTTTTCTCTTTTTGTATTTTATAGACAAGGACCCAAAAAGTTCATGTTTTACCCAAAGTCACACAAGTACTAAATAACAAAACTGATTAGAAATTGCAGAGTCAGTCGAACTTCGTTGAAGTGGAATTGGGTGCCTTGGGAAGTTGTCAGTTTACATATTCCTTTAAGTAATATGGAAGGGCACTTACTGGAATTGTGGAGGGGATTCCTGTTGAAGTGTGAATTGGACTAGACAACTTTGAGAGGTTGTGTGGTAGTAAGTAGAGCACAGGAATTGGAGGCAAGATGATCTGGATTTGAATCCAGTTCTTCAGTCATAGGAACTGTTTTGTGTCCTATACTCTTAGCTTCATGCGGCAAGCATAGAAGTAAATATTCGTTGTGTGAATGAGAGAGGAAAATTGGAATTCAGAACCAAGATGTTCACACTTAGGAATAGTTTTGTCCAGGGACAACAATTAAACAGATGAGTTAAACAGCAGTAATGGGCACTTACCTGATAGCTCACAGGGCAGTTTACTAACTGATCGTTTTTGAGCATCATGACAGTCTTGGGAAGGGAAGCAGTGCAGATTCTGTTGTTTCCACTCTGTAGATGAAGAATCTGAGGAGAGCAGGGAGGTCACGTAACTAGTAACCAACAGAAGGTTGGATCTTCTGATCTCACATTCCGGCTCCTGTCCATCTTTGTTAAGATTTGTTGGCCTTCCTTTCTTTTGTGGGCCAGAATACCTGTTCTCAGACGTAGCATTGTGATTTCTATGATCTAGTCATGAAGTTTTCTGTGTAATTATTAGTACCACCTAAAAACTTCTGCTGAAACTGCCTCCAAATTCTGTTATGAAGGGCTTTTAGATATAGCATTTCCATAGGAACACACATCATATCACCATAACATCCAGCACTGTGTCATTATATAAGATACATATGTACTACTAATTTATAATTAACTGTAGGTCTTAATAAAACTGGATAAATGCTTAATGCCCTCTCGGCATCCTCAGACAATATTAAATTACTTTAGATTGCTGGTCATAAGTTGTCAAGAAGAGAAAAGAATCAAATTAAATTCGTATAACCCATGTGGTCCCACCAGTTTCAATGATAGATCCATCTTCAGAAGCTATCTGCTGTTTTCATACCCAGGTTTAGCTACTGAGGCACTCATTATCTTGTGGAGGAAGTGGATGTTCCATAAGGCCTACCTGCCTGACTTTGTGGTGTATGACGGGGCAAGATAAAGCCATAGATTTAAAACCTGAGAAACCAGAGGCTAAAGACTTGTTAGTTAAAACTTAGTAATAGAGTAATTAGAGATCATTCAGTGTCTCCAGTAAGAGGGAAGCTTCTCTGGAGCCATCAGCCAGGAGAAAGATTTATGGAAGATCAGAGTCCAGGTGCAAAATCAGAGGTAAAAAGTAAACAAACTTCACAGTTTAATATCAAAGGCCATGGGATACTTAGTTTTGTAATTTCATATGCTGCAATTTGCTCAGAGGTGCTAATCATCTCTTGTCGGAATATCCATCCATCTTCAGAATCCTAAATCACAGAGTATCTGAGGCAATCTTAGCGTACCCCATACCCGAATAATAAACTCCTTTACACCATACCTAAGAAGGGACCTTTGCTTGAAGACATCCAGTAAGGGAACAACATCTTTACTCCTGAGTGAGCCTGACACTCAGGTGTAACTCCTGATTTACACCTTGGAAAAATCTCTAGATTTTACAGTGTCCTTGCTGCTTTTCCAAGAGATATTGAGCAAGAGTTAAATGTACTCTAATATCAACCCTCAAAACTTCTTATTTTAGTAATTTTCTTGTTCTCTTTCACTGTTTATTCTTCCCTCTCTTATTTTGTCTCCCTTTAACACTTAGTCACTTCATGATATACTTTATTGGCATTTGTTGATATAATGATTTGTAAATGTAATTTTCACATACTTAGTCTTTTTCTCTAGCCAAAGTGTTAGATAAACAAAGATTAGCATTTTATTTCTTTGCCATTTTGCACCTATAGTATATAAGAAGGCATAACATAGTTTGCTCTGTAAAGTAGCTGTTTAATAAATGTGACTGACATCTTTTGGAGGGAAAAGCAAACTTATTCTCATTTTATAGGAGATCACAGAAACATTAAGTGACTTCAATAAGTAAATCACTTTATAGAAGCACAGAACCTTAGAGATGTTCAAATCCAGCTGATCTGAATAGAAATTCCCTTTACATTATCCCTGACAAGTAGTCATCCAGCCTTCACTTGATGACTTATGATAGGAAGCTCTCTACTTTCTTAGATCAGTTTTAGTCAGCATTTTGTTAAGTATCCTCTCTGGAGATATAAAGATGTAGTTCTAGCCCTCAACGAGCTTACATTCTTTTGGAGGAGACAACACATAGAGTAGGCACAAAATGGATGCAAGGTAAATATTGGGAATTAGCTCTTGAGAAGACACCTGCCTTTCTTTCCTCTTTAAAAAAAAAAGAACCAAAAACTGTTCTGAAGAAGTCTCAGACTTGAAAAAGTTTTCCCATATATTGAATTGAAATTCACCTCTTAGCAACTTATACCCATTGCTTCCAGTCCAACCCTCTGGTGGTGGTGTTTGGTCGTTCAGTTGTATCTGACTCTTTGTGACCCCATCACGGACCATATCCTGTTAACACTGTCTGTGGGATTTTCTTGGCAAAGATACTGAAGTAGTTTGCCATTTACTTCTCCACTGAATTAAGGCAAACAGTTTAAGTGACTTGCCCATAGTCATACAGCTAGAAAGTGTCTGAGTCTGGATTTGAACTCAGGTCTTCCTGACTTCAGGCCCAGTGCTGTATCTACTGAGTCACCTAGCTGCCCCCCTGTAGTGTTACTTAAATAGAACAAGTAAGATAACTCTTCTATATGAATATCCTTATTGGAAAATATGTGCCCCTCCTTCAACTTTTTGTTTCTCCAGATTCATCATGTCTTAATATATTGACAGTATGTTATTATATAGATTATCTGTATTAATATGATAATTGTCTTAAGGCACTTCAGATAGTTTAAGGCCTTAGATAGTTTCTGTAGTTGTGTATTAGCTTCTTATGATTGGATGGAAATAATTTAGAATTGGTTTAAAGTAAAACTATTTTGCCCAACTCTCTGCCAAGAAAATTTATAACTTGATTGAAATGGGTGAATATTTCCAAAAAATATAAAGTACTCAGAATATCTGAGTAGCAAGAAAAAAAGAATATCTAAGTAACCCAGTCTCAGAAAAGAGAAATTGAATATGCCATAAATAACATCCCAAAGGAGGAAAAAACTTTGGATGAAGTTTAAAATGAATTCTGTCAAAGTTCAGAGAACAATTCCGGTATTACAAAAATATTTGCCAAAAAAAAAAAGAAAGAAAGAAAGAAAAAGAGATCCTGCCAAAGAAAAAGAGATTCTCTTTCTGTGAGAACAAATATGATCCTAATTCCAAAAGCACAGAAAGAAAACTGTAGACTAATGTTTTGAATGAATATTAACATGAAAATATTTAATAAAGCATTAGCAAGAGGCTACGGCAGTATGTTAACATATTACATATTATGACTATTGCATTTATACCAGGAGTCCAGAATTAGTTTAATATTAGGAAAACTATAAGCATAGTAATAACAAAAATAATGAAAACAACATGATTATACCAGTAAATTCATAAAATGCTGTTGACAACGTGCATTTAATGTTAAATAGCATGAAAATGTATAGGGATAAACTAGTCTTTTCTATGGTATAACAAATTATTTAAAAACCAAGAGTCAGCATTATCTGTAATAGAGAAGTGCCTAGGGACCTTTCCAATAAGATCAGGGTTAAAGCAAGGGTATCCAATTACCACTCTTATATGATATAGTTCTAAAAATGCTAGTTATAGAGAAATTAAAAATATAACTAGACAAAGAAGAAACAAAATTATAGGTTTTTTTATGCTGATACAATGGTTTAATCAGAAAACACTAAGTTCGAATAAGAAATTAATTGAACAATTAACAACTTCATTGTAGTAGAGTATAAAATAAGGCAATAAAAATTGGCCAACAAATGAGGGAGGAAAAACGATTCTATTCAAAATAACTGCAGAGTGTAGAAAAGATTTTAAAACCTACTTACCAAAATAAACAGGAATTATATGAATACAACTATGGAGAACTAAACAGAAGAAATGGCATAGATATGAATTGCTAATAGTATGACCCTGCCAATGTAATAAAAATGACAATGCTATCTAAGTTAGCCTGCAGATTCAGTGTCATACTAATCTATTAAAGGTTACTTTCTAGAACTAGAAAAATAGTAGTGCAATTTAAATGGAACGATAAAGGTCAAGAATCTCAAGGGAAGTAATTTTTAAAAGTAGGAAGGAGAGGACTTAACCTTAATCATCAAAATTAGTGTATTTGGTTAAAAAAATAGAACTTATCAGTGGAATTGATTAGGTACGTTACTACGCAGAAGCCCTCTAATTCTGCAGAAAGGTTAATCAACCTAATAGCACCATCTACTGATGTAAAGACTCAGTATTAGAAAAAAAAAATTACATAAAGTAGCAGTCATCAAAACTACTTGGTAGTGGCTGAAGAACAGAGTAGTGGATCAGTGGAATAGATTGAGTACAAAAGACTCAGTAGACAACGATTATAGTAATACACTGATAAACCCAAAGACCCCAGTTTTTGGGATAAAAACTATTTGACAAAAACTGCTGGGAAAATTGAAATATAGTATGACAGAAACTGGACATAGACCATCATCTAAAGCCATACACCGAAATCTAGTCTAAATGGGTGCACGATCGAGGTATAAAGGCTGATACTGTAAGTAATCTGGGGAAGCAAGGGATTGTTTACCTGTCAGATTTATGAAGTAGGGAAGACTTTATGACCAAAGAAGAGTTAGAGAGCATTATAAAATACAAAATGGATAATCTTGATTACATTAAATTGAAAAGTTTCTGTACAAACAGAGCCAGTGTAACCAAGATTAAGAGGGAAGTGAGAAACTGGGAAAGAATTTTTACAACCAGTGTTTCTGATAAAGGGCTCATTTCTAAAATATACAGGGAATTGAGTCAAATCTATAAGACTACAAGTCACTTCCCAGTTGATAAATGGTCAAAGGATATGAACAGGCAGTTTTCAGAGGTATAAATTAAAGATATCTATAAGCATACGAAAAAATGCTCTGAATCACTATTGACTAGAGAAATGCAAATCAAAACAACTTTGAGGTACCACATTTCACCAGTCAGATTGGCTAAGATGACAAAACAGGAAAATGACAAATGCTGGAGAGGATGTGGAAAAATTGGAACACTAATGCATTGTTGGTGGAGTTGTGAACTGATTCAGCCATTCTGGAGAGCAATCTGGAATTATGCCCAAAGGGCTATAAATAATTGCATACCCTTTGACCCAGTAATACCACTTCTGGGGTTGTATCCAAAGAGATCAGAGAAGTGGGAAGAAGACCCATATGTACAAAAATATTTATTGCAGCTCTCTTTGTGGTGGCAAAAAACTGGAAATTAAGGGGATGCCCATCAATTGGAGAATGGTTAAACAAGTTGTGGTATATGAATATAATGGAGTACTACTGTGCTATAAGAAATAGGGAGGAGATGGACTTCATATTTACCTGGAGAGGCGTATACAAACTGATGCTAAGGGAGAAGAGGAGAACCAGGAGAAATGTGTACACAATGACAGACACAATGCATGTGTGACGAACAATTTTCATAAATTGAACTCTTCTCAGCAACGCACAGTTATAAGGCTAAAAGTCTTAGGATGGAAGGAGATGTCTACATTCAGAGAAAGATCTAGAAAGAACAGAGTTTAAATGGAGACTGAAGCAAACTACACGCTCTCGTTCTTTTCCATGTTTGGTTTTGTTTCTTCTCTCCCATTGTTCACTCCATTGGTTATAACCCCTCTATACAACCAGACTAATGTCCAATGTGAAAGTACTTACAGATCCTGTATTTGATTGCCTGCTGCCATGGGGGGAGGGAAGAGAGGAAGGGGAGAAAATTTGAAACTCAAGAGATTGTGGAACTGAATTTTGTAAACTAAAAGTAAATAAATCAATTTTTAAAAAAAGAAAAAATTACTATGAGACACTGAAAGGACTCTGGCAGCAATTAAGTTTAATCCAATATATCACACTATTTACTGCAATTAGCTCTGAAGAGATACATGACCTAGATATAGGTCATATAAAAGCCAAATTAGAAAAGAAGGGAAAGAAGTACTTCTTACAATTATGAATAATGGAAGACTTTGACCTACCAAGGGAAGGACATGTTAACATGAACTAAAATGAACCATTTTTATTTCATAAAATTTTGAAAAAATTTGGAGCAGAATTTGTGTACTTAAGGTTAAAAGAGAAATGTTAACTTAAAAAAAATTTTTTTGCAGTAAATTTTCTGATATGAGTCTGATATCCAAGATCTCTAGGAAATTTGTATAGATATATTAGAATAGGATGCATTTTCCAGTAGAGAAATGGTTAAACCAGCAGATCATAGAAGCGAAGTTAACTATCAGCCCTATGGCAAAAATATAGTTGTTATGATCCCCATTTTATAATTGAGGAAACTGAGGCAATTGTAGGCTGTGACTTGCCTGTTAACAATAAAATGTAAGAAAAATCACATGATTGTATTAATATATACAGAGAAATATCTATCTAAAACTAAGAAATAGCATTATATGTAGTGGAGAAATACTAGGGACTTTTGCATTAATATCAGGCGTAAAGCAAGGATTTCACTACTATATGATAACAGATCTAGAAAGGCCAGCTTTTATAGTAAGACAAGATAAAGAAATTGAAGAAATGAGAATAGGCAAGTAAACAACCAAATCATTTCTTTTTTCAAATGGTATTATCATTTACTTAAAAGAATAGTACCTTAAATAACTAAAATTGAAGCAATCACTGTAGTGAAATAGCAGGGTATGAAACAAACTCACAAAATGCTTCAGACTTTTTATTAGTTGAAAAGTCTCGCATGAAGGGAAAACTAAAATTTCACTCAAAGTAATTACATAATTTGTAAAATATCTGGCATTCCGTCTCCCAAGACACATAGCCTTCCATATATGTGTATATATATACTGCCTCTTTTGTATGTAGACATTTCATTTACTACAAGGTGCAAAAAAAAATCCACAACACAGGAAGGATGTAATATTCACCTAAGCCAGTGGTTCTCAACCTTCCTAATGCCGTTACCCTTTAATACTCGTGTGTGGGCATATCTGCATGTGGGCAGACCCTTCTGCAGATGGATAGAGGAGCAATGTCTCAGTTCCTAAGACCATCGGAAATATGTGTTTTCTGATGGTCTTAGGCGACCCCTGTGAAAGGGTCGTTCGACCCCCAAAGGGGTCGTGACCCACAGGTTGAGGACCGCTGGTCTAAGCAAAGCAGTTTGAGACTGCTGAAGATCTGAGAGAAAACTTAATTTTAACCATTCAGCCAAAAATACTTAGGACCCATTTGAAAGCAGTTCATAGGAAGAAATACTAAGTGATGTAAAGATGACTGTGGTAAATTATCACCCATCATCTATATGTTTTTTGAGGAATATAGATTTGAAAATATAAATTGGAAAGTTGCTTGTGGTCTGTGAGATAAGGAGATAAATGCTATTGAGGAGGGGCGGGGG